>CM050164.1:431629693-431794693 GCA_027410445.1 Discoglossus pictus
CTGTATCCCTCTGTCATACACCAGCATCCAGCTCCTAGCCCCGCCCCTGACACTGTCTCACTACTCTTTGTTCTCTTAAGGTGGACTGGCTCAGTTACTGCTCAGATAATGAAAAGAGTAATCAAATCAGATATCAATGTAGAAAGTGTCCTATCACAACATTCCCTGGTATTAAGTGTCCTATCAGAATATTCCCTGGTGTTATGTGTCCTATCAGAATATTCACAATAAACCCTGGTCTACCAGTCATCCATGAACTTCATTCATGTGGTCCATGGAGCAACTGAAATTACTAATAAATAGGAAGAAGAATAAATAATTCTAAGAGCTCTCACTACATACTAGGCAAGCACAGGCAAACCCCTTAAAAGGGCAGCAAAATGTGTAAAAATGATTTTGTTGAACCCTTAGCAAAAATGGTTAATGGTGTTTGTGGTCAGTCGTTCGGTCATGTCCGACCCTTTGTGACCATATGGATTGCAGCACACAATGAACAATCATTGTGTCTCTAGTTGAGCTTATCCATAAGGTTTTCTTGTCAAATATACTGAAGAGTGTTGCCAGTTCCTTCTCCAGTGGACCACAATTTGTCTGACCTCTCTGCTATGACCTGCCCACCTTGGCTGACCATACATGATATAGCTCACAGCTTCACTGAGGTGCACAAGCTCCTTCACCAGAATGGGAATGGGCCATTACAGGTTAGCAACCACTTCACATGAGCAGCTATGTACATTTACATTAGCAGATATGTAAATTATGGACATACAAGTGCATGCAGCTGCCATGATTGTCCTACTTGCTTCTCAAGGCAAGAAGGGGCAGTTACAGAACAAAGCAAGCATGGCTTATTTGCAAGCTATCTCCGCTGAGCCTATGGGATGGAGGGTGACAGTGTCCTGTGCTAAAATAATATCTAAATCAACCAGTCAGTCAACACATTCTTTACACTCCTCCCTCCCTGCCACTTCATTCCTCACTTAACTAGATAATGAACATCTTTCAGTTAGAAGCAGCGTCTACTAAAGCTTATGTACAAATCCAAAGATTATACAGCTGGTAATATTCTTAATTTGTTACAAACTTTACTAACATTTGTTTTTTCCCTCAATCTTTGTGTGTTTGCGTTATTCAGTCGTGTCCGACCCTCTGTGACCTCATGGATAGCAACACACCATGCGGATCCACTTGGTATTCATGGCAAAGATAATGGAGTCGGTGGCTAGCGCATTCTCCAGTGGGCCACAGCATACAGCTCCTGGTATTCCTAGGTGGGCTCCCATCTAAGTAGTGACCAGTCCCAACCGTGCATGGCTACAGGGTGGTGTGATCTCTCGGTTCCCTGACTGGAATCAAACTCAGGTCGCAGTGGTGAAAGCAACAAATCCTAATCATTAGACCACCAGGACACCCCCTCAATCTTTAGTGACCCTATAAAGGAAATCCAACACTATATATATAGTTTATCTTGCATGCACTCTTCTCACTGCTGTCAGGGTTTGCCTTTTGCATTTCCTCTTCTGCATCTTCGGTCATTCTGTCTCCACCATGCACGCTATGGCAGGATCAGTTTGAATTTGTTATTTTTTTCTCTCATGTAATTTGGATTATTTTTGGGCCTGTATCTAAGAAATGGGATGATATGTGACTTGTAAATCTTAAAACAATCAGAAAATAAGTTACTTTATCACATCTCCCAAAACTAAGACAGGAGTAAAGGAGTAAAGAGTTTGGCCCTGCTTGCTTTACTCATAATACCTACCTACTAAAAGGAATCCCTCTACAATGGGGATCCATAAGGACCCCCATGGTATCACTAAATGAACCCTCTATACCATTGGGGTCCGTAAAGACCTCCATGGTATTACTATGAGTAACACAGGGGTCCATATTGGGCCTTCATAGTCCCTAACACTAATGCACAAATAATAAAAAAAATATTAAAACTATGGGGGGGTTACAATACCTTTTACTTTGACGCCCTCCAACAATGATCACAGATGTCATAGTTCTCAATCTTCAGCTCTGGACAATTGGGCACTTCCATGTCACTGGAAGAATTTGTCCTCTTCTTTCTTGATTGAAGCTATGGTTCCTCTATTGGACCTGTGGAAATGGGCCTCTGCCTAAAAAATCTCGCTGCTCTGTGAAATAAATATTTGAGACCAACGGAGCTCCTCAACTCTTTTTTGACAGTGCCATCACCTTTTATATTAATTTTTATGGATTCTGATTGGCTGAATAGTTCCTACCCCTTGTCTGATTTTTTTTATAGAGTGGCTGGAATATTTAGGCAAACCCATTTTGACGTGTCGAAGAGAGGAAGCATGGTTTCAAGTAAGAAGTAGTGTAGCGGAAAGTTGCATACAAACTTAGTTGTAAGTACTACAATGGTAGCGCTGACACAAAAATAACTAAAAGAAACAATCAACTTAGGCTGTTCTGCAGAGGAAAATTTGAATTTGCAGATATGCAGAGTGAGAGTGTATACAGTCTTACATGAAAGCTTAGTATGGAAGGCGTAAAACAGTCTGGAATTGTGCTTGGTTATACGAATTATCATCCATCCGTATCAAACAGGGCACTGATGCAGAGGTTTGCAGCCATCTCGTAGAACACTATCCACGTTGGCGTGTAAAAAGACTAGAAAACAAAGGGTGGGGGGGGAAAAAGCACACCAACTCCTAGTGGTGCACTAAGAGGTGGTGCACTTTTCTCCCCCACCCTTTTTTTCAGGTAAGAAGAGGATGGAATCTTCTAGCAACATGGAAATGACCACTTATCCATGGCAGACAGGTTTCATTCTTTTTTTTGTACATTAGTGTTAGGTAATATGGGGACCATGGGGGTCCTTATAAACCACATAGTATAGGGATTAATTTAGTGATAACAAAGTGCTCCATTTTGCTCAACTATGATATAGGGGTTCATTTTAGTGATAGAAGTTACATTTTCATTTCATGGGTGTTCATGCGGACCCGATTGTAATACTTTAGTAAGGGTTACATTTAGTTTCCTTGGGGAACCCCTATGGGTTAATTGACCTCACACTTTTAATTGTCCCTGGCAGACCTAGTGAGGAGGGTCCTGCGAGACGCCTTGTGGGCCTTGCTGGCTTGCTCAGTGGACCCTATAGGCCTTGCTAGGGGTCTAACTGTGCTCCATAGGCCTAGTTGAGGATCTACCTGGGCTTATGGGGCCTAGTTGCATCCCCTGGGCCCACACATTTAGCTGGAGGTCTTTCGGGGGCCCCAGGGATCTAGTGCAAATCCTGTGGTTCTTGATTGGCCCCATTCAGCTAGTGGGAATTCCCAGGGTCTTGATGGACCCCCCAGAGCTACTGTGGATCTCCAGGGGTGTCCCTGTGTCCCCAAGCCAAGCTGGGGGTTTCCCTGGGTCCGACAAGCCTAGTACTAATGCCCAGCGGTCTCTATGGGTCCAACTGCCTACACTAAAGAAAAAAAATTTCATACAAAAATTAAAGGTCCAACTGAGGACGCTTGCACTGGCGGTAGCTCCACATCTACCTCTCACACCATTATATGGGCTATACAAATGTTGTCTGAAAACAGCGCACATAAAGCTACACGGATTTCATATTAAGTTGGCTAGATACAAAATATTTTTTTGAGGCTCATTTGCATGTCACTACCCAGAATCCCAAACAGCAGTGCAAAATTCTGTAGGAAAACATATCTCAAGTTTAATTTTTTTAAATATGTATGTACGCAGTTTACTAGCTCTCTATAGATACTTCATATTGTTTGAATATATATTTAGTTGTTTCTTTAGACTTTTTAAATTGACCAGTCTAGTAACTGATTCCCAGTTTAGTAATTTATTGGTCACAGCATAATCAGGTTTCCAGCAAGTGTCTTTAAATGCAGTTTAGGTTCACATTACTTGTTGGTAACTTAAATCTAAAATGCACATTATTTATGAGGAAACACGTTAAAGGTGGATCTCCATTTCATCCAAATGCAAATGACAATGTTTGTTTTAAATTAATCTCCTTAAGAAAGAAACTCTTGGGTCATGGTAACCCTATATACATGATAGCCTTTTATATAAATGTAAGTCCTTTCTTAGATCCAACAGTGATAAAACTCTTGAAGAATGCTTTATAAAAAAGAAGCTCTGACCTTCTTCTTTCTGCGCTACTGTCATAGAAAACTCATTTTCAAAAGGAGAATGGAGCAACAAGCTAAAAAGAAAAAGAGGAGAGCACATAGTGCCAAACATTGGACTCCATTCAATTGCCAGCCCGCAGTTGACTTCATACTGGTTGTAAGTCTGTGGGCTTGAAATTTGCAACAGTTACAGAGCTATTCAATTGAACAAGCCAGCAGCTACCTTTCCGAAAGTCTAAACTGTAAATCATGCACCCGTAAGTAGCATTTTTAGGGCATGATCATGATCAATTAAGCAAGGCCGTACTATTAGAACCGAAGGTCTAGCTCACAAATAAAGTCTGACCCGCAACTAAAAAAGTTTAAAGTTTCTGATAAAAATATGATGACTACTAAATAGGACTCACAAGGCCTTTTTCAAACACTTATTCTAGCTGTAGCAGCAGTTAAACATACCATACTGTACTTTAACATCATGGGAAGGCATGGAAAGACAAGAAACAAAAAGGTCTCCAAGGAACAAATACAAAATATCCAGTCATGCATATGGTAATATTAAAAGTGTTGCTGAAAATGCATAAATCAATTAAAGACACAGTACATGACTACATTTCAATAGAAACATGCAACTGCCTTAAAATGATAAGCCCTTGAGAAAGTAATATAAACTAGAAGACTTGATTATCCAAAACAAAAATCAAAAGAGGACATTACGCTTGCGGTATGTTGTAGTAGTAGACACCAGTTTCCCCTAACCTTCAAGCCTTTAGAGAGTAGTCTACCTGGTTTTGAGAGTCTAGGATGATATATAAATTATATTGTTCCTAGAATTATCTATTTCTGCAGATCTACAGCTGAATGATATGTTTAAGGGAAACAAATAAATAAGAAAAAAGATAAATAATATTATGATTTGCTAACGTTATGCACTTGAATTAATACATAAATTCCTTGGGATATCACATTTTCTGCTACTATTAATTTTGACAACTGGTCAATAACTTAGGTTTATTTATTATGTTTGTTTATGACTGACATTAACCTGAAATATTTCACCATTGGATTGCCTTTGAATTGTTGTTTTCCATTTTTAGATTTAGATTTTCTGTGACAATGAGAAATCTTTAAAGCAACATATTTCCATATGGGATTTACCTGGCAAACAACTAATTGTTCTAAAGAATTAAAGTCTTGAGTTGAATTTTTTGAAGATGTTTTGTCTTTTTACTAAATATAAGCTTCTCTAGACTTCTTCTGCTATTTGCACATGTATTTGTAGTTAATGCTTTTAATTAATAACCTTCAAGATTCAAATACATATTTTGTAGTATTTATCCTTTGAATTTCTTAGCTTTTTATAACTTATTAAAAGATAACATAACTATTTAGAAACAGCCAATAGTAAATAAGACCGTCATCATCACATCAGTAAAACATGGAAGTTAAACGTCAATCATGCGATCAGACTCGCAATCCGGCAATGTACAAAATAATAAAAACAAATGGGGATACTGTTCTTGTCCATGTGGGTAGCCTGATATGTATTAACTCTTGATTGACGGATATAAAACGTAAAAAATATATATTTTTGATTGCAGATTTGCGAGCTTTAGACTGTTGTGCAAATGATTCTAATGACTTTCATCGCTTTCCCCATCTTTTAAAGTTCAGTATTGATTTTTTTTATTTGCATTTAAATTGGTCAGGGGTTAAACCCCTTTGCGAGTCCTATCTGGTACCTGTAGTATTTACTTCTATATATGCTATTTACGGGAGTAAAAACAATTGCGGGCTTGAGGAATTGTAGCAATTGAATAGCAATTTGCAATTGTAACATTTACAGGCTCGAAAGATCAAAGGTTTAGATGGGTTGGAGTTACGATTTTGACAACTGCAGGGATTTGTATGTTTTATTTCCGTGTTATATCGATCCCAGGAATCAAAGAGTTAATACATGTCATACTAGAATATTTACTTTATTGATTTTTATTCGATTTCTACATTTCTGGATTGCGAGTCTGATCGCATATTGGACGTCTAAACACTAATTGATTGTAGTTTAAACTCCATTAGCCATATTCTATTAGCTACTTGCAAATGCCTTGAACTTTTTTTTATAAATGTTTATATGTATTCTATTCACTTAAGAATTCATTAGTGCCAATAAGTAATATTTGCCAAATATGTAGCAATATTAAGAGTGATTTTAAGTGTGTATAAATTTACGAATTAGGCAATAGAACAAGGTCCCATGTTTTCCTGACGTCATGATGACGGTTTAATTTACTATTGGCTCGGTCTAAATTGTAACTTACGGGCTTGCTTCATTGATTATGATCATGCCCTGAAATGCTATTTACGGGTTCATGGTTTGCATGTGCAGGCAATTGCGGGCTTGAGTCAATTGAATACATCTAGAAATGTAGAAAATTTGTAACCCATAGCCAAAAGTTCAATTTGAAGGTAATTACTGTCTTGCAATTGAATAGGGGCCTATGTCTTCACATGAACAGCCCACATTTTTTTTTTATATTTTAAGAATCTCTCATAGATGTGCGTGTAAACGGATGAAAGCTCAGTATTTGGGAGCCACACCACAAATCTAGGATCTATAAAACATTATTTTATAAAGACCCAGTACCTTAATTTGCTATTTTTATCAAATACACAGTAGATGCTCATTAGTGTGTTGTGCTATAGATATAGTGACAGTGCCACTATGGAGCCAGAGATAGAAAAAGAATGTATGTAACCACCATCCAATTACCAAGCTTTATTCCTTGGATGACTACTTAAGCACCAGTCTGGCTTCCAACTGCTACCTCTCTACACGCTCCACTGCTAGAATATAATCTTGTCAGCTAGTCAATTCCATACAAAAAGCCACACAATTATGGATAAGCATAAGGCTATTCTGAGGCTTACTTAAGTCAAGATTTTGATTAGATAGAATGGACAGTCTAGATGAGACTGTTTGGTTCTTATCTGTCATTAAATCTATGTCTTAATGTTTCAGCTAAACAGACTGTAGTCTGGAAGCTTCCCTTTGTTACATCCAATTGTCTACAATTTCCAAAGCTTCAAACCATTTCTGAGAAGCCTATCATGTAAACTCAGATGCTCTGGCTCACGTTACACCCTCACTCACCATCAGCTCTGTTCCCAGATAGTTTTACCTCCTTATATGTATATCCAGCACTATGACTAGACACTTCTTCACTTAGTTTAAGCTTAAAGCAATACTGTATTAGTCATACAATACGTAATTACATCCCTCTTAAATTTGAAGCCCGTAAGTACAATGTCAGACCCGCAACGGCTGAGGGCTTGACATTTGGCCGAGTTACAGAGCTATTAAACTGGAGCGCGGGCGCGAGTTACGGGCTTGCATCTCAAGCCATAAATCCCTACCTCGCACGCAAGCTGTTAAGGGAACGGACGAGCCGCGATCGCCCGTAACCATCCAATTGAGGAATAATGCAGTGCGACACAGGACTCTCAGCCAATCAAAAGCGGTCTAGACAAATATGATTGACAGTGGGAGCTTATAAATTTGATTTCCATACGCCCATGCGTTGACTGTGTAGCACGCAGGTCCCGGAGTTGGAGGTTAGAGTCTTTTGGAGTGAGACTAGGCGCTAGGTGAGAGAGGTAGTTTGCGTTTCTATTGATTTATATTCTATCTCATACAAAATTAAACTTAATACTTACACATATTTACAGTTTACACATATTTGCAATACACATAGGTTGAATTGAACACACATAGAGACATATATAGTTAGTTCACACCACACACACACACAGCCAACCCCCACACCCCATCCCCCAACAGTTATTAATAACACATAGCACACACATTATTTTTTTCTACACACGTATACAGAAAACTTTTGTTTTATCTATCCTTATTTTGTGATATAATGGAGGGAGGAGATAGGAGGAGGGAGGAGATAGGAAGGTAGAGGAGTTGGGGAAGAGGAGAGGAGAGTGGAGGAGGAGAGAGAGGAGCAACAGGTGGCCATGGGATTTACTTCTTGCAAGTAAAGTGTGATTATTTGCTGTGTGCACTAATTTTGTCCATATGAGTAGACAGAAGTTAATATAAACAGTAGAAGGTGCGAACAGTTCTAATAAAAGTGCAGTTCTAGTAAAAGTGTAGGAGTTTAAATAAAAAGGAGGGAGTTCAAAGAAAAGGGGGGAGACTTATAGTGCAAAAAAATGGAAGAAAAAAATATTTTTTTCTCTATTTTTATAAAGCTTTATACGAATATATTATTTTTTATTATTGTTTATTTATCTTTCTCACCAAAATTTTGTAGACAATAATTATGAGTCAGTTCAGTGGCAACCTCACTCAGTGTATATCCTGCCATATGTATGCATTACTGAGACAGATGATCCTGGTCCATACTTCTGTGGCAGGTGTGAGCATGTGGCCCCGCTGGAAGCACAAATTGGAGAACTGGAGAGGAGAATTGCAGCACTTATTGATATTCCACTGGAAAGGGAGTTGATGCTCACTGAGCACAGTTTAACAGTGCCTAGCATGGAGGGTTGAGATGGGAATAGTGAGGATGTCCAGGGAGGTAGCTGGGTTACAGTTACAAGGGGAGCAGGGGGGTCAGGAGGGGGCGGCAGGCCAGTTCTGAGTTTTCACACACCAACAGATTAGCCAGATTGAGTGAAACAGTTGGGGATGTCCATTCAGGAAAGGTAAATGCATGGCTAAAATTGTGGTGCACTAAGGAGGCGTTTGTGTTTTTTTGGAGCACTCAGCTGACGTCTCACGTGGGTACAATCTCTATAGCAGGGATGGATTGCACCTTAGTGATGAGGAGGCTTTTGTGCTAGGGGATAGGATGGTAGAAAGGCTGGATGAGTTTTTAAACTAGTAAGTGGGGTGGAGGGACTAGATGAATGTAATGGGGTAAAAAATGTAGATGGGGTAAGGGATGAATGAACTAGTCATGGGGGAGGAGATGGGGAGGGTTAGTATAGTCAATAGGGAGGTATTACTAAGTAACTCAAATACAGAGGTAGGCCGTTAAGAACTACAGACTCATAACATAAGGTGTATGCTTGCTAATGCCAGAAGCTTGGCAGGAAAAATGGGAGAGTTAGAATTATTGGCAATTTTAAAAAAATGCGATGTAATAGGCATTACTGAAACATGGTGGGATGAATCTCATGAGTGGACTGTTAATCTGGATGGTTATAACCTATTTAGGAAAGGTAGAGGCAATGGAAAAAGAGGAGGAGGGATTTGTCTGTATGTTAAACCTATAGACAGATAATTCTGACACTATACATATCCCTAGTACGTCCTCATTGGGAATATGGAGTAACATTTTGGGCACCACTTCGTAAAAAGGACATTTTGGAGCTGGAAAAGGTACAGAGAAGGGCTACAAAACTAATAAGGGGAATGGAGAAGCTAAGTTATGAAGAAAGACTAACCAAATTAAACTTATTTTCTCTATAAAGGAGATATGACTACCTTATATAAATACATCCAGGGTCAAAATAAAGAATTGTCAAGTGAGCTTTTTGTGCCAAGAGGCTTTCAACTGGCAAGAGGACATCCTTTGAGGTTAGAAGTAAAAACATTCCACCTTAAAGAGAGAAAAGGGGTTTTCACAGTAAGGGTGGCTAATCTGTGGAATTCTCTACCAAAGGAGGTGGTGACAGCGGATTCGATAGATAACTTTAAAAGGAGACTGGATTTATTTTTAATTAAAAAGGGCATTTAGGGTTATCCTGAATAATTAGAGAGAGAGAGTATTGATCCAGGGAGGAATCTGATAGCCAGTATCTGGGTTCAGGAAGGAATTTTTTTTTCCTTTGAGACAATTGGCTAAGTTTCACTTGTTTTTTTCTGTTTGCCTTCCTCTAGATCAATTAATTAACAACTAATCTGCATATTGCAGATCAGAGGAGATTTTAAAAAGGTGGACTGAAAGTCTTTTTTCAACCTCAATTACTATGTAACTAGGTAGGGAGGAGGAGGTGAGAGGTTAGGTGGAGGAGGGAGAGAAGGTGGAGGAGGGGGCAAAGAGGGACAGGAGGACGAGGAGATGGAGGAGGGTGACGGGGGAGAGGAGGTGGAGGAGGGTGAGGAGGGCAAAGAGGGAGGGGAAGAAGAGGAGGAGGAGAGTGCAGAGGTGTGTGGCGAAAGGAGGACCCGAACATCAGGCACACGTAGAAGAGGGACCGAGGGGAAGGGGCCTGATCCGGGGGTGGAGGGGGAGAAGTTCGAGGAAGGGATAGGCCTTACGGACAGGTCAGGGAAGCAAGGGCCCCGTCCACAGCCGAGAGGGCAAGAGGCTAATGGCAAGCACAGGGCCCAACATTATATGCACCAGAAGAATGTGGTCCTTTTTGGTGCTATCCATGGCTGCCCGTCATTCTTGCAGGGGGAAGGAATTCAAGCCTGGGCCTAGGGCTCAGGCTTGGGAGGAGGTAGGCACAGCGCCAAGGAATGTGAGGTCTGTCAAGTACAGATTTTATGACATCAGGACCAAGGTGAGGAGGATGATGGACAAAGAGGACCAGGGCCGCATCGTGACCTCCATGTCAAGTGAATATCACATACACCAACATGCCACCATATGTAGGGAGGAGGATTTGATGAGTGAGGTAGAGGAGGGAGAGAAGTTTCAGGAGGGGGGCGAGGAGGGAGAGGAGGACGAGGAGATGGGGGAGGGGGAGGGAGGAGAGGAGGGCGAGGAGGTGGAGGAGGGAGAGGAGGGCGAGGAGGTGGAGGAGGGAGAGGAGGGCGAAGAGGGAGGGGAAGAAGAGGGGGAGGAGAGTGCAGATACACTACACATGTACATGATGACCAACAAGGACACTGACATGTCAGCTCCATGGAATTAACAAGGGATAGATGGATGCGTCATTAAATCCATGAACCTGAAAAATCACAGTCATTCCTGGGCACCACAACAGTAATCAAGCAATAGAGATTCCATGTATTGGTGTGCCCACTGCAGCCTATGCAGTTACAGACCGCAGCCGGAATGAAGATAGGGTTAGGAGCCAAGAACGATCAAGACCACAAACCAAAAGAATAGATCATATCTAGCATATTATAGCATATTATAGCTAATCTGAGTTGCAATTAGGAGAATCATCCATGTTCAAGCCTAGATGTCAGATAGTTAGGAATTAACACATAACAATGCATTGCCCCCCTCTCCCTCCCTTGTGTCTCATTTCCCCCTCCCCCTTGTGTCTCATTTCTCCCTCCCTTGTGTCTGCTTTCCCCCTCCTCTCCCTCGCTTGTGTCTCCTTTCCCCTCCTCTCCCTAACTTGTGACACCTTTCCCCCTCCTCTCCCTCACTTGTGTCTCATTTACCCCTCTCCCTCCCCTGTGTCTCTCCCCCTCCCTCCCCTGTTTCTATTTTCCCCTCCTTCCCCTGTGTCTCTATCCCCCTCTCCCTCCCCTGTCTTCTTCCCCCTCGACTCCCTCCCCTGTGTCTCCTCCCACCCTCCCCTGTGTCTCTTTGCCCCTCTCTCTCCCCTATGTCTCTTTGCCCTGCTATTCATCCCCTGTGTCTCTTCCCCCTCTCCCTCCCCTGTGTCTCTTCCCCTCTCCCTCCCCTGTGTCTCTTCCCCCTTCACAATTTTTGGCATAGCAACGGATGGATTATTCACAAACTAGGTCACTTAACCACACACAGCACTCTCATTTGCATGGCCCTGCCCAGTTTTCCCAGAGTTGCAGTGCACAAACTGTATTTCTGAGAAATTTGAGCAGGAAATACGTTTATTAACTTATTTTTTAGACATTCAAATAGAATCACTAATGTACTTTTCATTGTACTACTGTATTTTGTACATGGAGGGCTTATATCACTCTTAGCCCACCATATGTTAAACGATTGCTGTATTGAACTACTCTTTACAACAATCCACCACACAGCCCAGGCACTCACACCACACTGAGGATAGGCAGTAACCGTGCTGTATGTGGTTAAGTGACCTGGGTTGTGAATAATCCATCTGTTTCTATGCCTAAAACGGTGAAATACAGTAAGCATATGCTTAAAAGGAGCCATGTTTAAAATGGTTTGGATTGACAGAGTGAGAGTGCATTATATGATCTCATTTGCATGTCCCTGCCCAGTTTTCCAGGAGTGCAGTGAATAAACTGTATTTCTGAGAAATTTGAGCAGAAAATAAAAGTTTATTAACTTATTAATTATTATTTAGACATTCAAATAGAATCACTAATGTACTTTTTATTGTTTGTACTACTGTACTTTGAACGGTGGAGGGCTTCTATCACTCTTAGCCCACCATATGTTAAACGATTGCTCTCTCTCTCTCTCTATACATACACATGTATCTCTCTATATGTGTTTGTCCTATCTCTCTCTCTCTTTATGTGTGTGTCTTCTTGTCTATATCTCTCTGTGTGTCCTGTCTCTCTCTCTCTGTCCTGCCTCTCTCTGTGTGTGTATGTGTGTCCTGTCTCTCTCTCTCTGTATCCTATCTCTCTCTCTGTATCCTGTCTCTCTCTCTGTGTGTCCTGTCTCTCTCTCTCTCTCTCTCTCTCTCTCTCTCTCTCTCTCTCTATGTGTGTGTCCTGTCTCTCTCTCTGTCCTGCCTCTCTCTATGTGTGTGTGTGTCCTGTCTCTCTCTCTGTATCCTGTCTCTCTCTCTGTGTGTCCTGTCTCTCTCTCTCTCTCTCTATGTGTGTGTCCTGTCTCTATCTCTCTCGCTGTATCCTGTCTCTCTCTCTGTCCTGCCTCTCTCTATGTGTGTGTGTGTCCTGTCTCTCTCTCTGTATCCTATCTCTCTCTCTGTATCCTGTCTCTCTCTCTCTCTGTGTCCTGTCTCTCTCTCTCTCTGTGTCCTGTCTCTATCTCTCTCTCTCTGTATCCTGTCTCTCTCTCTCTCTGTGTGTCCTGTCTCTCTCTCTCTGTGTCCTGTCTCTATCTCTCTCTCTGTATCCTGTCTCTCTCTCCCTATGTGTGTCCTTTTTCTCTCTTTTTGTGTCCTTTCTCTCTCTTGTCTCTCTCTGTGTCTTGCCTCTCTCTCTCTCTCTCTGTTCTCTCTCAATGCGCGCTTCCCAACAGTTATGGCCGCTGTACTCCCCATCGCTTAATGGTGGCGGTTAAAAAAATAAATGCGCATGCCCAGAGTCTACTGTCAATGTCGTGCCTGCGCAGAACACACTGTGCAGGTGCGACAGACATAAGAAGTCGGTAACTATTGTATTAGATAATATAGTTCATTACAAGTGTTTCCTTCAAAGCATTAGACATAAACAGAAACGCTCCATATGCACCTTATGTATCACAACTGGTGCACAGCGCCATCTACTGACCCAAATGCCAATTTACTCTTGGTCCAGTGGTTAGGATTTAGTGCTTTCACCGCTGCACCCTTTGTTTGATTCAAGCCAGGAAACCAGGAGAAGGAACTGGCAACCCACTCCAGTGGATCAGCATGGAGAGTCGGATACGACTGAGCAATGCAAACACATTACCAATACAGTACATACTTACAGCCTACATCCATTATTAAAAATAAAAATATATTTATTGTACAAATAAAAATGGCAGTAATTCACTGGACGCAGAGGTCTGATTCATTTATCAAGCACATAAAGACACTGGTATGGATTTTAATCAGTATTCAGCCACTAAATACTTAATTTCTTCCTTGTATATAAGAAAATGATTAATATGTCTATGGTAGTGATTATCTTTAACTAATATATAAAATTAATGAACAGATAACACAAAATTGTACATAGTACAAGGCAAAGAAGTTGATTGGATAAGGAATCATGGGAGTTGTAGGCTATTGCTTGCAATGCATCATGGGAGTAGTAGTTTTCAGACGTGACTTCCGGGAAATGGCTGCCTGCAGCAAGGTAACGTGTGTGGTTTGCTGTAATGCTGTATCATTAGGGTGGCATTCATGGCTGAGCTTGCATGTGATAACTTAATGTATATAGAAGAGCTGTGTGAGCTATTGAGCTCTTAAAATAGTATATTGTAATAGGAAAGTATCTGCCTGGTCACAATTCTGCAAGTTTATGGTGTATTTATATTTATTATCATTGATCTTGATGTAAAGCTCTCTGGTCAATCTCTGTATCGTGGCAACAAGTTTCACGTGACTGCGAGGGTCGCAACCGCGAGCTAAGCGTGTAATTATAAAAACCTGAAAAACAACAAAAAAATAATTTAACAAAAGTAATAGCACACTCACACACAGCACAGGGGGAGAGCCAGGAAACTTGGGAGTCAGGTTGCAAGCGATTTTGAGCAATATTTGGGGTTTTTCGTCAATACAAAATCAGCTAAGTGAGGTAAAAAATGGCGGATGAAAAATGTAAAAATTCGGAAACTGGATAAAAACGAGGGAGAGCAAAGTCATTGCGAGCCTCAAGATGAGCGCCTCTGAAGGCGCTCATTGAGAGCCCCACGATGAGTGCCGAAGGCGCCCAGTGTGGGGCTCGCGATGAGCGTCAAAGGTAATCAGTGTAAAGCAGGAAAGTTGAAGTACACGGTGGGAGAGGTGCTCAGAGGAGCAAAAGCCTCACATTGTGTGGCAAACAGCATTGCCAGCCTTACAATTTTAATCCCGTCATTTTTGAGGGGCAATTTCCTAATAGGACAATGTTGTTTAGTTGTTCGGCCATGTCTAACTCTCTGTGAACCTATGGACCACATCACGCCATGCACATATTGTCTCTGGGTGTGCTCAACCTTAAGTTTTTCTTGACAAAGATACTGGAGTGGGTTGCCAGTTACTTCTCCAGTGGACTGCGATTTGCCTGATCTCTCTGCTTTGATTTGCCCATCTTGTGTGACCTTACATAGTATAGCTCACAGCTTCATTCAGGGACACAATCCCTTTACCTTAACAAGTTAGAGATCCAGAAGGGGTTAGAACAATACACACATTAACAAATCAGTATTCAGTCACGTTCCCTGGTGGTCCAGTGGTTAGGATTCTGCGCTATCACAGCTGCGACTTAGGTTTGATTCCGGTCAGGGAACCAAGAGGTCACACCACCCTGAAGCCAAGCAGGGTTGAGCCGGATCAGTACTTAGATGGGAGATCACCTAGGAATACCAGGAGCTGTATCCTGTGGCCCACTGGAAAAGGAACTGGCAACCCACTCCAGTATCTCTGACATGAATACCAAGTGGATCATCATGATCATCGACATAACGATGTGTCTGGTGTGTTGAGGTCATAAAGAATGATGGGGAAAAAAAGCATACATCACCAAACCCTAACAGCCTTATTAAATTGCGATTCAGTAAATTTAAAAGGGCTCTATTTAAGCACACAGCATATTTTTTTACAGAAGTTTTTAGTTAGTGAACTTCTATCCAAAAGCTTCACTAACTAAAAACTTATGTAAATAAAATATGCTATGTGCTTATATAGAGCCCTTTTAAATTTACTGAATCACAATTTAATAAGGCTGTAATTCTCCAACCTCAGCATTGACATGAGAGGAACGTTCACGCATATGACTTGTTATACTTGGTCTTATAGCACCACCATGTGGTCACAAGGTAGTAAAATCATATTATATTAAGGTTTATTTCTTTTAAATTCTTCCCTTGTGCACATTAGGTAGTAGTTAGCAGAGTTCCCAACTGTTTATTTAACTATTGCTGATGAATAAAACCGTAGTGTGCATTGTATGTTCATGGCCTTGGCATGTACTTTTATTGTTTTATATATACTTAAATATTTGTTGTCTTAGGTGCTCCAAAATATTTTAGATACAAGTGCAACAAGTCTGCAAATAAATAAAAAATACTACAAGCTATTTACTACAGAGTAAGAATTAAAATGCATTGCAAGTGGGCTGTCTTGATATCCTTGAGAGGGCAGCTGAGTAGTGGGAGCCCAGCAGCTACCAGTTGGAGACCCTTGGTTAGGGGCTTCACTATGGTTTGGAAGTATACTATTGAAGGAGCGTCACTTACAGATAGTACGGCACAGGATACAAACGCGACACTGTCAGTAGATATCATCAGCGCTTATAATATCTGGGTTTGTCAGATTAAATAGGCAAACTCTAAAAGGAGACAGAACAACTTGTAATTTTTAGGAGTGCAGTTGTCCTCCGTGTGAGCTACTGAGAAGAATAAGGAGCACCGGGGTTTGAAGAGATGCCGGTCATTTCCCTCTTCCCTTACGCGATATATCACAAAACATTGGCAGCTGCAGTACCGCCGCTAACCGCTGCTGATTTTCCGACAGTGCGGAACAGGCCTTGAGCTTTGAGAGGCACTCTCGAGGGCCGAGTGCCCGCACTGAAAATAGCAATGGCCTCGCTGTCGATTCAGCGCCGTTGAGTTGCGCCACGTCGGAGGAGGGAATAATTTTTGCCTTCCCTCAAACCAGCCAGCGCCATCTAGCAGCTGCTTGATGGGACTGCAGCTGTCAGTGCTGCACTTACACAACGGGATAGATCCGAGATGCCATGCTGCTGGAGTAGAAGACACTAATCTTGAGGTTTTGATATATTTATTGGCTCTTATATGTGTGTCAGTGAATATGTTTCGGCACCATCCTCAATACATGTCATTATTATGCACAGTGTTTGGAAATAGGGTGTAACATATATACAGAGGGTTGTGAGTTAAGCATGAAAGCTACTGAAAGTTTTAAACCATTTCTTTATTTATCAGTTTAAAGGGCTAGTTAATTCTGCACAGCTTGGAGCACACCACTGTAGTGTACTCCTGAAAATATGTTGAGATACTTTTTGAATTTTTGAAATGGGTGCCTTTTTCACAGAAAAAATCATAAATGAAGTTCTGTTTACATGAGAATAAGGCATGCCTCCAGAGAGACTGACAGCAAGAGCTCTGTGCAGAGAACCGACACAGAAACAGGGATAATCCTTCACACATTCATCTGTGCAGGAAATAACTGCTAGAAACTCACTGATGGCTGGTTACATTCCTGAAAGAGACTAAAACCATCATTCTTTCTCTTCACGGAGCTTGGAACGGCCGTTGTGAGCAAATGTTGTAAATCAGGGGGCAGTCAGCAGTGTGTCTGCAAACAAACCTAAGACTGCACATTTTTAACTGTTCTTAGTTAAATTGAAAAAAACCCAGTAGATCACTTTAAAATAAAATCTTGTGCTCTTTCACACAATGAAGAGCACTTATAGTGAGGTAAATGGCCTTTAATGATGGGCACATATACAAGTTGAAATAGTTAGTATCAAGCAGTATGCTCCTCCTGGATATAGGAGGGCTTGTGTTACAGCCGGTGATATAGCGCTGTCCTATCATTGTCTGTATTTTAGCTTTATTTTTGAAGCTCACTGTGCATTGTAAAACTTATTTTGCAGTTTCTCGGCATAACCTGTTACTTAGCTCTTAAATGTTAAAGAACCACTGAAGTATCATATTTATTGAATGCTTGATAATGTGCAAAATGTTTTTAATACATATACATCCTTATTAAATTGCGATTCAGCAAATTTAAAAGGGCTCTATACAAGCACAGAGCATGTTTTTAGTTAGTGAAGACCTTGCTTTTGGATAGAAGTTCACTAACTAAAAACTTCTGTAAAAAAAAATATGCTGTGTGCTTAAATAGAGCCCTTTTAAATTTGCTGAATCACAATTTAATAAGGCTGTTAGTTTCTGTTCCTAACAGGACTAAGTAATGGGAGGAGTCTTGGATTCAGATAAGACCTCTGTTTAGTTTGTTGAAAGACTGCCATTGTTAATAGCACATGATAATAGAACGAAATAGAAGGGCACCAGTAGGATAGCCCTCCACTTAAAACTACATGCAGACGAACAATCCTGGACAGAAGCTCCCATGACTCAAGCTACATTTAAATATAATTGTATTTCCAAGAGTTAGCTGAACATGTTGTTAGTTTGTTACATTCTTCACATATGTTTAGTTTTTTTACGTGGAAGTTCTTTTCAACATCAGCCATCAGATATATAGTTGTGAGCAAGCGAGTTGTTGCTAATGCTGCGGGCTCGCGTAGCAAGGGCCGCAGTTGATGGCAAGGAGCGCCGAAGGTGCTCCTTGTGCTGGTGATGAGCGCCACAAATAAGAGCCGCGGGACTTAGAAAAAAAACATTACAAGCTCGCAAAAATACGACCTTAGCGCCTGAACCCCGCGCACATGAAAACATTCAAAACACAATAAATACACACAACAAACACATAAAAAGCTTACCCACAGCAAGCGGGAGCACCCAGGACCTCTGCAAGTGAAGTTACAAGTCAATTTAAGTCAAAATTCATTTATTCAAGTCAAAATGAGTTTACACACACAAAATTCCCCTAAGCAAGAGAAAAAATGGCTGCCGAAAAAACCCGAAAACGAGGATACAGGACCCTAAACACGCAAAACACCACGAAATACATACAGATTTTGCAAAAAAGCCGTACGAGGTCCAAGATACACTACGTACCACATACACATTAGCCACATACACAGCTACCCTAACGGCTTCCCCTCACACACGCAGCCTACTTACACTACACACTGCACAAATTGCTGACACTTACACGTCAGCTCCACAACAGTGCAAACCTACATTATATGCTACATCAAAACAGATTGTCAGCTCTTAAGCACAATGCTTCCTGCATATATTACTTCAAAATAGGTAAAGTATATTCATTTATTAATTATTTCATTAGCATGAGGCTCGCAATGAGCGCCGAAGGATCTCGGACCACCAACAAAATTAATGTCTCAACCAAACAGCATTACCTGCCTTACAATCTTATTGCCGTCATTTTTTGACGGGCAAGTCGCTAGTTTGTTAATAATATTCTGCACAGGAACATTTATAAATCATGGTTTTTTTTTTTATAGTGTCCTATTTTACATCAGACAATGGATGTCAGCTGTGAAATGAAAGGTAAACTAAGCAAAGAAGAGAAGAAGCTGTTAAAGAAGCAAGTGAAGGCCAAGAATGTCTTGCTGAGGCATGAAGGGGTTGAAACTGTATCACACCCCTCCAAGGTAACTGCAAGCTTCTAGATTGTTCTACAACAAATCTCCTTCCATCATATTCTACAGCACTGTCTCAGTACGTGATATACACCAGTGGTTCTCAATAGCTGGTTGGAGGACCAGTGCCGGCCCCTTATCTGCAGGTTCTCAGGAACCAAGACAGTTGGGCAGAGCATGACACATTAAACATACCACGCCCATTAGTCCGACTTCTAGATAGATAAGTGATGATCGCTTCAAATGTACCAAAGACAAACTACATGGGCATTTACTGTGTCACATGCAGTACCACCCTTTTAAATATGTTTTGGATCTCGGAGGAGGTCCCCATGATCACTATAAGGTAACCAGCTGATGTCCCGATCGAAAAGGTTGAAAATACCTGGTATAGATCTTCTCCATGTTTTAATGTTTTATTTATGCATGTTATTAAACAAGTAAGACTTAAGGAGACGGATATAGAGTAGGAGGAGAGGGTCACGGTTATGAATGGGAAAAAAATACTAATATATATACAGCTGACGTACACATATGCTGAAGTGTCAAATGTATAATATGCCCTTTTGAAGATCTTTATTTGATAATGGGCAACATTTTTTAGAAAGTTTCAATCAAATAAAAAGCCCGACCTTTCATTTTTAACTGCTTTAATAACATCGGCTTTAAGAGTGACAGTCATTTGTTTTTGTTCACAACAGAATTTGACACCTGGGAGGAACATTGCATGGAGATAGCAACTTCATTCAGTCCTGTTGAAAGAATGCCACTATTAATAGACATTTCACTAACAGGACTAACTAGAAGCGCAAGTCTCAGTAGGATAGCCCTTTCTATTAGGCTCCAGATAAACTAGCAAATAACAAGCAGAGTCTGATAAATTTGGAAAAAATGTATATGTTTGTAATTTTAATAGATGAAGAATATTAGCTGTGTAAACCGTAGACGTGAAAGCATTTTTAGTTAAAATCTTTGTTTTAGTAGCCTCTGCTTGTGCCTGGAAGATGCCATGTTTGTATCTTCAACAATATTGCAAGGTTGGTGACTATTTTTTATTATCTATTCATAAGTAGAAGTGAGGGGAGGTTGTTGATTCGTTGGTGGATTCGGATAAGATTTCAGTACAGGACAACTCTTCCTCCCATAGGCCCACTAGAAGTATACTTGCAAGCCTCGCATGCCTTTTCTGTAGCCGCTATCTTGTACCTCAAAAAGAAAGTATGGTAATGCACCAGCAGAGTCTGCTAAAATAAAGATTTTCTTTGAAAATGCTTTTATGCTCATGACATATATAATATCTGCTAATGATAGTTTGTCTGCTAGTCTGCTGTGGCCTTTTAAGCTTTTCTCTAATAAGTTCTTATGCTCATATTCACTTTTGCTTATATGTATGTAATGATGTTAGTTTGCTAAATCACAAACGTGAAGTTTTTCACAATCTTCAGTGGTCCTGATTTTATTCAGATTTTGACTTTTTTTTCTCATTTTAGAGCCTGGTAGTTGCCAATGGAGGCCTTGGGAATGGAGTGAGCAGACAGCAGCTGCTTACTGTGCTGGAGACGTGTGGGGCGGTAGAGACTCTGCTCATGCCCCCAAATAAGCCCTATTCATTTGTGACGTATGGTACAAAAGAGGAGGCCATAAAGGCTTACAGTTCACTGGGCGGCCAGGAAATATCATCTATTGACTCTGATATGAAAATCACTCTCTATCTGAGTTTTATTGAAGAAGGTATTTGTTTTTATCATTTTTCTACATTGTGTTGTTTTTAAGAGTACTTCATCCATAATACTAATGTAATACAGTGCTCTAAATATAGGCCACTTAAGGCTGCCTTTCTAAACTGCAAGGCAATGTTTACTGCAAAAGATTATAGAGCAGTAGTAGTCAACCCTTTAATACCTTCCCCCACACTTTGGAAGAAAGGGTGGGGGTGGAGAAGCGCCAAAGATACTATATGGTGTAGTATGTTAATAACAGTTTATTTAAAATATAAAACAACATAAATTGCACTCACATTTAATACAAAAAATACCCAAGTGCAAAACAGATGTCTTTCATACCCGGATCTTCAATATCGGTCCGTTGTCTTACTCAATGGAATGCTATGTTTTTAGTAGCACTCCCAATGTAGATACCTTTCGGTATATTAATACAGGGCTTATATTGTGATCCACTTCAGTCTCATGCAGGTAGGGTGTATGATAGAATATGAGACAGGGCTTACTGACTGCTGTCCCTAGCTATGTATCACCCTGTACTTACTAGATTGTGATCCGGTCCTGACTGCTGTCCCTAGCTATGTATCGCCCTGTACTTACTAGATAGTGATCCGGTCCTGACTGCTGTCCCTAGCTATGTATCACCCTGTACTTAATAGATAGTGATCCGGTCCTGACTGCTGTCCCTAGCTATGTATCGCCCTGTACTTACTAGATAGTGATCCGGTCCTGACTGCTGTCCCTAGCTATGTATCGCCCTGTACTTACTAGATAGTGATCCGGTCCTGACTGCTGTCCCTAGCTATGTATCGCCCTGTACCTACTAGATAGTGATCCGGTCCTGACTGCTGACCCTAGCTATGTATCGCCCTGTACTTACTAGATAGTGATCCGGTCCTGACTGCTGTCCCTAGCTATGTATCGCCCTGTACTTACTAGATAGTGATCCGGTCCTGACTGCTGTCCCTAGCTATGTATCGCCCTGTACTTACTAGATAGTGATCCGGTCCTGACTGCTGTCCCTAGCTATGTATCGCCCTGTACTTACTAGATAGTGATCCGGTCCTGACTGCTGTCCCTAGCTATGTATCGCCCTGTACCTACTAGATAGTGATCCGGTCCTGACTGCTGACCCTAGCTATGTATCGCCCTGTACTTACTAGATAGTGATCCGGTCCTGACTGCTGTCGCTAGCTATGTATCGCCCTGTACTTACTAGATAGTGATCCGGTCCTGACTGCTGTCCCTAGCTATGTATCACCCTGTACTTACTAGATAGTGATCCGGTCCTGACTGCTGTCCCTAGCTATGTATCTCCCTGTACTTACTAGATAGTGATCCGGTCCTGACTGCTGTCCCTAGCTATGTATCACCCTGTACTTACTAGATAGTGATCCGGTCCTGACTGCTGTCCCTAGCTATGTATCACCCTGTACTTACTAGATAGTGATCCGGTCCTGACTGCTGTCCCTAGCTATGTATCGCCCTGTACTTACTAGATAGTGATCCGGTCCTTACTGCTGTCCCTAGCTATGTATCGCCCTGTACTTACTAGATAGTGATCCGGTCCTGACTGCTGTCCCTAGCTATGTATCACCCTGTACTTACTAGATAGTGATCCGGTCCTGACTGCTGTCCCTAGCTATGTATCACCCTGTACTTACTAGATAATGATCCGGTCCTGACTGCTGTCCCTAGCTATGTATCACCCTGTACTTACTAGATAGTGATCCGGTCCTGACTGCTGTCCCTAGCTATGTATCACCCTGTACTTACTAGATAATGATCCGGTCCTGACTGCTGTCCCTAGCTATGTATCACCCTGTACTTACTAGATAATGATCCGGTCCTGACTGCTGTCCCTAGGCTCTCTCACCAGCTCTCCTACCAGCCAAGCGTGCTGCTGCGGGTCACCGTCGTGTGACATAACCCGTCAGTGATGCCACCTAGCGATGACCTCGCCTCCCACCCACAAGTGGGCAGAAGGGACCAGGTTGACTATCACTGTTATAGAGCTCACATATTTGTTTATCATTCATTTACAGGACTATTGTACAACAGTGTGGGTTTGATACATTTGAGTCTGACCAATTAAGCAGGGAAAAGTCCTAAATCTAGTTTTTAATTAGAAAAAGAAACATTTGATGCTTCTGCTGGATCCTGAAGGCATCCATTATATTTTGGTGGAAATTACATTTGTGGAGAGCAGTGCTTGCATCTGTTTATGCAATGGCCTGCTTCTGGGACTGTCAGGGGGAAGGGGTGTGGAGTCAATTTCAATCAGATCTAATTATCAAACAAAGCCTTATGAACTCTCCCGGTTCCCTCCTCCCAACATTTTCCTCCACTTATAGATAAAAAGCACACCTTCACAACATGCATTTTCCTGGGACTACAGTCTTAGATACTCCATTTTTTATTTTGTATAAAAAACAAGCAATGTAATGGTAAAAAAATACCTTTCAATTCTTCTGCAATTTGCATTAACAACTTCCTTCTACGTGGCTCTAATTAGTGTATGGCACAATACAATTCATAATGAATCTCTATGAAGAAATAGTTCACTTTGTTTCAATGGATGGGTACTAAAATCAGAATTTGTCAGATGCTGGTCCTGACAGTGCGGCAAATCTGCATTTCTGGGAACTGTGTTAAGCTTATTTTTTACACAAAATAATAATAAATGTTTAAAGTTTGCTTTTTTAAGGCATACATGCATGCAAATCATCTCATGTCCCTTTAAGCATTTTTTTCAGCGTTAAAATGTAATTTAATGATGATTAAAGTACAGTCTGCTTGGGTTTTCATTTAAAAAAACGTTATTAAAACATATAATAAAATCAGTAATATTAAGCCAGGTACAAGTGAGGTACATGTAGAATCATATATTAAAAGGTGCTGTTGTTAGAATCAGCTTTGAAGCTTTTCTAGTGACATTAAATACAATGTCCTTGGGTAATCCTTTAGTCCATCCAGCTGGTAGCTGCATCGTTGCTCTAGTGCTTCTAAATTGCAATGTGATAACTTTAGCATTGGACTTGCCAAGGAGACACAGTAGTAGCAATCACTGTTTGAGTGTCTCTACGCGTTTCATCCACTATGGACATCTTCTGCCTTCTTCTACAGAAAAAAACTCATATAAGTTTCCAAACTGATCTGAACAGCAATGATTCTACAAGTTATGAAAACATAGTATCATAGTACCTTAGCATAGACCTCGGGGTCCTAGCCAAGATAGTTTAAACCACTGTGAAGACTCTAACGCTGACTGTAGTTATCATCTTTTCCTGTTATGAGTAATGCAACTTTTTGTTTCTAGCCTTTCTTCTTAAAACATTTCTCAATGTTCTTCCTTTCCTCATATGACAAATAGCTTAAAGAGCCGATGTAATACTCCAGCCTTCATGAGTTTTTAATACTACAGATTGGTAACAACAAATTCTCAGTTTTCTCATAAGAGGTCAACTTTTTTTTAATCACAGTAACTTGAAAAGTTGTTTATAATGCTCATTAGTACATAAAGGACCACTGTAATACATTTATGGGTTTCCTAGTGGTCCAGTGGTTAGGATTCTGTACTTTCACCACTGCAACCTGGGTTCGATTCCAGTCAGGAAACCAAGAGGTTACACCCCCCTGAAGCCGAGCAGGGTTGGGACTGGCCATTACTTGGATGAGAGACCACCTAGGAATACAAGTAAAGGTCATATTTTTGTTTGCTGGGCCTATAAAAACAGTATATAATTTAAAATAAATAATTGTTAATATTTTCTCTTACTTTTGAATGTTACATAGTTACATAGTTACATAGGGCCTCATTCTATTACCGGCCGTAAATCGGCCGTAAGGCTGCGATTCCTTGCGGGGGTTCAGTTAACTCGCGATTCTATTATACGGCCCGCAAGGATCTCCTCTTACGGCCGGCCGCATATCTTGGAACCGGCCGTAAGCTCAGAAATCTAAAAACGCAAAAATAAATTCAAGCCTGCACTGTACAGCTCTGTAAATGCTAGGGATCATATTGGGGGACATGAGGATTAAAAGTAACCCCCTCTCAAGCTTGCACATCAGCCCAAATCCGAGTTTACATTAACTGTTTATTTTCCGGCTGCGGCGTGGGCATGTCTGAGGTGCTCCAAGCACTCTGGACTTTTTACATGGATATTTTACGGATATTAAAAAATATATATTTTACGGATTTGAGTATAGGGTAATTATGTGCTATTTTTGCTAACACCGAATATCACTTTATAGACTCTGCAAAGTGCAGGATGGCTTTATTTGGGCTATTTTTTATGCTTAATTGGTGCTAGCGGGACCTCTTTCCTGCAAGTAAGCTGCGGCTCGCTTTTAGCCTTGCAGAGAGGGTTCCCGGAGCAATTGAATTGCAAATAGGAATTTCTTACGATTTCCTTGCGGCCGTTTAAGATCAAAGGATTTCCTCCGGTGCGAGCGGCCGCAAGAGATAGCAAGGCGCCGGCCGCAAGCCTGCCGGAATCCCCGGCCGGAGGGGAATAGAATAGCAGAATAGCTTGCGGCCGGTCCTTGCGGCCCCGCAACGGCTGCGGCCGCTAATAGAATGAGGCCCATAGTATTTAAGGTTGAAAAAAGACTTTCAGTCCATCAAGTTCAACCTTTTAAGATCTCCTTTGATCTGCAATATGCGGATTAACTATTAATTCATTAGTTGTTAATTAATTATTAATCAATTATTTAATTTTTTTTTTTGTTTGTTTGTTTTTTTATTATTATTAATTAGTCCAGAGGAAGGCAAATAGAAAAAAAAAAACAAACACAAGCGAGACTTGCCAATTGTCTAAAGGGGAAATGTTAAAAATTTGGATCATTACTGTCTCTCTAATTTATCCTTTATAACCCTGAATTCCCTTTTTAATTAGAAATAATTCTAGTCCCCTTTTAAAGTTATCTATCGAATCCGCTGTCACCACCTCCCCTGGTAGAGAATTCCACAGATTAACCACCCTTACTGTGAAGAACCCTTTTCTTTCTTTGAGGTGGAATCTTTTTACTTCTAACCTCAAGGGATGTCCTCTTGTCAGTTGAAAACCTCTTGGCACAAAAAGCTTCCCCTGACTAATCTTTATACCGACCCTGGATGTATTTGTATAAGGTAATCATATCTCCTCTTAGACGCCTTTTTTCTAGAGAAAATAAGTTTAATTTGGTTAGTCTTTCTTCATAACTTAGCCCCTCCATTCCCCTTATTAGTTTGGTTGCCCTTCTCTGTACCTTTTCCAGCTCTAAAATGTCCTTTTTATGAAGTGGTGCCCAAAATTGTACTCCATATTCCAAATGAGGGTGTACTAGAGATTTGTATAGTGGCATAATTATATTTGCTTCCCTGGCTTCTATACCCTTCTTAATACATGCTAATATTTTATTTGCCTTTGCAGCTGCTGCTTGGCTTTGAGCACTGTTACCTAGGTGGTTGTCCACAAGCACTCCCAAATCCCTTTCAATATCTGATACACCTAGATTTGCTCCATTAAGATTATAAATTGCATGGCTATTTTTCCTTCCCAGATGCATAACCTTACATTTATTTGTATTAAATCTCATCTGCCATTTAGATGCCCATTCCTCAATTTTATGTAAATCCCCTTGGAGGGAAAGCACATCATTTTCTGATTTAATTACCTTGCACAACTTTGTGTCATCAGCGAAAATGGAGACCCCACACTCCAATCCTACCTCTAAGTCATTAATAAATATGTTAAAAAGGAGAGGACCTAATACTGAACCCTGAGGAACCCCACTTACCACATTAGTCCAATCAGAGTATGTTCCATTTACAACAACCCTTTGCTTCCTGTCTTTTAGCCAGCTCTCAATCCATGAGCAGATATTTACTGCAATTCCTGTATCCCTTAGTTTTCCCAATAGTCTCCCATGTGGCACTGTATCAAAAGCCTTTGCAAAATCCAAAAAGACTACATCCACTGAGTTGCCTTGATCCAGGTTCCTACTAACCTCCTCATAGAAACTAATTAGATTTGTTTGACATGACCTATCCCTCATAAACCCATGTTGACTCCTACTTATAATCCTGTTCAAATAGACATATTCTTGTATATTATCCCTTATTAACCCTTCTAAAAGCTTCCCCACTACAGAAGTGAGGCTCACTGGTCTATAATTCCCCGGATTTGCTCTTGCTCCCTTTTTAAATATAGGTATCACATCAGCTTTTCTCCAGTCATCTGGTAGAGACCCTGTGTTGAGTGAATCTTGAAAAATTAAATATAATGGTTTGGCTATTACAGAACCCAGTTCCCTTAGTACCCTTGGATGTATTCCATCAGGACCCGGGGCTTTATTAACATTTATTTTTTCCAACCTCTTTTGGATTACTTCCTGTGTTAACCAATTATTTGGCAAAGGTAGTGTAGCCCCATTATGTTGCGGTGTCCCAACCACTGGTACCTCCCTTGTGTATACCGAAGAAAAGAACCTATTTAGCTCATCTGCCTTTTCCTGGTCACTAATTTTCAGACAGCCTGTTTCACATTGTAATGTTCCTATAGCTTCCTTCGTCGCCTTCTTCCCATTAATATACTTAAAAAATATTTTAGGGTTAGTCTTACTCTCTTTTGCAATTAATTCTTCATTTTCTATTTTAGCCAGTCTAATAGCGCTTTTGCAAGCCTTGTTGATTTCCTTGTACTCCTGTAAAGCAGTCTCTGTCCCCTCTTGTTTGTATAATTTAAATGCCTGTTTTTTACTCCGTATCTTGATCTTTAAATCATTGTTAAGCCACATGGGTTGTGATTTACTCCTTTTACTTTTATTCCCACACGGTATATGCTGATGTGTATGTATATTTAGTAAGGATTTAAATGTTGTCCATTTATGTTCACGGT
The DNA here is from genome assembly GCA_027410445.1 of Discoglossus pictus. Taxonomy (NCBI): domain Eukaryota; kingdom Metazoa; phylum Chordata; class Amphibia; order Anura; family Alytidae; genus Discoglossus; species Discoglossus pictus. The sequence continues at coordinate 431,657,418 of CM050164.1, forward strand.
TTTTACCTATCAGATCTCTGTCCCAGTCTATATTTTTTTTATTGCTGCCCTTTAGACCGTTAAAATCTGCCCTTTTAAAATTAAGAGTTTTTGTTGGCCCCTTAAAATGTTGTTTTTTTAATTCAATCTCAAACGAGACTGTGTTGTGATCACTGTTTCCTAAAGGTTGCCCTATTCCAACATTTGATACAATATCAATATCATTTGTGATGACTAAATCTAAGATAGCTTCATTTCTAGTCGGCTCTTGTACAACCTGGGCCAGATAATGATCCCTGAGTGTACTCAAGAACCTGCCCCCCTTAGATGAACTGCTGGTCTCATTTATCCAGTTTATTTCAGGGTAATTTAAATCTCCCATTATTAGAACTTGTCCATGCTTAGCTGCATTTCCAATCTGTAACAATAATTGTATTTCCTCACTTTCAGCTATATTTGGGGGTTTATAGCATACTCCTACTAATATTCTTCTGTGTCTGTTTTGCCTCAAGCAGAGCTGCATATCTCCTCCTACCTGTGTCATTAACTGCACTGCCCTACTGTCATGGCAGCTTCCAAGAAGAATCTGCTAAAATTAAGATTTTCTCTAAAGTGCTTTTTTGCTTACAGGTTCTTACAGCTGTCAATTTAGTAAGTTTGTTGCAAAGTTCTGCCTACAGTGATCCTTTAATACTATTTTTTATAAACTTCATTAAGCTTTTAATGCATGTGTCTCTTTGTTTATTTTACTGCATTTTCATTTTTACCCACAGTTAAGGTGCAAGATTTCTTACCTCCAGCATTACCCCCAGGCTTAGTAATTGTAGAAGATTTTGTATCACCTGAAGAGGAAGCTGTGATGTTAGAAGGTATTGATTGGACCACAGATGACACCAGTAAGTATTTTAAATGCCTCTTGTATAGAGAAACCTGAAGTGCATTGAAAATAAAATGATCTGGTTTACTGTTTAAGGTACACTGTAATCTGAATAATTACATCACCTAATAATATGACCATTTCCAAAGCAGTTTTGAAGACAGCGTAAATTAAATGATAATGTGTGATATAGATCCCCATGTGTTACCATATTTTCTTAAGTGCATAGGCTTTGTTATAGCGTGGACTTGATAGTTACTGCCCACATTATAATATGAAAATCATTGCACATTCACTGATGCTTTTGGCAGTGATGAGCAGCTACCATAGGAGCTTTAGTAAATCCTGACCATAGGATGGGGTGATTTAAACAATGAATTTGTATGTTATTCAACACCATTCATTGTTATAGACCTTCATAGGCCGAACCCCAAAACCTACATCAATATATAATATTCTGGCTGGTGTAGAAAAACTTACGTTTACAAGAGGCACCCCGCCCAGCTTTTTCTGCCCTTATATCAACATATAGTACTGGGGAAGGAGGACGTTCTATTATAAGGTGCTGGGTGATGCCTTGGACCGCTCTGTGAACTTGCCCTACCCTTATATCAACATATAATACCCCCAGAAAAGGAGGGGTTAATTTATGCACTGCAGAGGGGTCACCCTCAGAAGTCAACTGACCTCTAAATTTAACATATAGTACCCGCAAAGAAGAAAAAGAGGGGTTTCACTTACGAGGTGCTGATGGTGCCCTCCCCCTTAAACTGAGCCTACTACTAAATTAACATATACTATCTGCATAGAAGGAGGGATTTAATTTAGGAGGTACAGAATGATGACCTGGCTCCCTCATTAACGTTCACCCCTGCCCTGATATCAGAGTATAATTCTCTTGATGTGATGTCCTCATGTTGACAGGTCAGTGATGTCGCATGACTTATGCCATGGGAGCCACATGTTTACTGAAGGCATCAGGATACTTTTGTACTCTAGGGGTATTGTATATACCGTAGACTCTCATTTACCCAGAACTCAAGCAACCAGAAAAAAAAATTAAATACTTTTCTTTAAATAAAAATTTACAGGTCTCAACAAATGCCAATAGCCAGGTTGTCATGCCACAAAATGCTTACAGGCACCTAGACTTCATCCACTGTATGTCTCTGCAATTCAGTGGTTCCTAGAAGAGCCAGTGCAGTGTTGGCGTTACATTCCCCGGGTTCAGCACCGCACCCTCCAGCCGAATGTACCTAGGTCTAAGTGAGGAGTCAAAGCTGCTGCTGCTCGAATAGCCCTCACTGACAAATATACTTAGCAGAGCATCCTATGTGCAGCTAATCTAGGTCTCTTTTTATTAGTAACTCTTATCTCTCATCTACCAATCCCCCATGGGTGCCGGATAACTGAGAGTCTACTGTACTGATGTAGGGGTGCTCTTCCCTCGGCTCACTAAATATTGAACTTAAAGTTGTTACCAATTTTTTGAAATACTTGTAACCAAAAAATAAACATGAATCTCTGTAGTACTTGGACTGGCTTATTGTCAGAGGATTCATGTATCTGTCTCTAACTTGTTATCTGTGACTTCAGGTCAGAAATCCCTAAAACACAGACGAGTGAAACATTACGGATACGAGTTCCGATATGACAACAACAATGTAGATAAGGATCAGCCCTTGCCGGGAGGTACGTTTGGTGGGAAATTAATCTAATCTCCTGATCACGGTGAGAGTAAATATAAGAAGATGAACAAAGACCATGTATAGGACATAAATCAGGCTCCTGTCACTATAACAACACCTCTGTCTGTAAGTTTGTGTATTCGGACTCTTTAATTTTTTTTACATTGTGTGAAACATCAAATGGATCGTGAGAGATAAACAAACTGTCTTCACTGTATCTTTTTACTCTGTTACAACATTGACAGTGGCATAAAGCAGTTATTTTTCAGATACTGCAAAATAGAGAGCAATAGGTTGTCTACTGCAGACGATCTGTCTTTTGGAATTAGAAAGCATGTCCATTTCTCAAGTTTTATCCAAAAATACTTGCTTTCTATCCTTCTTACTTATACAGTGCCTTGCAAAAGTATTCACCCCCTTGACTTTTTACCTATTTTGTTACATTACAGCCTTAAGTTCAATGTTTTGTTAATCTGAATTTTATGTGATGGATCAGAACACAATAGTCTAAGTTGGTGAAGTGAAATGAGAAAAATATATTCATAAAATTTGCATGTGCGTATATATTCACCCCTTTTGTTATGAAGCCCATAAAAAGCTCTGGTGCAACCAATTACCTTCAGAAGTCACATACTTAATGAAATGATGTCCACCTGTGCGCAATCTAAGTGTCACATGATTTGTCACCTAAGCAAGAGGCACCACTAACCAAACACATGAGGACCAAGAAACTCTCCAAACAAGTAAGGGACAATGTTGTTGAGAAGTACAAGTCAGGGTTAGGTTATAAAAAAAATATCCAAATCTTTTATGATCCCCCGGAGCACCATTAAATCTATCATAACCGAATGGAAAGAACATGGCACAACAGCAAACCTGCCCAGTGACGGCGTCCACCAAAACTCATGGACCGGGCAAGGAGGGCATTAATCAGAGAGGCAGCACAGAGACCTAAGGTAACCCTGGAGGAGCTGCAGAGTTCTACAGCAGAGACTGGAGTATCTGTACATAGGACGACAATAAGCCGTACGCTTCATAGAGTTGGGCTTTATGGCAGAGTGGCCAGAAGAAAGCCATTATTTTCAGCAAAAAACTGGCACCTTTTTGAGTTTGCAAAAAGGCATGTGGGAGACTCCCAAAATATATGGAGGAAGGTGCTCTGGTCTGATGAGACTAAAATTGAACTTTTCACCATCAAAGAAGACGCTATGTCTGGTGCAAACCCAACACATCTCATCATCCAAAGAACACCATCCCCACAGTGAAACATGGTGGTGGCAGCATCATGCTGTGGGGATGTTTTCAGCAGCCAGGACTGGGAAACTGGTCAGAGTATTATAAGCTGCACCCGGAAATAAGCCGCACCTTTAAAATTCAATGGATGGAAAAAAGTCTATAGCCAAATAAAAACTGCTCTCTTTTATTCAAGGGAGAAAAAAATAGATTCAGGGAAAAAATAGTGACGTCTGGAGGCAGGAGGGCAACAGTTTGCCGCCCAAAAAAGTGCCACCCTTCACTTAGGCCAGTTGCGGCACTCCATGGCGCCCTGGGGCACAGTTTGGGGAACCGCTGTTGTATACATTTGTAATGTGCAGTCAGTTTGTCCCTTTAGAGGACCACTTTTGTCATATATGGAAAAAACTACCCGAGAAAATAGGCAAAATGTTTCTAGATTGTAGTCAAAATAACACAGATTTCAATATGTTAATAGTTATATGCAATTATGCTGCTGTTTAGCTGTCATTTTAGTTTTCACTGATCTACTTCAATAGGTTGCAGAGGAAGATCCTATCCTAGAAATGGAAATATGGCATCTAAAACTGCCAGTGGTTTCATTTGGGCTAATGGAAATCTCATTGGTTTACAAGAAAACATTCTCCTGAGATAGACATTCAAATAAAATCCATTCTCACTGAAATAGAAGTAATATTCAAAAATAAACTCCTCCCAGACTTCTTAAAATTCTTTAGACTTATCTTTCAGCCAACCCCACTTCTCCCTTGATGACTTCAACTAGAGACTGATGCTCTAATATTTGAAAATGTATATTGAATATTACTAATATATAGTTGTCCTCAAAGATTTGCATACTGGCAGAAACTGTGAAATTTGGGCATTTATTTTGAAAATATGACAAATCATGCATAAAAAAAAAAGTATTTTATTGAAGGATAGTGATCATATAGGAGAATTACAGGCTGCTCTGGAAAAAGGCGGTGTGGTTGTTGCAAGCAGCACAATACAACGATACTTGAACAAAAATTAGCTACATGGTTGAGTTGCCAGAAAGAAGCCTCTATTGCACCAATGCCACAAAAAAGCCTGGTTACAATATGCCAGACAACACCTTGAAATGCCTCATAGCTTCTGTCACACTGTAATTTGGAGTGACAAGACCAAAATAGAGCTTTATGATCACAATCATAAGCGCTGTGTTTGAAGAGGAGTCAACAAGGCCCATAGTGAAAAGAATACCATCCCCACTGTGAAACATGGTGGTGGCTCACTGATGTTTTGGGGATGTGTGAGCTCTAAAGGCACGGGGAATCTTGTGAAAATTGATGGCAAGATGAATGCAGCATGTTATCAGAAAATACTGGCCACAATTTGCCTTCTTCTGCACGAAGGCTGCGCATGGGACGCTCTTGGACTCCAGCATGACAATGACCCTAAGCACAAGGCCAAGTTGACCCTTCAGTGGTTACAGCAGAAAAAGGTAAAGGTTGTGGAGTAGCCATCACAGTCTCCTGACCTTAATATCATTATGCCACTCTGGGGAGATCTCAAACATGTGGTTCATACAAGACGACCAAAGACTTTGCATGACCCGGAGGCATTTTGCCAAGACGAATGGGCAGCTATACCACCTGCAAGAATGAGGGGCCTAATAGACAACTATTACAAAAGACTTCACGCTGTCATTGATGCTAAAGGGGACAATACACAGTATTAAGAACTAAGGCTATGCAAACTTTTGAACAGGGTAATTTCATTTTTTTCTTTCTTGCCATGCTTTGTTTTATGATTGTGCCATTCTGTTATTACCTATAGTTAAATATGAATCCCATAAGAAATAAAAGAAATGTGTTTTGTCTGCTCACTCATGTTTTCTTTAAAAATGGTAAATATAGTATCAATTCTCCAAGGGTATGCAAACTTTTGAGAACAACTGTTAATTATCAGTGCATAATTAAAACAACAAACTCCTCTTGTTAGGGCATTACAGTGATCCTTTAAATATGTTTGTATAGAACATATTCTTTTATGTATTATTAAACCTATTGTATGATGCTACATAAGACACATTTACTTTGAGGACATATAAGAACATCTCCCATCTATTTTGCTCTTTTATCAAATTGATAGAAATAAAGCAGAAATCCTACTTGAACTTAAAAGTGCTATTGATTCCATCAGTGCACAAGGTGGGTGAGAGAGGCCAGGCAGAAACTCGATTGATCTTAGTCAGTGTATTCTTGGCTGCTGCAAAGTATTGACAGCATTTTGTGAGGCTTTCTTAGCAAATAAATCTTTTTTTTTTTTTTAAGAGCATTTGAGGCTGGTATTGAAGATCCAAGTTTTGTTAACTGCTACAATTCTACCAAATTCATCTTCTCTTTTATTCAACAGTACTACAGTGGGCCCGGGTCTCCAGACCTTATTGACTTGCTATCTACTTTTGTTTATCATCCAAAGAACATTAAACACCCTTCAGTGGCCATATAGTAGGATTGCATTTGTGTATTCAATAACTGATTGGCAATAAATCTCCACCCACTATTAGATGTCCACAGCGTGCTGATGATCTGTCCAGAAGGCTACTGTAAAATATTTTCTGTGCATTATAGGTTTTTTGAGTATCCATTGTATTTGCTTGTGAGGCGGTACTGATACAAGTGTTCGGGCCCTATGTTATTCCCTGAAAAATCAATTACAAGTGCCTTAGCAGCACAGTAAATCCTACATAGCTATGTTAATCCCCATCACTAAAACATTGCGAGAAAACTGCTACCAGTGAACTTAACTACACAGCCGAAAAGCAAGGCATAAATCTCCATTTAGTTTTGTGCTGACAATTAATTACACTTTACTCCGTTAGGCATTGATACCCAAACCCTATGCTAATAAGATTTTACGGATCCCTTGCAAGTAAGAGCACTGCCGTAACTGAAAAAGCAAAAGAAGGATTTACAAGTACCAAAGACCACTCGCAGGTGGTTTTGAAACCCTTGCTATGTCACCCAGAAACATTTAAAGTTACACTGTAGCACACAAAACTACAAAATGATAAAATGTCATCATTATTTGACACTTAACAGTCCGATATCAACATATGTTGACATTTCCCATTGGCTCCTAGGGCCCTGGCTCAAGTTTGTTTTGGCTGCTCCCAACACAGAAATCTGTTGAGTCTTCAGAGCAGGATTTACAGCTGTGCTCTGAGTGCAGCCAATTTACTGCAGTGCCCTAACTAAGAGCGACTGATTTACATAGGGCTCTTGGTCTGCAGATAAAGACTTTTGTCATAACAGCTTCCTGAGCAAGTAATATACTACCCCATGGACACCAGATGGGGACGAAGACCTGCTGAAATCTTAAATAATAATCTTCAAATTGAAGTTTTAAAAGCTGCATTGACATTGTAGATATAGTTAAGTGTTCCCCATCCAGCTTAAACGTTGCACCCAGACGTCTACCCGAAACCACTTGCAAGTCTAGTTGTAGATCTGGATCTCTAATTTTGCCATAGAGGAATACATTTCACTGTAGAAAATTGTATATTTGAATAACCGGTACTGTTCTTGTGTACTCACAGGTCTCCCTGCCTTTTGTGCCGCAGCTCTTGATAGATGCTTTCATCAGGGACTAATAAAGTATTTGCCTGATCAGCTGACCATAAATCAGTATGAACCAGGGCAAGGTAAGGTACAGAACAATTTTGCTCTTATATAAAATTATTATGTGTCTTTTGTTGGACTGCTGTAAATCTGAAATCCAGTGACTCTTATGAAAGGAAACAACTCAACAATATAGAATTAAAGATTTTCCCATTCTTGCTAAAAAAAAACCCATAGCTATCTGTACCATTGTTTTATGTATAGTGACATATAGATGTGATAATTATGCAACAATGTAATGTAAAAAATGTAATTATTTATAATACTACTAGCGAATTGCCCGTCACAATTTCATGCCCGTCATTTTTTAAGCCAGTGAATGCTGTTTGAGACATAATGTAAACCGTTTTTTACCCTGAGGGCCTTCGGCGCTCATCGCATGCCCCGCAATGAGCGCCTTTGGCGCTCATTGCACGGCTGTTGGATGTTGTTTTTTTTAATTTTTTTTAGAGGTGCTTTTGAGCGCTCATCTGCTTTTTGTGCTTATTGCAAGGCTGTACCCTGGTGTAGTTTGTGTGCTATGAGCAGCGTTGGCGCTCGTTGTGAGGCGCGCAGTAAATGTCTTTTGTGTTTATTTCGATACGTTTTTTTTGTGTGTATATTGTATGCCAATGAAATAATTAATAAATGAATATACTTTACCTATTTGTAAGTAATATATGCAGGAAGCATTGTGCTGAAGAGCTGACAATCTGTTTTGATGTTCCTGCAGCATACAATGCAGGTTTGCAGTGTTGTGGAGCTGAGGTGTGTCAGCAATGTGCAGTGTTTAGTGTAAATAGTCTGCGTGCGCCGAGGGAAAGCCGTTAGTGTAGCTGTGTACTTCCGCATTGTGTAAGTTAGTGATGTAAAATGGCAACGAATGTGTATGTGGTACGAGTGTGTGGAAGATTTAGCGTCCTTGCTAAAAGTGTATCTTTACCTCGTATGGCTTTTTTGAAAAGCTGTATGTGCTTGGTGTTGTTTTGTAGCTTTAGGGTCGTCTAGCTGTGTTTTTGTTTTTTTCGGCTGCCATTTTTTCTCTCGCTTAGGGGATTTTCGTGTGTCTAAACTTGGGAATTTGGACTTAAATTGAGGTGTAACTTTACTTGCAGAGATCCTGGGTGCCCCCCTTGCTGTGGGTAAGCTTTTTATGTCTTTTTTTTGTGTGTATTTATTGTGTTTTGAATGTTTTCAGGTGCGCGCGGTTCGGCCGCTGAGTTCGTAATGATTTTCTGCGTCTCTTATTTTTTTGGGCTAAGTCCGTAAATTTTGCGTTCTAAGAACCGCGGTTCGTATATTTTTGTGTTAGTTCGTATTTATTGATTGCATGTTAGATCTATTTTGTTAAAGTGGCGCTTGTGTGTGTGTTTGTAACCGCTTGTGAGGCGCTGTAGAGCCTCCACCTCCGCAAATGCGGCCCCTCGCTATGCAAGGATCTGCATTTGCGGCCTGCAATGAGCCGAAGGCTCTTTGCGGCCAACGTGGGAGCCTCCGCAAATGTGGCCCCTCAATTCGCCAGGGACCGCATTTGCGGACAAAACTGTGTCCTTCGCTTTGCAAAGCGTGACGACGATTTGTAGTTTGACAACTATTATATGTGATAAATAGTAATGTCTAGTGTTTCCTAAAACCAAATATATATATCCATATCCACCTGGCTTGATAAACGGCTTGTTGCCTAAAATGTGAAAGTGCACTCCTATGTGTACACACTGTTGTTTTTTGTTGTTGTTCTTTCCCAGCATCAGAGTCTTCTCTAGGGAATCCTGTCTTCTCATGATATGGCCAAGGTATTTGAGCTTTAACCTCATGCTCATACCTTCCAGTGAATAGTTTGTCTGGATTTTCGGAAGTATTGATTGGATCTTTTTGCAGTCTCTGAATGGTTTTCGCCAAAACCACAATTCAAAGGAGTCAATTCTACGGCACTCCGTCTTCTTTATGGCAAGCTCTCATATCAGTATGTTAACACCGGGAAAACCATTGTTCTAATAATATGGCCTCTGATGATAATTGAAAATATCTTTTAATTGCATGGGTGCTTGGGAGATTGCATGAATATGTGAGAGACTGTATGCATGTGAATGTGTGTGTACTTTCATGACTGCGATAGTTGATATGTTTGCAGAATGCCTACATGCCACCCATCCAGCTCACGGAATGTGGCTATGCGCCAATGACGTCAAAACTGTCATAATAATGCGACTCGACCTTGTATATTTTATTTATCTAAGAAATATATGGTTTATAGGCTGGGTGAAAGTGTTATTTGTCACTGGACACAGAATATACAACAAATTGACCTCAGGTGACTTTAACCTGACTTAGATCAGTAGATAGACTGATATATATTTTTCATGTAGGGAAAGCTGCTTCTTTTTAGGTTTTGTTGCTTGATTTCCTTTGGTGTTGACATAAGAGCAAATGAGCCACTGTAGTGGTTATACAATAGTTTAATTTGTTTCTTTGGTTAGTGCTTCAAGGACTAGCAGAGCTGCTACTCTCCACTTCCTATTAGGTGTCCTGGTGGTAGGAGAGGATCTGGCTTTCTTTTCTGACGCCTCCTACTAGGACACCCACCTGGGTAGATCCTCTCCCACCCCTTGGACACCTAATAGAGGGTGCATAGAAGCTTATCTGTTGAAATATGAAATTACAACATTACTTATTATGCCTAAGGTGTCACTCATTAAACGAAAAGCATAGATCCATTTAAATATTTTTGTAAGGAACAAACAAATTTCCCCCTGGTTGAATTTTATCCCTGATTTCAGTTATTTTCTATTTCCTAGGAATCCCACCACATATTGACACCCATTCCGCTTTTGAAGGAGAAATAATCTCTCTCAGCCTGGGAGCAGAGGTAAGATCTATATGAAATCCAGGAAATCCATACACTATAAATTCCAACTTATTTTAAACTTATATGTTATAAATAAAAAGGACTATTTGAAATTTGTATTTAGGATCATATCTAGCTCCACAACCATAAAAACAAATCAATTTGACAAAACAAAAATGAAATTAAACAAGCCAAACTAACAATCAGCTTACCCATCCAGAGGGTTCACAACCAACTAACTGTCACCTATAATTTGTGGGATATACCAATCAAATATTTCTAATTGGCAAAGGTAAGCCTCTATCTCTTATATCAGTCAACCTGGTCCCTACCACCCACTAGTGGACGATTCATGCTTTCATGGTGGGCTGCGGGGTAATCAATAGGTGGTGTCACTGACGACCCGCAGCACCACTCTTGGCTGGTTGGAGAGCTGGTGAGAGAGCCTAGGGACAGCAGTCAGGACCGGATCAGGACGATACATAGCTAGGGTCATATGATTTATTTTACCAGAAATCAGTGTAAATTGAGTTACTGCAGCACCGGTGGGCGGTAAGGAAATGTTTCCATCAAAAGTGGGCGTTCAGTATTAAAAGTTTGAGAACCCCTGTCTTATATGATTGAATGGTTAAATGAAACAAACATCTTTACATCAGCCATGGAGACCAAATATTATAGTACTAATGAGAAGAATTATTAACAATAGCACAAATTGTATTTATTTTTGTTTTAACTTGTGTTAAAGAGCAATGGTGAAATTTCCAGTTACATAGTACTGGTAATATCTTAAAGGGATATAGAATATTTTTTGGATTTTATTAAGTATGTAATATACCTATGTATTCAGAGTCTGTGACTGTGTGCACTTCAGTGGGCAGACTCATGCAGGGACTATTTGCTCTGTAACAGCCCCTTTGTACCTTGAAAAGGAAGTATGTCTATCAGGGCAGCTTCCTTGCACTAACAAACAGCCGTTTTAATAGGTAGCCCTTAACTGCAAATTTACGTGTTACGGCTATTAAATCAGCCCTGTAACGTAGCTCGAAGTGGACTTGCGTGGTAAGACGCAGGACGGCCGAGAATAGGCTACGTGTTGAGCAACGTTGAACGTTGAAAGCCAGTAAACGCTACCTAAATTCAGCTATTAAATTGCAAAAAAGTCACACGCAAGCAAGCACATAGCACGCAAATGGAGCCCAAAGGCTAACGTGTGCTCGAGAGGATTCGCAAGGAGGGTAAAGTCCAATACGAAGCACTTGTAATGCAAATAAAAACACACTACTGTACTAATTTTAAAAGGAAAAGTGGTGTTAGTTCTTAGAATTAATAGCACAACATTCTCAAGCCCGCAAATCAGCCCCGAAAAATACTTAATTTTATGTATCATTTTGTGTTATATCGATCCTGGCATTTAATGTGTTAATACATATACTGTAACTCGCATGCGATAGAATATCATATTTGCGGCTTTATTAATATTGCATCATGACTGGAATGTGGGTTCGCCCGTAGCCCGTAATCGAACCCAGTAAGACTTTGTAATCCATTCTCTATTTTCTCGTGACGCAATGATGACGATCTCTTTTGCCATTGGCTCCATCTGAACCCGTAACCACGGGCTTGCTTAATTGTTTAAGTTCCAGTCTGCAACTCCGACGGCCGACAAATGGTTTACGATTTAGTGTCTTTCGCTCGTAACTCTCAGCCCTTCTAATTTAATAGTAAACGTAAAATGGACAAATTTCCAGCACGCAGCCCTTAGGAGCTACACGTAGGGCTTAAGAGGCTCCAATTTAATGAGGCTGCAAGCCTGCTAAAATTATGAACGTGCAGCTTGTTCTTTGGGTGATGCCCAGTCATTGTGTACCCTTGAATAGGTTTTCCCCTACTTGGGTCTACTACTGTGAACATCATATACTTATATGGAATAAACAATGTTGACATCTATGTATGCCATGGGGATAAAAGCATTTTTAGAAATTGTGAATTATGTTACTGCATTGGGGCAAAGCAAAGCAGGTTGTATAATAGGAGAAATGGAAGAAGTAATGAAGCTATAACTTAGTACAACAAAAATACATATTATTTGATGTTTATTTTAGCTGACTCTGCTTGTACCTCACGGATTCCATGTTTGTGTTGTCCACATTTCTTGCCGATTTGTAGTCTGATTGGATATCTGCTATGCTCAGTGTAATGAAGATAAACTTGGAAGCCCCCTCCTCTTTACCCACTTGCACATTCCAAAGGAAATATTATCATGGCAGCTTCACTAGCAGAGCCTACTTAAATAAAGATTTTTGCTTTTATGCCCTTGGGTTTTTTTGTTTTTTGCGTCGTTCAGTCGTTTTCGTTTTCTCTCTGACCTCATGGACAGTAACACCAGAACATCTTTAGGTCCATGGTCATGCTGATCCAGTTGATATTCATGGCAGAGATACTGGAGTTGGTTTCCAGCGGGCCACAGCAAACAGTTCCTGGTATTCCTAGGTGGTTTCCCATCCCAGTACTGACCAGGCCCAACCCTACCCTTCTTCAGATGGGTATGACGCCTTGGTTCCCTGACTTGGAGTCGAATCCATGTTGAAATCTTGGATACACTGAGTCCTAACCACTGGACCAGGGCCCAGCTGCTAATGTTGTTGGTGTGTTACATGTTTCGAGCTGGGAAAAGTAGAAGAGGAGGGCAACAAAACTAATAAGGGGAATGGATGGGCTAAGTTATGAAGAAAGACTAACCAATTAAGCTTATTTTCTCTAGAAAACAGACGTCTAAGAGGAGATATGATTACATTATATAAATACATCTAGGGTCAATATAAGGCTTTGTCAAGTGTACTTGTGCCAACTGACAAGAGGACATCCCTTGGAGCATAGAAATAAAAAGATTCCACCTTAAAGAAAAAAAAGGGTTCTTCACAGTAAGGGTGGTTAATCTGTGGAATTCTCTACCAAAGGAGGTGGTGACAGCGGATGATAGATAACTTTAAAAAGGGTTTGAATATATTTTTAACTAAAAAGGGCATTCAGGACTATCCTGGATAGTTAGAGAGTAGGGAGGAATCCGTTTGCAAGTATCTGGGGTCAGGAAGGAATTTTTTTTTCCCTTTTGAGACCAATGGCAAAGTTTCACTTGTTTTTTTTTTCTGATTGCCTATGGATCAATTAACAATTAACAATTAATCTGCATATTGCAGATTAGAGGAGAGGTTGAACTTGATGGGCTAAAAGTCTTTTTTCAATCTCAATTGCTATGTAACTAAGATAATAATCTATATCTGACCATTGGTGATGGGTTACTAGGCTCTCCTAATAGATAAGGTCACAGGGACCAGTAGCGGTTCTAGCTATGGCTGGTGAGAACCAGTGTTGTAGCATATCAATCATACTTTGTCTCAAAGGACCGACCAGTCTCAAAAAGCACAGAAATAAATTATTACTTATAAATATGACACTTCAGCAGTCTTTTAATACATTTCATTAGAGGTTCTTGAGAGAGCAGGACGTTTGCAAGATGGCTCTAAATATCTAGGGAGCTGACTCTTTTGAGCACTCATAAGTAGGACAAGTAAAGGTATTTTGGTGAAAGAAGCATAATTTGTAAGTTACAATTAGCTGAGAAGTCTAAAACAGAAAAGTTGTTTTGGGACATCAGAATCTCAGTGAGTTTTTTTTTTCCAGTTTGTCTGAGATTGTTTAAAGAGTTTGAACAATAACAAGAAATTCTACGCACAGTGCCCTTTTTCATTTAAATTTAGTTTGAAGTTTAAATCAATTTTTATGCCCCAGTAACCACATTGTTGATTGCCAAATACAAATTAGGAATTAATGTTGCATTTGCCAGCTAATTTGAATAATTGGGTTGGATATATTTGCTAAAAAGCTTGAGAAGGCAGCAGAGATAAATAGCACTGTCTCATTTTCTGTTATTTATCGGTTCTTATAATTAACTTTCATCTGTAGCAAATGCTAAATGTTTGAATATTCGAAGAATATTAATACGTTTACCATGCTTGTTTTATGCAGTTAAACACTTATAGGTCTATATATATATATATATATATATATATATATATATATATATATATAGTCGTGAGTGTCCAGTACTCCAAATGAATAATCAGAGTATTGCAGTATATAGTGATACCTTTTTTTATTGGACAAACATATTAATAAATATTATGACCAGCTTTCTAGAGTGGACCTCTCCTTTTCAAGTCAGAAGCAACACTGATAAAAGATGGCCATTAAAATACAGAAATTACAGTTAAAAAAAAGAAAAAAAAAGTCGTAAATATTTGCAAATCTATGAGGTTGAGGTACCATAAAATTTCTTGTATGTTTTTAAATTGACCTTTGAGTATTTAGATTTTCAAGTTTTGTATGGAGTGGTTATTTTATGAAAAGTGGTGCCCAACTGGAGTACAGTAACTGTCCTCCTTGAACTTCTGTGTAGGTTCATTCTCAAGTGCAGTTTCTGGCTGGTTTCCCCAATGTAGCATCCATTTTCACATAGAGTACATTGTATTATGTAGACATACATATTGTGCATGGTGATGTGCATGAATACGAGCCTCTGGTGCTATAGCTCTAGTTATGTGTGGCTTTGTCCTCTTTGCAGAGGTGTTGACATCATTTGCAGGGATTTTTATTGCAAGGATGGTCGCCATTTTTTCCGTTCATTGGCTAATCTTCTGTTCACCAATGTTTGGCTCAGATTTTGTGGTTGTTTGAATACAAGAATGGAAGGTTTGGGAAATATATGTTTTGATTTTGCTGTTAGTAGTGACTGTAAATTCTTAAATATTTTGCGTCTTCCTTCTAGAGCCGGATGGTATGTGGTCACCAGTGGTGTATGCAAAGTATTTACTTTCGTTTTGCATTGCAACAGTTGTTCTCGGGGTGTTTTAATGGCAGAGATTACTGAGTGATAACGCTGTTTGTAACATATCTGCCTGGAGGAGTCAGAAAGTGCTTTTAAATATTTGACGCGTGTCCAGTATTTGAACATATGACATGATATCTGATGGCTTGACTGTAAATAATTTATTTGTTTAGTATGGGAGGGGTGGAAACTAGAGTTGTGGAAGTAACTGCATATGTCCATGGGTTTCCTATACGATGAGTAAAGTTTGCCATTTGCCAAAGTTCACCTGTTCAGCAGAGTAATTCATTTTAAGTTTAATAGATGGGTGGAAAGTATTAAAGGAGTTGTCTCTGAGGTTTTTTTCCTCCCTTTGTCCTTATGATTAACAGGTCAACTATGTAACGGTAGTATCTTTATGGTGGGTGGATATATATGTGGATAGGAATCTCTGTTCCAGGTCAGCCATAAATAGATTTGCATAGTGTGGTGCCGTCCCGATCTTTTGCAACTACATAATATATTGTGACAAGTTACCAGTCTCCTCTAGGTTTGTGATGAGTTTCCAGTACTTTGATGGCGGAACACTATACATTAGGATGTATTATTTTTATTAAAATTTTAGCCAGGGATGCAAAAATAATAAACCAAAACAAATTAAAGAAAATAATAGGCCACTGAAGTCTTCATAAACATTATAAACGGTTTTCTTTCTAACTATCTCTCATCTAGCATCTAGCTAACAGTCCAGAAGTTTGAAAACCACTTGCTTGTATCTTTTTATAGATTTCCAGATCTCCACTGTGTTTTAAACGATCATGAGCAACAAGCTGCAGTCTGTCTGCCTGTGCATTCCTCCAGTTCAGACAAACTGCACACACCTCTGTGTGTGTGTTTGTCTCCAGCTTTCATATGTAGTATGATAGTATTGATTGCATCTCCTTAAGGATCCCTGCTTTGCCGTGGTAAAGGGGCCTGTGTACCTCAGTGAGGCTGTAAGCTATACCATGTAAGGTCATCCATGATGGGCAGGTCATAGCAGAGAGGTCAGACAAATTGTAGTCCACTGGAGAAGGAACTGCCAATCCACTCCAGTATCTTTGCCAAGAAAACCTTATGGATAAGCACAACCAGAGACAACGATAAATGTGCCTGGCAAGTTGCAGTAAATAGGGTCACGGAGAGTCGGACACAACTGAAAACCCACAACATTGCATGCATATACCTCTCAGACTGATAAAACAAGAGGTTTACGTGTCCATATCACTTTTAGACATTAATTTTCTCATTTAATGTGTTTGTAAAATTTACTCTGTTGAGGAAATGCACTTGAAAAAAGTTTTTATAATGTAAAAATGAATAATACAGCTTCTAATTTAGAACAATTTGTAAGCCATTATGCTGCTGTGGAATCCACCATTTTGGTTTCTGCTGATCTTAGGAGAAGTCTTTGAATGCAAATAGAGAACTTCTGTCTGCACAGTGGGAATATATCTAAAAGCTTCTTAGTTTACATGGTCACGTCCTCCAGAGAAAGGAGCACAAAAGATCCAGGTCAGAAATTATTCAAAATATCATATAGAAAAATAATAATCATAATATAGAAATTAAATAAGCTTTGGTACACAACTAGTCTGTTATAAATATGCCCAAAAATCTGAGGTACCATATGTACTGAAATATTGGAG
Source organism: Discoglossus pictus (assembly GCA_027410445.1). Classification (NCBI taxonomy): domain Eukaryota; kingdom Metazoa; phylum Chordata; class Amphibia; order Anura; family Alytidae; genus Discoglossus; species Discoglossus pictus. Next base: position 431,674,236 of record CM050164.1, read on the forward strand.
ATTTATTGGAGACATCAGATCTTTAGTACATTTCCATATAGAATCAACTATAATAGTTGTCTTAATTGCGAGTTGTCGTCAAGCAATGTTAAAAGTTATGGGCTTGCGCATGCCCAGTGAGCGCCGAAGGCTCCCTTTAGTGAGGCCCGTACATGACTGGCTTGACGGGGCTGCAATGAGCGCCAAAGGCGTTCACCGCAAGGCCCGTAAGTGACTGCCTTGAGAGGGGGGGAGGCTCAAAACGGCTGACGAGCTACAGGCTTCAAAGAAATTACGGATTTAACAGACATTTTTTTTAAGCCCGTAACTCGGAAGCCGTCGGAATACCGCCAAACCAAGACAATTAATGAAAAAATGAACTTACAACCTCACACACAGCACAAGGGGCAGGCAGGGAGCCTGTAAGTGAGGTTGCAAGCTAATTTGATATTTAATTGATATTTAATTTGATATTTAGCGTTTTTTGGGAGGTCTGAAAACGGCTAAGCGAGGAAAAAAATGGCGGCCGTAAAGACGTAATTTTTTTTCAAGCCCGTAAATCAGAAACACATTTTGGGCTTGGAGAAAATGAGGGGGGAGAGGGTTGAAAGAGACACATGGGAGGTAGTGGAGGGGAAAGAGACACAGGGGTGGGGAGAGACACAGGAGAGGGAGATAAGGGAAAAAAAAACATGGGAGGGAGAGGGGAAAAAAGACACACGGGAGAGAGTGGGGAGAGGCTCTCAGTGAGCGCCAAAGGTGCTCATCGCAAGGCCCAAAAGTTGTGGGTTAACAGACGCTTGACGCTCATCGCAGGGTTAGTGGTGATCGCCAAAGGCGCTCATCGGGAGGCACGTAAAGTAGAGGGGGGAGAGCCCCGCATTGTGTGGCAGCAATGCCGGGCTTCAAATTTTATTGCCGTAATTTTTGACGGGCAAGTCGCTAGTAATATAAGAATTCTCTAAACCTATCATGGTTTAGTACATCTAGCCTGTGATCTCTGTAACACAGATTGTAACAACATAACATCTGAAATCCATGAAAAGGAATCATTCTTGATAGCATCTAAAATTTCGTTTATTGTCTCTAAATGGTTTTGATTATTTGAATATAATCCTGAGCAAGTTAATATTCTTTTTTCTTTTTAACCTAAGATATAATTTTCCATTTATTTATTTCTGTTCATTTTCTGTAAACTGCTTTTTTAACTTATATGGAGCTATTGGTGTTGGGTGAACATTGGGTGAATGTGAGAACTAAACTACCATTGCTTGTCACCCGTTATGAAAGAACACAATGAACCTCAGGGCATTCAGAGGTCTTTATCTTTGGCGTTTCAACAATGTGAGTTCAGTAACAAAATCTAATTTCAGCTCGGCTTTGACGTCACTGTCTGTTGTGTTTCAGTGCTGTCTGTGCACATGTACCAGTGGGGCCAGTAAAACACAAATAACAACATGATCACACGGGGATAGAGAGGGGATATTATAACTCACTGAATGTATGTCTCTAGCTGCCCATGAAAAACAAGAAAAGAAAAATCCCATCAAGTCACCCCATTCTGTCTATGTCAAAATGCTTGGTTTCATTAAATAATCCTCATGATGGCTTTATGCTTACCACAGGCATGCTTGAATTTCTCTCATGTGTTTGTCTCCACAACTTGTGCAGGAAGGCCGGTCCTCTTATCTCTTACCCTTCCTGTAATGTAATCCTTTTTCTAGAAGGTACTTCCTCTTGAGGTTAATAAATCCTTTGATATATTTGAATATTTCTATCATATTACTCCTCTCCCTTCTGTCCTCTAAGCGATTCATATCAAGGCCATGAAGTATTTCCTTATAAGATTTGTCTTTTAGATGTAACATTTTAGATGCACTCTCTTGAATTGTGTTTAATGTACTTTTGGAGACAGTCTTCAGCACTCAACTGAGTACTCTGTTGGGTGCTGAGCCAAGATCAAGGCAGAGGGCAATTGGTATATGGGTTAGGAGGGTGACTAAACACATTGCGGAGGTAGTAGGCATATGCAGAAGCTAAATAGGATAAAATAGTTTAAAAGAGGACTAGGTCAAGATAAAAATGCACAATAATAGGACAGGAGGTAAGGGCCAACAATTTTAAATTGTATATAAGATAAACAAGGAGGGTAAGAAGGATAGAAGTGCATATGAGGAAAATAAGAGATAAATAAGAGAGAAGTTGGGAATTGTAAGGGTGAGAGTATAGCTAAGAAGGAAAAATGGTAAGGACATGGAAGGGCGTACAAATAGACATGAGGAGGGTGAGACCAAAAAAAGGGTCATGGGCTTGGAGGAAAATAGTGGATAAGAGACAGATAAACAGGGTCCTCCATTTTTGGAAGGTTGTTAATGCTGTATTTTTCCTTGTTTTTATCCCCTGTATTGCGCTACGGAATATGTTGGATCGTTACAAATAAAAGTTAATAATAATAATAATAACAGATACACAAGAAGGTGAAAGGGTGCTACTATAAATTCCCAAACTTTTGTCAACCTATGCATTTATGATATCTATTTACTAACAAGCTATATGGCATTTTTATTTAGTAAATTGTATTTGCATGTATTTGCTTCTTTAAGATAAGAGTTGTCGGTAACAAAATGCTAAAATTGCGTTCTCGCACAGCGAGCCCTGCAACCTCAGGCCCTCGCAAAAGCTTGTGGCCCGGGCAATGAGCTCCAAAGGCGCTCATTGCAACAACCCGTGGGACTTAAGCAATGAGCACCGGAGGCGCTCATCGCACTGGTGGAGATGAGCGTCGCAGGTGGTTATCACCGAGACCCGCGGGACTTAGGCAATGAGCATCAAAGGCGGTAATTGTGCTGCTGGAAATGAGCGGCACTGGCGCTCATCCCAACGACCCGCGGGACTTAGGCAATGAGCGCTGGCACAAAGGTGACGGGTTGGCCGAGGCCTGCAATGATCGGCGAAACGCGAGGCACGTAAATTAGATGGTGGGAGTGGCTTGCAATGAGCGCAGAAGGCCCGCAATGAGGGGGAAAGGCCTTGCATTGTCTGCCAAACAGCATTGCCAGCCTTTTTGAAGGGCAAGTCGCTCTAGTCCTCTATATAAAGGCAGAGGTGAACTTCCTTGTCACAAACGTCTGCATTTTATCTAAACACATTTTTTTTTCAACGCAAGTTCAGAAAGTGTCAGCACTAAGTCTTATATAACTCTCCAAAAAATATATAATCTTGCACATTTTTAATTCAGCTTGAATCTGGTAATTTTCTTTTTTTAAATGTTTTTATTTAATAGTTTTCCAGCAAATGAGCAGAGCTCAGCAGAAAAAGAAATATCTTACATCTTTATTAGGTGTTTTTAATGACATGCACAGTTTTCAGTACCAGTATTACATCAGGAAAACTTTATTAGATTATCCCTTGGTATTTCTCTTTAATAAATAGTAATTTGTAAATTTATTGACATCCGTTGTTACCATGGCTACCTCAGTTGTCTTAATGATTATTAACAGCAACAGGCTTTTTCATTAGCTTTGAAAGTTAATTTGCAGAAAATAATTACTCCAGAATGTAACAGCAAAATGTGTGAATGAGATTTAAAAAAAGAAAAAATATCAAAGTTTTTTTTTTTTATGAAGAAATTGGAATGGGGCCCTGCCAAATAAATCAGAAGATATAGCACTGTCCTAGTTATAATTCTCATAAATAAACTCCTGGTGTGTTCATGATATGTGTGTGTGGGGGAAGCTGGTACACTTAAATCAGCCTTCTTAGTTATCCTCCAGCAAAGTACAAATAGCTAAAACAACCAAAGCCAAAATGATAACCAAAAAGTGGCCAAGTTAAACAAGATTGCTATCTTGTTGCAGTGAAGTGGCTTGTGTACTTCAATGAAGCTGTGAGATATATCAAGTAGGGTCACTCAAGATGGGCAGACAAATTGTGGTCCACTGGAGAACTGCCAACCCACTCCAGTATCTTTACCAAGATAAACTTATGGAAAACCGTAACCAGAGACCTAACAATATGGCACCACAGGATGACCCTACCACATTAATGGGAAAGAGCAGAGGGTGAGTACAAGTAGCACAAGATCTAATTAAGTGGTTGGGCCAAAGTCGAGAAAGCACCCTGCTGCAATGTATCTGTAGGGGGAAAAAAAGTCCTCTGCTGCAAAAAAAAAACAATTTAGCATACAGTGTTAGAACTATGAATTAAAGCAAACTGGACATGGTCAAACATACGATGACAAGATTTACATTGATATCCTGGGGATTAGAGAACACAAATGGACTCGAATGGCACATTTTATATCAGATAACCACCGGATCTTCTACTGTGGTCAAGAATCCCAAAGAAGAAATGGAGTCTTCATCATAAAGGGTGACCAAAGCAGTGCTCAGTTACAACCCAATAAATGACACAATGTTTTTAATTTAAATTCAGAGCAAGCCATTTTACATCACAGTGATTCAAGTATGTGCTCCAACAATGGATGCCGGCGAGGCTGAATTTATTTAATTCTATGAAGACACCTCATATCTGGAATAATGGGCACGTACAAGTTGAAGAACGTCAGAGATTAATAGACTTCTGTAAAGATAATTCTCTGGTCATTGTAAACACCCTCTTCCAATAGCCTCAGATTCTACACATGGACAATATAGAAATCAGATTGACTATATACTTTGTAACCAAAGATGGAGGAGTCATCAAAAACAAGTCCTGGAGCTGACTGCGGCTCAGACCATGAGCGTCTTATTTCAAAGTTCAGAATGAAAGTGTAGAAAAGAGGGAAAATCATCAGACCAAGCAGATCTGAAATAAATAATATCCCCAGTGGTTATGCAGTCGAAGTCAAGAATAGATTTAAGGGACTGGACATGGTATGCGTGAAGAATTTTGGACGGAAGTTTGTGACATTATCCAGGAAACTGCAAAAAGAATAAGAAGGCAAACTGATGATGCTTTGAAAGAAGCCCTGGGAAGAAGGAATGCAAAATGTTGTAGAGATAGGAAAATATTTGTCCAACTCAATGCAGACTCCACAGGATAGCAAGAAGAGACAAGGAGACATTCTATAATGAGCTAAGAGATAGATGAAGAGAACAGAATGGAAAAGTCAAGAGATCTCGTTCAGAAAATTGGGGATCTCAATGGAACCTTTCCTACCAAAGTGGGCATGATAAAAGACAAAAATGTTAGGGACTTAGCAGAAGCAGATCAGCTAAAGAAAAGGTGGTATGAATACACAGAAGATTTATACAGGAGCCAGACATCTTAGAGAGTAAAGTGAGATGGGCCCTAGGATCTCTTGCTGATTTACAAGGCTACAGGAATTGATGGAATCACAGCTGAACTGTTTGAAATCCTAGAAGATGATGCTGTGAAATTATTGCTTGCACAACAAATTTGCTAAACTCAACAATAGCCAGTAGAGTGGAGAAGTTTAGTCTACATTACAATCCAAAAAAGGCAGCGCCAAAGAGTTCTCCAATTATTGAACAATTGCACAAATTTCACATACCAGCAAAATAATACTTAGGATCCTGCAAGCTCGGCTCAAACAATATATGGACCGGGAACTACCAGATGTGCAAGCCGCGTTCGGTAGAGGAAGTTGTACAAGAGATCAAATTGCCAATGTCCATTGGATAATAGAGAAAGCAAGAGAGTTCCAGAAAAGCATTTACTTCTGCTATTTTAAAGCATTTGGTGGATCACAACAAAATGTTCTTAAAGAGATGGTAGTACCAGAGCACTTCTTGAAAAATCTGTTTGTGGCCCCAAACACTTTTAGAAGTAGGAGTACAATTATATATAGTAATATACAATGACTTAAAAAAGTATTCACCCCCTTGGCATTTTTGGTGTTTTGTTGCCTCACAACCTGGAATTAACATGGATTGTTTGAGGCTTTGCATAATTGAATTTACAGAACATGCCCACAACTTTGATTATGTTTTTTTTTTTTATTGTGAAGCAAACAACAAATAGGACAAAATAACAGAACAAGTCAATGTGCATAACTATTCACTTCGCTAATGCCAATACTTTGCCAATACACCTTTTTGTGGCAATCACAGCTCCAAGTTGCTTTGGATAAGTCTCTATGACCTTGCCACATGTTACCACTAGGATATTTGCCCATTCCTCCTTGCAAAACTGCTCAAGTTCCTCCAAGTTGGATGGTTTGCGCTTGTGAACAGCAGTCTTTAAGTCTGACCACAGATTTTCTATTGGATTGAGGTCTGGGCTTTGACTAGGCCATTCCAACACATTTACATGTTTCCCCTTAAACCACTCAAGTGTTGCTTTAGCAGTGTGGGATCATTGTCCTGCTGGAAGGTGAACCTCCATCCTAGCCTCAAATCACGCACAGAGTGGTACAGGTTTTGCTCAAGAATATCCCTGTATTTAGCACCATCAATCTTTCCCTCAACTCTGACCAGTTTCCCAGTCCCGGCTGCTGAAAAACACTGGTGTTCTTTGGGTGATGTGATGTGTTGGGTTTGCGCCAGACATAGCGTTTTCTTTGATGGCCGAAAAGTTCAATTTTAGTCTCATCAGATCAGAGCACCTTCCTCCATACAAGTTGGGAGTCTCCCACATGCCTGTTCACAAACTCAAAATGTGGCACTCTGTGGGCCACTCTGCCATAAAGCCCAACTCTATGGAGCGTACGGCTTATTGCCGTCCTATGTACAGATACTCCAGTCTGCTGTGGAACTCTGCATCTCCTTTAGGGTTACCTTAGGTCGCTGTGCTGCCTCTCTGATTAATGCCCTCCTTGCCTGGTCCGTGAGTTTTGGTGGGCGGCTGTCTCTTGACAGCTTTGCTGTTTTGCCACGTTCTTTCTTATTTGGTTATGATAGATTTGATGGTGCTCCTGGGGATCGTCAAAGATTTGGATATTTTTTTATAACCTAACCCTGACATGTACTTCTCAACAACATTGTCCCTTACTTGTTTGGAGAGTTCCTTTGCCTTCGTGGCAGTGTTTGGTTAGTGGTTCCTCTTGCTTAGGTGTTGCAGCTTCTGGAGCCTTTCAAAATGGTGTGTATATGTAATGGCAGATCATGTGACACTTAGATTGCACACATGTGGACATCATTTCACAAATTATGTGACTTCTGAAGGTAATTGGTTGCATCAGAGCTTTTTATGGGCTTCATAACAAAGGGGGGGAATACATACGCACATGCCAATTTTCTGTTTTCTATTTAAAAAAAATAGCTTTATGTATATAGTTTTCTCATTTCACTTCAACAACTTAGACTATTGTGCTTTGATCCATGACATAAAATTCAGATTAATAAAACATTGAATTTAAGGCTGTAGGGTAACAAAATAGGTAAAAAGTCAAGGGGGTAAATACTTTTGCAAGGCACTGTATGTACTGTATAAGACATAAAATGTTAGGAACCAGCAGTAACATTTTGGTAACCAAGGATCCCTGGCTCCTGGCATCTCTCAAGCCCTGAATTAAAATATTGACATGCTGACATACAGAACACTGCAAAAAGAATGCCCTAGATATCTGAAGGAACTAATCACTCCTTATCTTCCAACTCCTGCTCTGAGATATGTATGTGAAAATCTGTTAATAACCCCCGAATTCCCTTACAGATCTCAGGGTCTTGAGCTTTTATGTATATAGCAGCAAAATTCTGGAACTCTCTACCATGCTCAAAATGAGAAACCCGTAACTTGGAGATATTTAAAAAGAGACTGAAGGCAATTTTCTTCTCCCTTGCTTTCAACTAAGATATAACACTAGCTTTTTTTATTTTATTTTCTTCCAAGTACTTTGAGTCCCTTCTGGGAGAAAAGTGCTATCTACATTGACTATTGTTATAGTTGTTTCTGCTGATTGCATTTATATGTTTTATTTGAAACAGAAACACAGGACTTTCTCCATGTTTTGTTTACATTAATATATAAAAAGTGAATTGCTCTTTAATTAAAATATGTGTATTCAAGGATATACAATTATAACTGGAACAATTAATGTCTAAAATAAACATTATCAGCAGTATCTGAAAGCTGTATATAAATTAACATGTTCAAAAGCATTCTGTCCACACGAGGTAAGAGGAAAGTGATCAATTATTATAATGAAGCGTTGTTCTTCAAAGTGACTGACAATGTACATAATGTTTTCTAACTTCTTAGGAGACTTTTCTTGTAATGTCAGTGTGGAGAGCTGCTTTCTTCTGTTGAGCTTGATAAGGCTGTTGTGGCCAAACCTACCCAGCAGACCTTTCAGGTTCTTTTGATCCCTTCACCAAGACAGCCCTTACTCAGATGTAGTATTTAAAAATATGAACTCCGACTCAGCATTATAAAAATCAGGAACTGCTTTAATTGCTGTTGTAATTCATAACAGGTACAATAGATGTATATTTAAATTTGAACTGATAACATTCTGTAACAGTTTGTGTGTTTTCTGGATTTTGAATAAATTGCTATTATAGTCATTGACAAGGTTTCATCTGCAAGGCATCATAACATCCACTTCATTATTATCCTCTCTAGGAATGCTGGCATATATGAATATCTTCTAGAAAGGTTTCCTCCCTTTTTATTAGGAGCATGCACACACTTCATATAGATATGTTACCTCCCTTTTCTTTAGGAGCATACAAATACTTTATATGTCTTCATTCAAGGCAGACTTTTCCACCGAGCAGGTATCTGGCAGATACAGATTACAACACAACATTCTGAATTATTTATCTGTTCATGAACCAACCATATAGCATAACATACATTAATAGTAACATACATAGGGTAATCAAAATAACATAACATATTACATAACTATAAAACATACTATAAAATTACTGAGCCCAAAGAGTGGTCAGGGGGCTCTTGACAGTCAGCTTCTAGACTGACCCAAATGGCAAAAACCTGCTCTTGACATAGTGTGGTTATCTATATGAAAGTTACAGCCACGCATTGTGTTTTAGTAACCGAAGAGTTGTTGATGATTTTTTTTAAATCTTACTGGTCATAATATCTGGTTACACTGTTATCTATGAGGTTGTGGTCTTAACACCACAATCCTTGGTCACTGTATATTTTGTATTCTCCTGGCATCTCAATAATTTTAAATCATTAACCTAACTTACAAAGCCCCCAACAACAGAGCACCCCCTTATATCTCTGCTCTTATCTCTAAATACTTCCCCACCAGTCCTCTTCGTTCTAACGTCCTTATTCTCCACATCTCTTATCACCTCCTCTCAAACCCACCCCCAGAACATTTCTTGTTCTGCCCCTATTCTCTGAAACTCCTTGCCTCGCTCCACTAGACTATCTCCATGCCTCAAAACCTTCAAATACTCAGTAAAAATGCATCTCTTTAAATAAGCTTATCACCTTCCACCCTAAATTGTACCTCACCCAAAACCTTGCACGGTGCTTTGGGGAAGCGTTTTGGACACTGGATCTAAGCTCAAAGACAGGGCCCTCCTTTGCAACCTGTTAATACTGCTACTGTTTTTTGCCTTGATAGTAACCCATGTATAGCGCTAGGGAATATGTTGCAACATTACAAATAAACGATAATAATCTCACACCACTGACTTCTTCCCCTCCCATCCTCTCCGCCATTTCTCTCCCAGGATGCATTGTTTGCTCTCAGCAGCTTAATGTTCATTAAATACTATCTCCCCATTCAATATATAACTTACTAGGCAAATGTAGTTAATTGATTCAGAAATCACTTTTCAAGATGTACTTCCAACAATTTCATTTACAAGATCCGCTTGTAGACTAATTGCACTCAACTTTTACAGCAGGTTTAAAATGGATTGTAGAGCATGATTGCGATCCCTATTTATATTTGTTCAATTAACAGTCTTCCTTTATAGTCAAAAATAATAATAATTATAGAAGCCTTAGATGATCATGCTATATATAAATGTAAATGAACAAATAAAACACTAGCCCAGTATATATTTTTGATGATACTTGTTGCTGTGTTCATGTAAGTGCAGTTTAAAATCCAAGTACTTGTAGTAAGGTATACAGAGTTACAGTTTTGTGTTCGGGAGAAATGCATTAAGGGGATAGCCGAGACGCAATTCTAAAAAAATAATTACACCAAGGATTTAGGTAGCTAAATGGGCCAGCTATATGGGCCACCTATATGGGCCTGTTAGTTTTATCTTCTGCATGTCTATATTTATAAGGGAATGACTAATAAAGTGTGATCCTGTAATATTTTTCAGCAGGTTCACTTTTTTAAATTAAGTTTACCATAAGTATGTATTTTATATTATATTACAAGTGGCGCATCCATCACTCTGTTTCTCAGTCCATAGCTGGGGATGATCTGTGATGGGCGAATGATAGCTGAGGCCAACCAGTTGTAGGCACGTTGTTATTTCTGCTGTTACCCCACTTGCTGATTAATCTTTCGTAGACAGAGATCCATTCAGTGAAACACACATTGACCTTTCTCCTAAACATATATGCATTAAGCTCAGAATAATTATAGTTAAATATATTTTGTAGATCGTAATGGACTTCAGACATCCAAATGGTTGTACTGTCCCGGTGATGCTTTCCAGACGCAGCCTTCTGGTTATGAGTGGAGAATCTAGATATCTATGGACTCATGGGTATGTAAAGTCAGATTAATACATGTCATCATGTGTTTTGCTCTAAAATGTCCTTGCATACAGTTTTATTTTTTATACGTGGTTTAATGCCTAAAATATTATTTTGTCTTTGATTTTCTAAAATCATTTAAAAATCCATTGAATTTATCAGATAGAAGGGTTAAAATCATGCAGAAAATGATTTATTATGTTGTGTTTGTAGTTAGTGGACAAAATGAGCTGCATTGTGCCTAACTAGAACTGATTATGCAAGCAGAATAAGAAAATATCCATATTCCACTCAATATTGGTTATACAAACATTTGGCTCAGGTGGTAAAACAACGATCTTGGCAGTGGAAGGTTGTCCAAAACAATGAATTTCTCATTTTTTCTTTTATCATAATTTTAATTTGAGTTACATGAGACTGTAGGGAATGAAACAACAGTAATGCTTTTAAATTGATTATTTGAATTAAATAAAAATATTCCAAAAAGGAGAACTGGAATTTGACAATTTGGACATCCTCCTTATTTCTAAGAGGGCTTCAAGGGTTATACAAGCAATAACTAAATTGGCAACATCTAATTTAGTTTTTGATCAATTTAAAAATAAATAAACATGTATCCAAATGGTTTTTACATTTCCCAACTGATTTATTTGTGTCTAAACTTGCAGTCAATTGTAAAATAAAAATATTATCTTACTTTCGAACAAAAGAGTGTTTTGGAGATGTCTGGTAATGTGAAATCTTGATACACAGACCACTTAGGATAGGATAGGAATGGAGATTCAAGTTGCTCCTTGGATATCTATCTCACCAGAAAGAAGTCAAAGACCAAGGGCCCTCCATTCTTTTGCCAAGAGTTAATATTGTAATTTGCCTTCTACTTATTGCGTAATGAATATGTTGGCACCTTAATATTAAATAATCCTTCCCAATACCATATGAAAAACACAGCAATGCACTTAGTTTCAAAAACAAAACTAAAAATAAAGTGTATAAGGCAACTAAGCATCTTTATTTAAGGATACTTCAGCTTGGCAACCATTAGAATTGAGGGTCCAGTGTAGCCATTCTGAAGGTACATGCTTGAAAACAGGCAAAATGTTTTAAATTGTAAAATAGTAGATTCCATAATTGATTACATTTTATAAATTATCTAAGTCTGAGACTTATTGCATAATTAAGCAGAGAAAAGTCATAAAGGTACTTTTTTAATTAGAAAAACAATCATTTGTAATGTCTCTGATGGATTCTAAATGCATCCATGGTATTTTGGTATAAGTTGTGTGGGTGAGCGAGGTTCATATTTTTGGAGAGCAATGCGTGCAGTCATTGAAACAAGATGTCTGCATCAGTTCATGAAGAAGGGATGGGGTGGCAATTATAATCAGATCCAATTATCTAACAAAAAAATCCTAACTTCTCACTGTTTCCTGGTCTTCCACCCCACCCTCACCATGCAGCTCTCAGGAAGTGATGGAACAAAAGAATGGATTATTCTATTCATAAATATAGGCTTCCAAAATTATGATTTTTTTTTCTAAAAATGTTTTATACTTGTGACTTCTTAATGTTTGTTTGTTACATACTTCACAAACAAGTGCTTATTTTCTTGAACTACTGAGGTCCTTTAAGTCATCTGTGATCTTCATACAGGAAAATAAATAAAAGAGTCACCACCATTGTAGACCTTATAAAACAGAATTAATATCCAAATGCATTTTAAAGATATTCATCTATTTTATTATATAGATTTTTAATACATTACATTCTGCAACCATCTGTCACTTCTTCTGTAATTCAGAGCTGGTGAGATTTTTGGCTGAGACAAGCTGTTTTCTTTGTTTCTCTTTTTCTTATTTATGGACTCCCATTCCTACATGACTGTGATTGAAGGAAGGTTTTGATTATCTGTAAGCTGACTCATAATTTCTGTAAGATGATAGACAGCTGAACATGAGTACCAGCCGCTGAAGAAGAGTCCTTCAGACAAATCAGTATGAATTGCAGGGCATGCAGAAAGCCTAAAGTATATGTTGCTTTGAAGGTTTGATCTGCCATTAACTGCCGAGTTTAGAGGTTTTCTATAAATGTTCTTGTTTAATTTGCTTTTCACTTGGAAAACAGCCTTTTTTTAGATAATGATCATGTTATTGAGAGACAGTTCAACAACTTCCCATTTTTAGTGATTTCCTCTGGGGCGCAGTTATTGCTAAATCCATTTTAATGTTGTTCTTACAGCATGCCTTGCAATTATTCTTTTTTTTAAGCATCACTCCAAGAAAGTTTGATGTAGTTCAAGCTTCAGAGACACAGAAAGTTGGAACTGTCAGCGGAAATACGGAGGAGTTGACCTTAAACAAAAGGGGCACAAGGACATCCTTCACGTTTCGGAAAGTAAGACGCAGCCCATGTAACTGCGGTAAGTCTGGAGTAAGTCTGAGGGACATTAGGAGCATAGATGATTCTTTGATCAAAGTCCATGTTTGCTGGGTGGATCATCTAAGCTGATTGACAGGTCGATATTACAAAGTTCTACGTATGTTTACTATAAGAAAACTAGCGACTTGCCCGTCAAAAAATTAGGGCAATAGAATTGTAAGGCAGGTAATGCTGTTTGCTACACAAAGTAAGGCTTTTGGTTGTGTGAGTACCTTCGGCGCTCATTGCAAGCCTCGTGCTGAGCGCCTTTGGCGCTCATCGCGTGGCTTGTCATGAGCTACTTTGGCGCTCATTGCAAGGTTTGTGCTGATGGCCTTTTGGCACCTTTAGCTGAGCACCTTTAGCGTTTATTGTGAGTCTGTTGTTTGCTGTTTTTTTTTCTGTCTATGTATTTTGTAATGTTAATCAATTAATTAGTAAAATTATAAATTATTATACGTTACCTATTTGTTATTAATATATGCAGGAAGCAATATGTTGAAGGGCTAACAATCTGTTTTGATGTTCCTGCAGCATGTAATGTCGATTTGCAGTGTTGTTGAGGTGAGGTGTGTCAGCAATGTGTGCAGTGTGTAGTTTAAATAGGCTGCGTGCGCGAGGGGAAACCGTATGTTTAGCTGTGTAGTTACTCATTTTGTAATGGTAATGTTATTAGTTTGCAGTTAGTGTAAAATGGCTGCGATTGTGTATGTGTTAGGCGGGTGTGGAGCACTGTGAACTGTGTATTTGAGTTTTGTGTTGATGTGTAGTTCTGCGGGTTGTAGGTATGATGTGCAAGTCATGGAGGGTCCACCAACTCAGTGAGCCCCTTCGGGGCTCCCTGCCTAAGCCCTATGGGGTTGTAGGGATGAGCGCCTATGGCGCTCATCTCCACCAGCGCAGTGAGCGCCTTCAGTGCTCCCTGCCTAAGTCGTGCAGGGTCATAGGGGTGAGTGCCTAAGACGCTCATCTCCACCAGCGCTTTGCGAGCCCACAGTTTTAACATTAGATTACTATGGATTTTGGCAAGGTCGCGCTGCTGAGAATGTGTGATTCAATGTTTAATAACATTCAGTTGCTATATTATTTGTTAGCACCATGTTTGGCACTCTACCGTGTCCCTTTAATACAGATATCAATATATTAAGAGAGTCCAGGGTAGAATTGCCTGGCTAGATCACTCTAGTGAGTGGGACCAGACTGATATACTTCAGGATATTTCTCCCTGTGAAGGGCACACGTTAGCTAAAAGAGGCGGCTCTCAGAGTGGGTTACCATGTCCATATAACAAACCTATTGAGGTAAGTTCGTTCTCTGATTGTGCACCTCTGACTTTGTTGTTTTGTTTATACAAATTACCCGTAGGGATTAGTTTACCTAAAGGTGAAAGGGGACTCCAGATGTGGACCCCTTGCTCACTGTCCCTCAGCTACACCTCACTGACAAGGCCCAATGAAGGGCAAAACGTACGTCTGTGAAGGGCACAAGTGAGCTAAAAGTGTCCATAGAACTAACCTATTGAGGTTAGTTTGTTCTCTGATTGAGCACCTCTGACTTTGTTGTTTTGTTTATTAAGAAAGTTGTTGCTGTTTTCATAAGAATATGTAAATATTTTAACAGCCAAAATAATGCCATTTCATCTTTTTTCTATTTTTGTATATATACAGCCTTCCCATCAGTTTGCGATAGCCAACAAATGAAGAATAAGGACACCCCACCTTCGCTCAATGACTTGGATCCCACAAGTCTGGAGAAAAAATATGTTCACGAGGTCTATGAAGACATAGCTGGGCATTTCAGCAGCACTAGACATACTCCATGGCCAAGAGTTGTTGACTTCCTCATGGCATTACCAAAAGGTTCTCTGGTGGCTGATGTTGGCTGCGGCAATGGGAAGTATCTTGGCATCAATAAAGATTTGTACATGGTAAGTATTTCAGTATTGTAGATGTACTTTTAATTGGCTGGTGAATGTAAATAAAATTATATTGTACCGTCTTGTAGACTAGTTAATAATTGAAATTTTTCTTGTTAAAATGGCTAAACTTAGATGGCGGGAGAACTATCAATGCATTGGACAATTTAACATATTTTATTGGATATCTTCTTCAAATGTTGTATGTGGTATCTTGTATGTGGTATCACTAGGACATTTGGAGAAGTTTAATGAGATATTCGGGTCAGTGTCTTCACCACTGAAACCTGGGTTTGATTCCAAGTCAGGGAACCAAGAAGTCACACCACCCTGAAGCCAAGCAGGATTGGCCCTAGTCAGTACTCTGTTAGGAGACCATCTAGGAATACCAGGAGCTATATGCTATGGCCAACTGTAGAATGAACTACCCGCTCCAGTATCTCTGCCATGAATACCAAGTGGATCAGCATAACCATGGGCATAAACATGTCCTGGAGTGTTACAGTCCATGAGGTCACAGAGAGTGGGAAACAACTGTATGAGACAAAAAAAAAGAGATATTACCCCTGGATTGCTACCTTGTCACGGTGAAGGGGCTTGTGTATTTCAATGAAGCTGTGAGCTATACCATGTAGGGTCACCCAAGATGGACAAGTCATAGCAGAAATGTCTGGCCAGACAAATCGCGGTCCACTGGAGAAAGAACTGGAAACTCACTCCAGTATCTTTATCAATAAACCTTATGAATAAGCACAACTCTAGACACAACTGTGCCTGGTATGCTGTGGTCCGTAGGGGTCACTGAGAGTTGGACATGACTGAACAACAAAATGAGATATTGGCAGAAGATATTGAATCCTACACAAATGTATCCATCGGTGCATAGTAAGAGTTGATCTGCATGTTGCAAATAGTTTATTTATTTAAATATATTTGCATTTATTGATTTAAAAAAAGCTATGCATTAAGCAACTTTATCAAATACTCAGATAATGTAACTGTATAGCACATTTTATTGAATCAATATTATATACAGTACAGACCTGCTTTAAAATGCAGTCCAGTTTTTTAGTTGTGTGTGTGGCAATGGCAGTGTTTCCAGCCAGGCTGCATTGTTATGTATGGCTACCCCAAGACATTAACCCAAGGACTTCTGTTAACATAAAATATATAATTTGAATGTGTTGTTGTGGATAAATGAATTACATTAAATGTCACTATGATAGGAAATTGCATTTGCAAAATACCTTCTGGTAAATGTTCCATTAAGTGGAAATTAGGAATTTATTTTTTAGCTAGTTTGTTAGGAGTATTAATCATCATTATTCTGGTCAGACAGGGTTGTTGCATACATATAAATCAGCGTTCCCTAGGGGAGAGATGATTACAAACCCACAGCTAAAAGGCAAGGGTTATTACACTGTGGTGTATGTGTTGCTGGAATGATAAAGCAGGGAAAAGGTATACAGCTAGTTTTTAAATAGAAAAAAATAGTTTTGATAGCACTGCAGAACTCTGGAGGGATCCATGATACATTGGTGTATGTGTGTGAATAATGCCAGGTGTCGGGGAAGGGGTGTGGTGAGTGTAGTTACACATACACAAGTGGAATAGACAAGCAGTAATTAGGGTGACAGAGGGTCTTACATAAATGAATGGTCTAGGACAACATAAACACTAAATACATCTACGATAGTTCCACAGACCACCTTAATTAAGCCCATATGCCTCTTCTGTGTTATAGACTACACTTTGAGAGCCTCTGTAAACTTTAGGAACTATATATATATATATATATATATATATATATATATATATATATATATATATATATATATACAACCTGGGTTTAATTCCAAATCAGGGAACCAAGAGGTTACGCCACCCTGAAGCCGAGCAGGGTTGGGCCTGGTCAGTACTTGGATGGGAGACCACCAACTGGAATCGCAAGACCCGTAGTACTTACCACCGAAGCACGTAAAACACAACTGGAAAGACCACCAAAAAAACACAATTATGCCTCGAATTCACTTCAGCATACACACATTCACACACAGCACAGGGAGAGAGCCAGGAAGCCTGTGAGTGAGGTTGCAAGTTAATTTGAACCATATTTGCCATTTTTTCACGATTGAAAATCGCCTAAGCAAGAAAAAAACGGAGGCTGAAAATAAGTAAATAGCATGAAAACGAGGCCGAAAGACCGTAAAATAGAGTCCGAAGCCAGTAACACTTACGCAAGCCAGTAACACTTACGCAAGCCAGTAACACTTATGCAAGCCAGTAACACTTATGCAAGCCAGTAACACTTAATCCAAGCCAGTAACACTTAACCCAAGCCAGTAACACTTACACCAAGGCAGTAACAGTTATCGCGATGAGCACCGAAGGTGTTCAAGCGCAAGGCCTATAAAGTACACAGGGTGAGAGGCTCGCAATTATCCAATTACCAAATAAAAGCTGTAGACTTCTGCCTGTTTCCTCCTCCTACACCTAATTCTCCACTGATAACTACAAATACACACCCACCATCCAGCTTTCAGGATGTGATGTAACAAAATGCATTCCTGTACTCATGAACAGTGTTCAAGAGTCTTCAAAAATACAATTTTTCCCAAAATATGCTTTATACCCGTGGCTTATACAACTGCTAATATTATTAGTTTGGTACAGAACTGACAAACACGTGTCTTTTTTTTTGGATATGCAGTGGTCCTGTAAAAAGAGAAATTATAAATACTACTCTGCACCATATTGTTGAGAAGACAAAATCAAGTGGAAGATTTTCATTTCATGCTCTTTTTTTAATTTTTTATATTTTTTTATAAATGTTCTGCTTTAAAAACTCAAACAGTGTTTACATTGAGTGTTCTCTCTAGTTCATACCAAGAAGTATATAGAGCTTACTGACGATAAAAATCTAGAAAATGTCTCAATGGCCATAAATTCGAAGCTCCGTCTATGAGTGTATATATTCCCTTCACTTTAATATAAATGTCAGCTTGCTTAAAATGTCTGAGGAAATGAAAGATAAGAAGCTGACGTTTTTTGAACATTTGTAGGTGGCTTCTGCTTCTTGGCCCTTTCATAAACTGCAGACAGTAATGTAGGACAGTTGGCTGAATAACTAGGATATATAAAACTGTTATAAAACAGTAAAAAGTGCTTTAATTGTAAAAATATAGAAAGTATTATCATTATGTTTTCATTACTTTGTTTGATGTAGTGCAGCCCTTTATAAATGTCCTGGTAATAACGTTCAGGAATCTAGCAGGATGGCTCAGGATACTGTTTTGAGATAAGGAATTTGGACCCCAACCTACCTGAACTATCTGTTGCGAGTTGTAAGCAGGTCTTGAAAGCTGCACACACCTAAAGGATGTTGAAGAGTCCAGCTGCTGTGGGTGCCTGCATTTGTCATTAACAAATTGGGCAGTATGTCATGATGTGGATACACCAAGAATGTCCAAGAAACCGTGTGGTTGACTAAGATTCTAATTTTTTTATAATATAGGACAGCATCACATATAATAGTTGTCAAACTACGAGATGTCGTCACGCAAGCCCTTAGGCGAGCCCTTAAGGCACTAAAACTCGCAGCACAAAGGCGCTGAGCGCCAAAAGCGCTCATTGCCTGCTAGCCTGGCGACGCGTGGTGAGCAGTGAAGGCAATGAAACACACGGGACTTAACCACCAAACACTTATTAAACGCGGGATTGTCTTAGCCTGCAAGCAGTTGACCAACGTGGGACCAATAAAAACACACAACATACAAAAAAAATACAACAAAAACATTGCACACAGCACGGGGGAACAGCCAGGACCTCCGGGGGGAGGTGGAATGCAAATTTAAGTCGATTTGGCCGAGTTTCGCCACTCGTAAGCGAGAAAAAAACTTGGCGACCAAAAAAAAATTTAAACAAGGCTACACGACCTCGGGCCACGCAAAACACTGCCAACCGCGTAGCACTTTCAACCAGGAACGTACAAGGTACAAAATACACAATTACAAACAGCGGAAAATGCTCACGAGCTGCGTAACACATAGACAAACTTTACAATCCTAACTTGCAACTAATAACATTATGAATCTGCAATGGCGTTTTACACAACTAAACTAACAATTTGCCCTCACGTACGCAGCCAATTTCCAATGCACAGTTGGGACATTCATTACACTATCTCCTCAGGGCAGCAACACTCAAACTGTACATTGTATGCTGCCGGAAAATAAAAACAGATTGTTAGCTCTTCAGACTATTGATTGCTGGATATATTAATTACAAATAGGTAAAGTATATTAATTCATTAAGTACCGTAACTAAATAATTCATTATTAGTTAACAAAAAATAGATAAATATATATCTGTCTTTGTGATGAGCGCCGAAGGTGCTCCGAGGAGCAAAAGTACACGAGAGTAGAGGCTCGCAATGAGCGCCGAAGGTCCTCAGAGTAGAAAAAGCTTTACATTGTGTGGCAAACAGCATTGCCATGGCTTCAAATTGTATTGCCCCATCATTTTTGACGGGCAAGTCGCTTGTACAAATATAAGTATCATTATATGTCCACTGTAATTGTCCAGCATTGTACAGTATGTTGTGGCCTAAAGTAGAGTAAACAATATTGTAATGTACTTTACAAAAATATTTTTCTTACATTTACTTAGGTAAAGAAGCCCTAAAATGTGTTTTTGGGGGTGCTGCATGTGTACCACTCCTCAATGTTCTGATGATGGCCCTTATTAAAATGTTATAATAACAATATATACTAGAGCTGTGAGAATTTGACAGGAGGACATTATATCATAATATACAGTCTGGCGATACAGCATATTATCCCTACAGTGTCGAAGCTACAGGTGCATAGCACCGAGGGCCACAGCAAGATGGGGTCCCTCAGCCTGTAGTAAAGGGAAACTCTTAAATTATTAGGTGGGGGACATACTCATTACCCTCTGAGTCATCTAAGCATCAACATATACAGTGTATGTGGAGAAATTATCAGTCTTTAATTTTAATGGTAGGTGTATTTTAACAGTGAGAGACAGAATAACACAAAAAGAACCCAAGAAACATGCATGGCAAAAAAGTTGTAAATTGATTTGCAGGTCAATGAGGGAAATAAGTATTTGACCCCTTTGTCTTAGTACTTGGTGGCAAAACCCCTGTTGGCAATCACAGAGGTCAGACGGTTCTTGTAGTTGGCCACCAGGTTTGCACACCTCTCAGGAGGGATTTTGTCCCACTCCTCTTTGCAGATCCTCTCCAAGACATTAAGGTTTCTAGGCTGATGTTTGGCAACTCTAACGTTCAGCTCCCTCCACAGATTTTCTATGGGATTAAGGTCTGGAGACTGTCTAGGCCACTCCAGGACCTCAATGTGCTTCTTATTGAGCCACTTCTTTGTTGCCTTGGCTGTGTGTTTTGGGTCATTGCCATGCTGGAATACCCATCCATGACCCATTTTCAATGCCCTGGCTGAGGGAAACAGGTTCTCACTCAAGATTTGACGGTACATGGCCCCATCCATCGTCCCTTTCATGCGGTGCAGTTGTCCTGTCCCCTTAGCAGAAAAACACCCCCAGAGCATAATGTTTCCACCTCCATGTTGAGTTGATGCCAAAAGGCTTGATTTTGGTCTCATCTGACCACAACACTTTCACCCAGTTCAGATATTCATTGGCAAACTTAAGACGGGCCGATACATGTGCTTTCTTCAGCAGGGGGACCTTGCGGGCCTCAGGATTTCAGTCCTTTACGGAATAGTGTGTTACCAATTGTTTTCTTGGTGACTATGGTCCCAGCTGCCTTGAGATCATTAGCACGATCCTCCCATGTAGTTCTGGGCTGATTCCTCCCCGTTCTCATGATCATTGAAACTCCACAAGGTGAGATCTTGCATGGAGAACCAAACCGAGGGAGACTGGCAGTTATTTTGTGTTTCTTCTATTTGCGAATAATCACACCAACTGTTGTCACCTTCTCACCAAGCTGCTTGGCAATGGTCTTGTAGTCCATTCCAGCCTTGTGTAGGTCTACAATCTTGTCCCTGACATCCTTGGACAAAGAGCTCTTTGCTCTTGGCCATGGTGTAGAGTTTGGAATATGATTGCTTTTGTGGACAGAGTGCAGAGTGCTCCTAATCTCAGCTCGTTACCTGTATAAAAGACACCCGGGAGCCAGAAATCTTCCTGATTGATAGGGGATCAAATACTTATTTCCCTCACTGACCTGCAAATCAATTTATAACTTTTGATGACATGCGTTCTTCTTGGTGTTTTTTTATTTTTATTTTTTTTTTGCTATTCTGTCTCTCACTGTTAAAATACCCCTACCATTAAAATTATAAACTGATCATTTCTTTGTCAGTGGACAAACGTTCAAAATCAGCAGGGGATCAAATACTACCCCCTACCCCCCGTATCTTGGGCTGTTTTATTGAACTCTGGATCGCTACCTTGTCGTAGTGAAGGGGCTTAGTTCAATGAGGCTATGAGCTATACTATGTAGGGTCACCCAAGATGGCCAGGTCATAGCAGAGAGGTCAGACACATTTCTGCTCACTGGAGAAGGAACTGGCAACCCAATCCAGTATTTTTGGCATATGGTCACCAAGAGTTGGACATGACTGAAGGACTGAACAGGGTTTTTAGAGATGTTGTGGGGGGCGGGGATATTTTGCACCAGGGCCCTCTAAACTCTGCCACTGCATCCCTTCTTTTTGGAGGGACAATCCTCTTTTTAGGGAAAATCCCTCCTGCATCTAAGCTTTCTGAAATGTCCATCTTTTGAAGACTAATAATTAGTTCCTGTTTTCCAGCCCTGACCATTTCTTACTTATCTCTAAAACTTAATTTACAAATCATACAGGATAACATTAACACTCTCCAATAGTGCATCATTTCTCAAGAATATGTTTCCCTCTTTGGCCATTTGAAACATTGCTATGATATAACCAGTTGATTCAGCACCACAAGCACATCTTTGAGGACAATTCACAATATTAATATGAATAAATATCTTGGAACATGTTCTGTTCTGTGAGTGACACCGAAATGAGAGCAACTAACCCATAATTAACAGCTCCTGCGAACTGTAATTGAGCTCACAATGCACCCCTCTTGCGTTATCATTATTTTTCTTATTTAGACAGAGGCAAAATCTGAAAGCTAGCCCAAGCTGAATTTTATTTCAAGCAATTTAGATGCAAATTATAAGCTAATATGCTTTGTTCCTTTCAATTAGTTTACAACTCATTAACATTTCTTGGTATGTTAAGATCACCCCTCAAGGTCATTTTTTCTTCCTTTATTTGGCTCACATAACAAGAACATTTTCCAAATGAAATGTTCCTACATTGAGTTGATTTATTTAATGTTAACTACTTAAATATATACATATATAAAGGATTTCTGTCCAGGCTCACATTTTTCATGACTAGTAATTTTATTTATTTACGTTGCATTTAATTGGACCACTTGTGCACAGTTACAGCATCAGTGTTTTATAGGTCAATCCTGTAACCCACCGTATCTTGATAAGGAAACTAGGTTAGTTTCCCAAAGAGATGAATCCTTGCAGTAGTTTTATCTTGATCAGATGGACACTTATGACGAACTGTAGTTGTCAGACGCCGTTGGGGTCCAGTTGCCCCTTTTGTGCTCTGCCGGGCACGGTACATTTATGGTGATTGTTATAAGAAAGCAATGTGGCTACTTCCTTTCAAAGTTTGGCCTGTCTGCTATTGGAAAAATTAGCCATGTCATCGGGAGACGATGACATGGCTAATTTTTCCACAACTTTGAAAACTATTAAACATGGTCTATGGTTACCCTGCTTTACTGGACAACGTATATTGGGTTGATGCCGTCCTCTGGCCATTTGCATAATGATGTCTAAAGCTAGCTGAAAAGAATGGTGAAACCTTTGTCAACAAAACTTATTTCATGTGAAGTTATCCATTTTTGGGAAACCATTTCATCCAAACCACCTTTACTAATTAACTGTAAGTGCAGTTTTCTGCATGCTCTGGATCTTTTGTGCCCATCAGATGTAAACATACCCTGACTGATTTCTCTGTGTGCCATCAAAAGGAATATGCTGAACGAAGGCACAAGACTTGACTAAATAGTACCACTTAAAAAAATGTAGGGTATATATGTGAAAGACATACAAAGACATAAAATGTGCAGCATAGTTGTATTTTTCAACTTTATTAAAAAAAAATCTAATTGCTAAAAATCTAATTTTGTATATTCCACTTGATAGTTCATGTATGGCTCCAAACCTGAAGAAGAAAAGGTCCTGCTTCTCAAGAGCTTGTCTCGTAATATTGATTGTTAGTTCAATAAAAAGCTATTACTCGAAACTTCAAAACTCTGTTTGCATCTGTATCATTGGACTGGCACAACTAACCCAAGCTATATATCACTTAGCTCATGCTTTGCAAAAGAGTGATAGAAGCTTTCCACCATATATAGTGCAGTAAATTGTGATTACAAATGTACTATTTAATTACTATGCAGTGTAATTAACTATATTTCTTGGAATTTTGGGCATGAAACAAGTTTTTTTAACTTGTTTTAGACATTCATATGTGAACACAAATATACTATTTACATACTGTACGGTGGAGGGCTTCTGTCGCTCTTTTGCCCACCATATATAAATTATTGGTGGGCAAAAGCTGAACATGAAGAGGAACTTCATCTTTCAGCATGACAACCACCCAAAGCATACATCCAAATCAACAAAGGAATGGCTTCACCAGAAGAAGATTAAAGTTTTGGAATGGCCCAGCCAGAGCCCAGACCTGAATCAGATTGAAAATCTGTGGGGTGATCTGAAGAGGGCTGTGCACAGGAGATGCCCTCGTAATCTGACAGATTTGGAGTGTTTTTGCAAAGAAGAGTGGGCAAATCTTGCCAAGTCAAAATGTGCCATGCTGATAGACTCATACCCAAAAAGACTGAGTGCTGTAATAAAATCAAAAGGTGCTTCATCAAAGTATTAGTTTAAGGGTGTGTATACTTATGCAACCATATTATTTTATTTTTATATTTTTTCTTCCCTCTACCTAAAAGATTTCAGTTTGTTTTTTAATTGAGTTGTACAGTTTATAGGTCACATTAAAGGTGGAAAAAGTTCTGAAATGATTTATCTTTGTCTCATTTTTTTACAGCACAGAAACCTGACATTTTAACAGGGGTGTGTAGACTTTTATATCCACTGTATGTATATATACATATATAGTTTATATATAGTTGTGGTTGTATGGATTAAGAAAACTCAAGCTATTGAACTCTGTGGAGATATTTACTCCTTCCAGAATAATTTATTTCAGTGCTTATTTTTCATGCAAAAATAACATCTGTTTTTCTAATATATAGAAACTGCTGTTTTAAATACATAATTGACAGTTCGGGAGACCAATCTTCCTTTTCATCTTTTTATTGCTCACTCTAGGAGAAACATTTCATGTTGCTCTATACATAATATCTATTAGTTCTGGTTATACGATTAGTAAAATATAGTTTATTTGTGTTTGACAGATTGGATGTGATAGGAGTAAAAATCTTGTGGAAATCTGTGGAGAAAAGAAATGTGAGGCCTGCGTGTGCGATGCTCTGTCGGTACCTTTCCAGGCTGACTCGTTTGATGCGTGCATTTCCATAGCAGTAATCCACCATTTTGCTACAGAAGTAAGTGCAATAATTGTATTATCATTACCTGAAATGACATTTAGTGATGTTATTGCATCATCACCCCTTATTTCATTCCTCATATTTTCATATTCTTCATTGTCCTGATCTCTACATTCCTCACTGGCTCTTCCCACTCCTCATTGCCTTTCTGTCCCTAGTCCTCAGCTCCGCAGGCCTTATCACCCATTATATCTACAGTTCTTATCTCCCCTCTCCTTATCTCAGTACTCATCACCCCATATCCCTCCACTCGTCATCACACCTCCCCATCTCCCCACTCCTTATTGTCTCTGATCTCCTTATACCTCATTGCATCTGATCTTTCCACTGTTCATTGGTCCTTATCACCCACTATCTCACAATTCCTCACCCCCCATTATCAAACCATTCCTTATTCCTTATCCTCATCATCCCTCTTCCAGTCCATACCCTCATATAGCCCATTATTAGTGTGGCGTAGGCGTAAATAATATGCTAGATATATATTATTTTAATGCTCTTGTATTGTACAGTTTCAATAAACATAAGGTAATCAAAAATAATTCAAAAAATATTATGTATATATCATTCAACTAAATGCCTATTGTATTTAAAGCAAACTATATAAGAACAACCATTTATTACAGGAAAGAAGATTGGCTGCAATAATGGAATTAATCCGTCTCCTCAAACCAGGAGGAAAAGTACTTATTTATGTCTGGGCAATGGAGCAAGAATATAAGAAAAATAAATCTAAGTACCTAAAGGAAGGCAAAAACACTATGGAAAAGAAAGTACTTGAAAGCACAGACAGCAGCACGAATCAAGATGTTAATGCCACATTACCTATTCACACCAACAGAACAGCTTTTGATTCTCAAGACCTACTGGTTCCTTGGCATCTTAAAATAACAAGCCAGACTAAAGTCACTGAGACGTCAAGCCCTTTGGTGTGTAAAGAACAGCATGCACCCGGCTCTGTGTATCATCGCTATTACCATGTGTTCTGTGAAGGGGAGCTGGAGGCACTGTGCGGTAACCTGCATAATATCACCATCCTGCAAAGCTACCATGACCAAGGCAACTGGTGCGTGATCTTACAGAAATCGCAAAACACTCCGACCGAACATCAGACTCTTATGTTTCAATGAGACAAATTATAATACTGTAAATATTTTAGCATCTTCCACTAATAAAGTATTATACCAATATACTGAACATTTTATACACATTTGTGCACAGTAGGTGGCATGTTTTCACTACATAAATGAAGCCATTTTAATATTATAGCTGAAAATTTTAGATGCTGAAATATATTTTTTCTGTATATTTTATGTACTGTTTATGGATATTTACTGTGTTCTGGGTACTAACAAGTGATCTGTTTCATTAAACTGGCTTAGAATCACATAGGGAAAATAAGAGTATTGTAGTAGACAGTGGTATATTGTTTCCTAGCAAATATATTATTTGGATAGATTGTGCTCTCTTTTTAAAATGTAGAACAATACTGATTAGGATATCTTTACACCAGTGGAGATGGTTAAACAAAAAAAGGCAAAAAAAAAAAGACATGGGCATATATATGTAAGGGGTGTAATAAATATAATCCAAGCTCCATCTGGGTGAAATCGAGTAATAAGAAATTAGTCTATATATGTACAGTTGTGCTCAAAAGTTTGCATACCCTGGCAGAAAATGTGAAATTTTTCATTTATTTTTAAAATATGACTTTTATTGAAGGATAGTGATAATATGAAGCCGTTTATTATCACATAGTTATTTGGCTCCTTTTTAGATCATAATAGTAACAGAAATCACCTAAATGGTCCTGATCAAAAGTTCACATACCCTTGAATGATTGACCTTGTTACAGACACAAAAGGTGACACACACAGGTTAAAATGGCATTTAAAGGTTAGTTTCCCACACCTGTGGCTTTTTAAATTGCAATTAGTGTCTGTGTAAATAGTAAATGAGTTTGTTAGCTCTCACATGGATGCACTGCACCGGCTATATACTGAGCCATGGGGAGTAGGAAAGAACTGTCAAAAGACCTGAGTAACAAGGTAATGGAACTTCATAAAGATGGAAAATGATATAAAAAGACATCTAAAACCTTATTAAGAAGTGTCAAATTTGGGGATCTATTAATCCGAAGCCAATTTAAGGTAGACCAAGAAAGATTTTTAGCCACAACTGCCAGAAGAATTGTTCGTAATACAAAGAAAAACCCACAGGTAACCTCAGGAGAAACACAGGCTGCTCTGGAAAAAGATGGTGTGGTTGTTTCCAGGAGCACAATAAGACGAAAGTTGAACAAAAATGAGCTGCATGGTCGAGATGCCAGAATGAAGCTTTTACTGCAACCAAAGCCACAAAAAAGCCGGTTACAATATGCCAGACAACACCAGGACACGGCTCACAGCTTCTGGCACACTGTAATTTGGAGTAACAAGACCAAAATAGAGCTTTATGGTGACACCATAAGCTCTATGTGAGAGGGGTCAACAAGGCCTATAATGAAAAGAATACCATCCCCACTGTGAACCCTGGTGGTGGCTCACTGATGTTTTGAGGGGGGGGGGTGAGCTCTAAAGTCACAGGGAATCTTGTGAAGATTGATGGCAAGTTGAACGCAGCATGTTATCAGAAAATACTGGCAGACAATTTGCATTCTTCTGCACGAAGGCTGAGCATGGGACGCTGTTGGACTCCAGCATGATAATGACCCTAAGCACAAGGCCAAGTTGACCTTCCAGTGGTTACAGTAGGAAAAGGTGAAGGATGTGGAATGGCCATCAGTCTCCTGACCTTAATATCATCAAGCCACTCTGGGGAGATCTTAAATGTGTGCTTCATGCAAGACGACCAAAGACTTTGCATGACCTTTGCCAAGACAAATGGGCAGCTATACCACCTGCAAGAATTAGGGGCCTAATACACAACTATTACAAAAGACTGGACGTTGTCATTGATGCTAAAGGGGGCAATAAACAGTATTAAGAACTAAGAGTATGCAAACTTTTGATGAGGGTCATTTGGGTGATATCTGATTATCTTATGATATAAAAAGGAGCCAAATAACTATGTGGTAATAAATGGCTTCATATGATCACTATCCTTCCACAAAATACTTTTTTTTCTTTTTTTTTGCATGATCAGTCATATTTTTAAAATAAATGTCAAAATTTCACAATTTCTGCCAGGGTATGCAAACTTTTGAGCACAACTGTATACATCACAGTACACTATGGTAATCATGAACAAACCCATAAAAACCTACATGTATTAATGAACAAAATATGTTGTAATATGCCAGAAAAAAATATCTTAAGTAAAGAAATAATTTGTAATATCTATTCAGCATTGCTTTTGACTTGAAGAAGAGAGTTGCATTTCTCAAAAGGTCATCACTCTAAATGAGGTTTGTCCAGTAAAAAGGTATCACTGTATACTGGACATTCACAGCTACTCCTCTCTCCTAAAATCACAATATAGGAAATAAATAACTGTATAGATTGTTTACAATTTCAATTTACAAAATCAATATTGATATAAGGAAGTAAACCCTGAATATATCCAGTTTTAGGTAAGTTACTGCAGTGTTTTTTTTTTTACTTCCCCTATTCAGCATATAATAATACAGTACCATGACATTTCCATTATAGGACAATAGCATGTCAAAGATCGTGGTCTATGTCTGTGTGTCTCGCCCAACACATTATATGCCATGGAGTTATAGTAGCTACGCTTCTACTAAGAGCTGGAGGCATAATGTGGCTGGAAACACTATATTTTTCGACCAATCAATAGATGCCAAATTATTATGTGTAGTTCTTAGTGCGGCTGCTTGTATATTTGAAATACTATCTCAGTCTAAAATTCTAAATGTGGTAACACTGGGAAGCTGCAAATATAAATTAGCCTCCTAATTCATATAAGTCCATTGGAAATCTACATAGACCCATAATTATCTTGCATAATGGGCCTGTAGAAGGACAGTATGTTCGAAGCTTAGATCTATTACTTTAAAACATGAATACTTCGAAAAACTTTATTTACACTTCAAATTGCTCCAGTATTAAAAACGTATAGTAGATTGTGCTGTTTTGGGAGGCAGATTCTTATCTGAAAGCTTCCTGTTTCTTTCTGTTCGCTCTCATGTAGGCTGCAATCTAAGGCCAAATCCCCAGTGAGGGGCTAACGAATCAGCATCTCATGCTGCAGCAAGTGGACAGTGACATGCTCTCTGTGTCTACATGTGCAGCAAACAACATTCAGGCAACTTTATCCTGTGACCGGCAACAGGACATGGAATAGTCAGATAAAGATACCACTGCACAATAAAGAAAAATATTTGTTTTTGAAAACTTGGAGCCTAACTAAACATAAACAAACATGGGAAATCCATGATATATAGATGGAAGTTGTATATGTGAGAGGGGCGTTTACATTTATGGAGAGATATGGTTGCATTTCATCACGAAAAGGTTCTACTTCTGGGACAGTGAGCGGGAAGGAGTGTGGTGTCAATTTCAATTTTATCCAATTATCTTTACAATGGCTCTCTGTTCTCTCATTCTTCATCTCTCTTCACAGATATGCAGAACACACACCCTTTGATTCAGCTCTGAGAAAGTGATGTATCAAACACAAAATGGATTCCTAAACTCCTAAACAGAGTCTACAAAATTCCGATTTTCTTAAAAAATGTTTTATGTCTATGACTTGCACAACTGCTATTATTTTTAGTCTACCTAAGGGTAATAGGGGACTCCACTGACGAGGCCCATAAAGGCTGAAACGCGTCTGCTATTTCTCCTGTTCAGGGTAGAATTGCCTGGTATTTCGGGGCTGGGTCACTCTTCTGAGTGGGACCAGACTGATATACTATAGGAAATTTCTCCCTGTGAAGGGCACAAGTGAGCTAAAAGAGGCTGCTCTCAGAGTGGCTTATCATGGCCATAGAACTAATCTATTAAGGTTGGTTCGTTCTCTGATGAGCGCCTCTGACTTATGTTTTTTTTTTGTATTTTTTTTTTGTATATAATTTCCAAAGAAATGTGCTTTCTTTCTTGAACTGGTCCATTAAGTTGGCATCAAATACTGATGCCAAAACTGAGGTAAGGTACAACTCTATGTTTTAAGGCAGAAAATCAGTATTAGATCGGTTTAGAAGGTCAGTTTGCAATAACAGTGATACTATTGTTATTATCGTTTATTTCTAACGAGCCAACATATTCAGTAGCGCTATATATAAGTTAATTTCCAGGAAAAGACAAATTCAATATTAACACATTGCAAAGAATGGAGGACCCTGTCTTTGAGCTTAGAATCCGGTGTCCATAGTCTTTTCCCAAAAGCACCGTGCAAGATTTAAGCCAGTCTTGGCAGACAGACTCAGAAGAGGAAATAAGATGGTGCCTAGGCTCGTTTGGTTTCGGTATGAAAGTCAAAGTGTCCCTGCAGTTCCCCTTTTCAGTCTGGGGAGATGTCTGTACAAAACCTTGAACTGCATTGGTGTTAGCGTTACAGCAATTGGTGCTACTGTATGTGTATGGATGAGCTGCTGAATTGCTGAAGGTCTATGGAGGTGTTGTATTAGAGAGTGCTGGGAGGTGCAGGCTGTCATGGTGGTGTAATGGTAGGTCTATGGAGGTGCTGTATTAGAGAGTGCTGGGAGGTGCATGCTGTCATGGTGGTGTAATGGTAGGTCTATGGAGGTGCTGTATTAGAGAGTGCTGGGAGGTGCAGGCTGTCATAGTGGTGTAATAGAAGGTCTACGGAGGTGCTGTATTAGAGAGTGCTGGGAGGTGCAGGCTGTCATGGTGGTGTAATAGAAGGTCTACGGAGGTGCTGTATTAGAGAGTGCTGGGAGGTGCAGGCTGTCATGGTGGTGTAATGGTAGGTCTATGTAGGATTGTATTAGAGAGTGCTGGGAGGTGCATGCTGTCATGGTGGTGTAATGGAAAGTCTATTGATGTGTTGTATTAGAGAGTGCTGGGAGGTGCAGGCTGTCATAGTGGTATAATGGAAGGTCTATGTAGGTGTTTTATTAGAGAGTGCTGGGAGATGCAGGCTGTCATGATGGTGTAATAGAAGGTCTATGGAGGTATTGTATTAGAGAGTGCTGGGAGATGTAGGTTGTCTTGGTGGTGTAATGGAAAGTTTATGGAATGGTTGTATTAGAGAGTGCTGGGAGATGCAGGCTGTCATGGTGGTGTAAGGGAAAGTCAGATCTGTTCTTTTTCACATTTTTTTCCCCGTCAGAACAGTGGGGTTAAGCTCTGTGCCACAGCACCACCTGGTGGTGGTAAAATTTACGGCCGGCAAAGAACTATTCCATCTTCCGACGTGGCGCAACTCCGACGGTGCTAAGTCGACGGAAAAGCCATCGTTATGTTCGGCACAGGCACTCGGCCCCCCCAGGGCCTCAGGTGCTCCTCTCGTAGCTCAAAGCCTCTTCTGTCGGCGCGCCTTATGGGCCTAATCGGAGGATGGAATAGTTATTTGGCTGCAGTAATTTGTGGCACAGAGCTCAACCCCACTATTCTGACGGGAAACAGATCTGAAATAGAAAAGGACCGGAAAGTCTATGGAGGTGTTGTATTAGAGAGTTCTGGGAGATGCAGACTGTCACGGTGGTGCAATGGAAAGTCTATGGAGGTGTTGTATTAGAGAGTGCTGAGAGATGCAGGCTGTCCTGGTGGTGTAATGGAAAATCTATGGAGGTGTTGTATTAGAGAGTGCTGGGAGGTGCAGGCTGACATGGTGGTGTAATGGTAGGTCTATGGAGGTGCTGTATTAGAGAGTGCTGAGAGATGCAGGCTGTCCTGGTGGTGTAATGGAAAGTCTATGGAGGTGTTGTATTAGAGAGTACTGGGAGGTGCAGGCTGTCATGGTGGTGTAATGCCAGTGTGATGAGCTGGTTCTTTCTGGTGGCTGGCAAGATTATAAGGGTAATGGTTGATGTGTCTCCCCTGCTACCTCAACAGTGCAGCTTGTTCCCCTCATTGGAGGGTATGTATGATTGTGCTGTTGCAGGGTGACACCGCTGTGCAGCGGATGGATCCCATTCAGTGATGGCACCCTCTTCTTTTGTTAGGTAATGTGATTTACAAGTGGGGTACCAGAATGCAGCTCACTGAATCTTGAAACTGCTAGCATTCGCATTTGGTTTGTGGCTGTGGCCTTCTCTTTGAAAAGGCATTATGTTCTTTAAAGTTACTTTAGCTTCAGCTAGTCCCTTCTGGGTCACTACCTTGCTGTGGTGAGGGGCTTGTGTATCTCAATGAAGCTGTGAGCTAAACCATGTCTACTGCAGTAGGAAATTGCAACCCACTCCATTATTTTTGCCAAGAAAACCTTCTGCATAAGCATGACCAGAGACATAACAATAGATGTGCCTGGTGTGGTCTATAGGATCATGGAGAATCAGAGACGACTGAATGACTTAACAACAAGTTCCTTCCAAAGGGCATATGTGGGGAAAAGGAAGACCCTGGCTTTAGCTCCAAGTAGCTGATCATTCAGGGGTTAGACAAATTTCCTGCTAAGGAAAATAGAACATGACAGTGCGAAT
Source organism: Discoglossus pictus (assembly GCA_027410445.1). Taxonomy (NCBI): domain Eukaryota; kingdom Metazoa; phylum Chordata; class Amphibia; order Anura; family Alytidae; genus Discoglossus; species Discoglossus pictus. The sequence continues at coordinate 431,706,425 of CM050164.1, forward strand.
GTCAGAGGACTGCAGCAGCCATTAAAGAGATGTTGGGATAAGTTAGGCTTGCTATTTGCTCAGTGGTTAGCAGTATTGTGTTGTCTGTGATAAACAAGGGGCTTCATTCAATTGAGAAATCGAAGCTTACGTGAACCCGTAATGTAGCCAATAAAATAATTTGCTATTTAATTGGCGTCTTTTTGCGATCTGCAAACGATCTACGGGTTACGGGCTGAAAATCGTAACCGTAACTTACAACCCATCTAAGCCTTTGATCTTCCACGACTGCAAGAGTTATAATCGCAAATCGCTATTCAATTGCTGCAATTCCTCAAGCCCCAAAATGTTTTCACACCACTAAATGTCAAATGAGAAGAAAATCCTACGAGAACCAGGTAGGACCCGCAAGGGGGTTTAACCCCTGTTCATAGTACTGTAGATGCAATTTAAAAATCAATAGTGCATTGTAAATGACGGGGAAAGCGATGACAGACATTAGAATTAATTGCACAGCAGCCTCAAGCTCGCAATCAACAATTATTTTTTGTTATGTGTCATTTCGGGGTTATATCAATCTCGGGAATCAATGAGTTAATACATATCAGGCCACCCACATGGTCTAGAACATTTCCTTTATTCATATTTATTATTTTGTACATTGCGGTTTTGTGAGTCTGATCGAATATCGGACGCGTAAACGCAAATTGATTGACATGTAACCTCCATGTTTTACTGACGTTTCTAAATGGGTAGTTATGGCCTTGCTTAATTGATCATGTTCACGCTCTGAAATGCTACATACGATTGCATGGTTTACGGTTTCGGCTTGTAACTTGCGGGCTTGTTCAATTGAATTGCTCTGTAATTGTAGTAAATTTCAAGCCCGCAGACATACAGTAGGACGCAATCTGCAAATGGATGAGACTCAAAGATTCCAAACATGCTGCAGTATCTGGCCTCTACCCGCTCTGACATGGTATTGCTACAGTTGTTCAATCACACAGTCGCTCCCTGTTGAATTTGTTCCCAGCTGGTGAATTATTTAGGCAGTAGTTATATTGGCACAAGGAGACAAGTCAAAGTGGTAAAGGTTCAGAAGATGAAAAGGGTTTCTTCTCCTTGCAAGGTGGAGACTGGCCACACAGCTCTAAATGGACATATCTTAGAAGTGATACTAGGCCCAAGCCTGTATTCTAGTTTCCAGACACTTGATCTAGGCAAAATATTGCTGTATACTTATCTTTATTATTACAAGCCAATTGAGTCTTACTTAGAAGATCTCATAGCAGTCTGAATATTATCACCTTATTATTATTGTTTATTTATAACGCGCCAGCATATTCCCTAGCGCTATACATGGATTGTGTTCAAGGCAAAACAATGAAGGCCCTGTCTTTGTGCACAATATGATTAGTCGGTACAATTCAATTCAGCTGAACCTAAATATACTTTAACAGTCTCATAGTGATTATTTAAATACAGGTCTCTTTTAAGTACCCTTTCTGGATCGTTACCTTGTCATGGCTTGTGTACCATAATGAAGCTGTGAGCTATACCATGCAGGGTAACACAAGATGGACAGGTCATAGCAGAGAGATCAGATACATTGGGATCCACTGGAGAAGGAACTAGCAACCCACTTCGTGCCTCGTCTATATGGTGAATAAGAGTCGGACACGACTGAAGGACTATACAACAAATATTTAAGTCATGGCATGTTATGTTTTTGCAACATTATGTAAACAGGCTAAAAAACAATAAATGCTGACCCAGCAGGACAAAATGGAGTATCTATTTTTTTCACTACCACTGGATGCTTATAGGGTGCAGATGATACCTGATGTGAGATTTTGCTCTATGATGGAATTGGGGGAAGATGTTTGAAAGCTTGAGCAAGCTGCCTAAATAGTTCAGTTTCCTGCTGCCACACAACATGATGGCTCAGCTGGAACTCTTAAAACATTTATTGTGTTCTTTTAAATACGTTTTAAAGGATTCCTCTTTTTTTTCATACTTTACCACGTCCTCTTAAACAGTTCTTCTATAATGCTGTTTTTTCACTTTTTTTCAGGTCACATATTTTAATGCCAATAACAGTACAGGACAGAGATGAATTATGTTTGTCTAGTAAATGGACTAGAACATCTTAAATTATATATATGTATTGACTAACTTGTTTGCTGTCCAGGCGGGCTAGATATATGAATTCCAGAAGACTGAGTTCATCTATTATATATTTGAACAGACTCACTACGCCAATGTCTAAAAGGACTTTACTTTTCACACTTTCAGACTCGGTGTAATCTTTTGTAATTCCCTGCTAAATCCCGCTGACATAACTTGTCATTCTTCCTCAAATGGAATCCAGCCGAGACGAAAAAGGATACAGAAAAAGTTGGAATGACCTCTACAGAGATTGATTACAGGGCTGGTGTCGTGCTGTTATACGCGATCATAAACTACACAGCTTACTATACAACTTAAAAGACTTTTCCGAGAATACAGTGCCTGCCCATTGTGCGTCCAATAGATGAAACCAACTGATATATGCCAATTTGGGACAGTCCGGATTTTGTATAGTTCACTCAAAGATCACTGCACATTACGGACAACTTTATATTTGTGAAATATGCAACAAACTAACAGCATTAGTAGCTGTATAAGACATAGGCATACAAGCATTTTCAGAGAAAAACTTCATCTTAGAAGATTCTGCTAGTGTTTGGAAGCTGCCATGGTAATAAAAGTTCCTTTTGAAAGCATGAGGAGACGGATTGCAAGTTTACTTGTAACTGCTTCCTACTAATAAGCATTTGTAAGATGGAAAATGATAAAAGATTACCGGAATAAAGGAATGAGCCAACAAATTTGTCTCTGTCGATCCTCCTCCTTACACTTCAGAATAGATAATAGAAATTGACAGAGCACACGCTCTTTAGAGCCAGATTCAATTAAGCTCTGCAAGTTATTGTAGCCCGTAAGTGAGGTCTCAAGTTAATTTGCTATTCAATTGGCGTCTTTTTGCGGGCTCCAAATGGGTTACGAGTTACAGCTTTGAAAAAATGGCGATGGTTAAACCTGTAACTTACAGTCTCCCGAAGCCTTTGATCTTTCACCTTAGCAAGAGTTAGGATGGCTAAAATTGCAAATCGCTATTTAATTGTTCCAATTCCCCAAGCCCGCAAATGTTTTCACACCCGTAAATGAGAAAAGAAGAAAATCCTACAAGTGCTAGAGAGGACCCACGAGGGGGTTAAACACCTATTCGTAGCACGGTGAATGCAAATAAAAAAATCACTACTGCACTGTAAATAACGGGGAAAACGATGACAGACATTAGAAATAATTGCACAAAAGTCTCAAGCCCGCAAATCGGCAGTATATAAGATTTATTTTTATGTTTCATTTCGGGGCTTAATCGATCTTGAGTATCAATGAGTTAATACATATCAGGCCACCCATATGGACTAGAACAGTATTGGCATTCCTTTTCAGAATTCTTTATTTTTAGTCTGACCACATATCTGATCCCAGAACCTAATTTAAATGACACGTAACCTCCATGTTTTACTGCCGTAATAATGACAGTCTAATCTTCTACTGGCCGATTCGAAATGGGAGGTTTATGTGCTTGCTTAATTGATCATGTTCCTGCCCTGAACTGCCAGTGCATGGTTTACGGTTTTGGCTTTGAGACAGTAACTTGCGGGCTTGAGCAATTAAATAGCATCAAACTCGTAGATGAACGGGAAGCCTGCAACACACCCACAGACATACGACCATCTGTGATTGAGTTGCCGGCTTGCAATTGAATCGGGCCCTAAGCCAGTAGGAAGTATGGGAAATACAAGAGCAGAATGCTTCATGTATAAATTGTTGTTGTTTAGTTGTTCAGTCATGTCCAACTTTCTGTTACCAGCATGCCAGGCATATTTTGTGTCTGGTTCTGCTCATCCATAAAGTTTTCATTGCAAAGATGCTGGAATCGGTTGACAGTTCCTTCTCCAGTGGACCACAATTTGTCTTACCTCTCTGCTATGACTTGCCCATCTTGGGTGACCCTACATGGTACAGCTCACAGCTTCACTGAGGTACACAAACCGCATCATCACGACAAGGTAGTGATCCAGGAGAGGTCGTGTACAAATAGTGTTTGCTAAAGTAAAACATTTTTAAAAAAAAATAACTTAACCGTACATCCCTTTATGTTCAAACATGGCTGCCAATGTCATTCATTACAAACAGAGTTTTCCCAAACTACAGTGGTGCTTTAAAGTGACATGGAAAATTCCTTGTTTTTAATACTACCTACGTGTTTATTTGTATATTTAAACATAATTTTATTAACAAGTGCTTAAAAGCTCTGCATTTACTAACTGAAATCTTCCAAACATTCCCTGCAAAGGTATGCCCTATGTAGCACATGCATGCAATTACATATTATAATTGTAGAACTACGAGACATTGTCACGCTTTCCGTGGTGTGTACGACTTAGGCGATGACATTATATGCTGCGGATAATGAAAACAGATTGTTAGCTCTTCAGTCTATTGATTGATGGATATATTAATTACAAATAGGTAAAGTATATTAATTCATTAAGTAACAAATTAATTGATTATTATTTACAAAAATTTAGACATATGTATCTGTCTTTGTGATAAGCGTAGAGGCTGCTCAGAGGAGCAAAAGTACACCAGATTTTATTGACTGTAATTTTTTGACGGGCAAGTCGCTAGTGTGTATATGGTACTTGATGTACTAGCCAATGAGATTGTATCTCAGCAGCATGTTAATAACATCATTAGTAATTAGAAACATTTTCTTATATGCTGGAGGTGTTCCCATCACTTGTTCCAGGTGGGTGATTACTTCTACATGAATCACTGCTGTCCGGCAGGTTTGGCTTTGCTTTTTGGCTTTGGAGTTTTTTGGTTTCGGATTAGGGACACGGATCTCTGCCTACATACACTTGTGATTTTATGTTTGATTAAATGCCCTGGTTACATATTGATATTCATATGTTGTCTGCAAACTCTCCTGAAAATATAACCCGGCACAAACTCTTCTTTCTAGAGGAGAAAGAAAACAGGATCAATTTGTGAAGGACAAATACTCCTTATAACAGAATGTGCCTCTAATTTATTACCTTTTATATAAAATTATCATGCAATATAATCTAAAACATTGATTTCTGTTAATCGGTTTTCTGAGGTTGGAGGAGACTGTGATGAAGAAGTTTCGGGCTGTTCCTGTTATCTGCTCGCCACAATGCCACAGTGCTGCTACACACTCCTTCTCTGCACCAACAAGCACTTTCTTCGTACTCTTAGGGTTTAGGGTTAGCGTTAGGGGCAGATAACCCGTACTATATACTAAAGGAGTGCTATGCACAGCAGTGGGCAGATGGCACACCAGCATCTGCCAATGGGAATGTAGCAACTAAAACCACCAGTACATTCATTTTGATTAATTGAGCTTACAAGAACACTCATTAGCTTACAAGAACACTCCCTACTGATGCCAGTAACAGACAGAAAATGGAAACCTGCTGTAAAGAATAATTGTAAAACTAAATACAGTGGACTCTCAGTTAACCAGAACTTTCAAGTAACCAGAAAAAAACTGAATACTGTACTGTAAATAATATTTACATTTTACAGGACTCAACCAATGCCAGGAGCCAAGTTGTGATGCCACAAAATGCTTACAGGCACCTAGATTTCATGCACTGTATGTCTCTGCAATTCAATGTTACCTGGAAGCAGACAGGCGTGAGTGACTGAGCCAGGGTAGTGTTGGTGTTACATTCCCTAGGTTCACTACACGCTCCAGCCCAACGTACCTGTGTGTAAGTGAGGAGTGAAAGCTGCTGCTGCTAGAACAGTCCTCAACAACACATATACTTAGCAGAGCATCCTATGTGCAGCTAACCTAGGCCTCTTTTAATAGTGACTCTCAAGCAACCAGAAACTACATTTATCCGGCGTCTACCAATCCCTATGGGTACCGGATAACTGAGAGTCTACTGTAAAAGTTTAATATGTAAATTATGTTTTTATTATATTTATGTTTTAAACAAAATGCATTCAAATGTTGGAGGGTTAATGACCATACATACTTAACATACAGATACAATAGGAGTGGGAGCTGTGAGCAACAGTCTCGGCTTATGGGTCATAATGCTTTTAACCATAGCACTATATAGCTTGTCATGGTTAAGGGGCTTGAGCACCTCAGTGAAGCTGTAAGCTATACCATGTAGGGTCACCCAAGATGGGCAGGCCATTGCAGATAGGTCACTGGAGAAGGACCTCCAGTATCTTTGCAATAATATTGTATTTATTAGCCCAAGCAGAGACAGGGCCTGTTGGTTGGTCACTGAGAGTCGGACACAAATGAACAATGAAAATGTGGCCTAGGATTGCTGTTCACAAGGAAACCAAGAGGCTGCTCGTGACAAAAGGAATCATATACAGAGAGTTAAAGACGAATTTTCAATATTCAGCAAGTTACAGTATAATCATCCATGGTGTTTAGTGCTGAGTCCAGGGAAACAGACTTCCCTGTAACAGTACTTAAGGACCTCTATTTAATATGTAGCCACTCAAAAAAGCGTCCCTGAAGAAAACGCGAGACTACGCGATGAAACGAGCGTCAGACTTTTTTCACTACACTGAGTGTACCCACAACTCAGCTCCTGGCTCCCGGCGTCAGCGCAGCTATTACCTGACTGTTCCTGACTTATATATGTGCCGGTTTTGAATGGAAGGTAAAGGTGCATACACTGCTCATTGCCGATATTTGTATATTGAGCCAGCATGAATTGTGATGCTGTAGTCTAAGGAGATTTCCTTCAGCCTGTAGTTAGACTTACAGTGCCTTGCAAGAGTATTCACCCCCTTGACTATTTATCTATTTTGTTACATTACAGCCTTAAGTTCAATGTTTTGTTAATCTGAATTTCTATGTGATGGATCAGAACATAATAGTCTAAGTTGGTGAAGTGAAATGAGAAAAATATATACATAAAACTATTTTTGAGAAATAGAAAACAGAAAACTGGCATGTGCGTACGTATTCACCCCCTTTGTCATGAAGCCCATGAAAAGCTCTGGTGCAACCAATTACCTTCAGAAGTCACATAATTAGTGAAATGATGTCCACCTGTGTGCAATCTTAGTGTCACATGATCTGTCATTACATATACACACCTTTTTTGAAAGGCTCCAGAGGCAAGAAAGAGGCACCACTAGCCAAACACTGCCATGAAGACCAAGGGACTCTCCAAACAAGTAAGGGACAATGTTGTTGAGAAGTACAAGTCAGGGTTAGGTTACAAAAAAATATCCAAATCTTTGATGATCCCCAGGAGCCCCATGAAATCTATTATAACCAAATGGAAAGAACATGGCACAACAGCAAACTTGCCAAGAGATAGGCGCCCACCAAAACTCACGGACTGGGCAAGAAGGGCATTAATCAGAGAGGCAGCACAGAGACCTAAGGTAACCCTGGAGGAGCTGCAGAGTTCCACAGCAGAGACTGGAGTATTTGTACATAGGACGACAATAAGTTGGGCTTTATGGCAGAGTGGCTGGAAGCAATCCATTACTTTCATCAAAAAACAAAATGGCACCTTTTGAGATTGCGAAAAAGGCATGTGAGAGACTCCCAAAATGTATGGAGGAAGGTGCTCTGGTCTGATGAGACTAAAATTAAACTTTTCGGCCATCAAAGAAAAATGGTATGTCTGGCGCAAACCCAACACATCACATCACCCAAAGAACACCATCCCCACAGTGAAACATGATGGTGGCAGCATCATGCTGTGGGGATGTTTTTCAGCAGCCGGGACTGGGAAACTGGTCAAAGTTGAGGGAAAGATAGATGGTGCTAAATACAGGGATATTCTTGAGAAAAACCTGTACCACTCTGTGCGTGATTTGAGCCTAGGACAGAGGTTCACCTTCCAGCAGGACAATGATCCCAAACACACTGCTAAAGCAACACTTGAGTGGTTTAAGGGGAAACATGTAAATGGGTTGGAATGGCCTAGTCAAAGCCCAGACCTCAATCCAACAGAAAATCTGTGGTCAGACTTAAAGATTGCTGTTCACAAGCGCAGACCATCCAACTTGAAGGAGCTGGAGTGGTTTTGCAAGGAGGAATGGGCAAAAATCCTAGTGATAAGATGTGGCAACATCATAGAGACTTATCCAAAGTGACTTGGAGCTGTGATTGCCGCAAAAGGTGGCTCTACAAAGTATTGACATTAGGGGGGTGAATAGTTATGCACATTGACTTTTTCTGTTATTTTGTCCTATTTGTTGTTTGCTTCACAATAAAAAAAAAAAAACATCTTCAAAGTTGTGAGCATGTTCTGTAAATTAAATGATGCAAATCCTCAAACTCCATGTTAATTCCAGGTGGTGAGGCAACAAAACGCAAAAAAATGCCAAAGGGGCGAATACTTTTGCAAGGCACCATATATACAGTATATTATATGCTAGTTAATATATTGGTGCATTTATTATACTAAGTCACAACTGCGCTGTGTCTTCATTACTGCATAGTTTCACCTTTTATATTTAGCAGTGCCATATACAGTGTTGTGTGTGGGTTTTTAAACTGCTTTATTACCAATGCATCGTTTTACTTTCGAGCTGATTTACTAGTGGGTCCCTCTTTTTTTTATATTTAGATATCTATATATTTTTGTAGATATTTCCTCATAGTGATTAATATATATATATTTTTTTGAGTTGCTACGTATTGAATAGAGGTCCTTTAAGTACTGATACAGTGGAGTCTGTTTCCCTGGACTCAGCACTAAACATCATGTTGCTTTCTAGTCCTCTTTTCTATTGAATTAGGTTATTTATTTATTAGTTTAATTATACATGGTACAGGAAAGAATAGATTGCAGAAGAAAAGAGTAACTTGAGATAATACAGCAGATCAAAGACTAAATCTGTGCCATGGGTATGCAGGATTAGGTATTTAAAATACCATATAGAAAATAATTGTCCACAGGGATCCTTTAATTTTACAGATGTATCTCTTGGGTGATGTGACGATGCCCACCCCACATTGTGGCTTTAGGTCCTTGTGAGCTGAATAATAAGCCAATCTCACTAAAAACCTTCTGCTTGTTCAAAGCTGCAATTTTATTTTCATTTACTCTTATACCAGTTTGCTCTAAAACAATACGAGTAAGTTGAATTATTTATTTTCAGCAAGCAGGTTCTGTTATGCTATAGGAACAAGTCTATGATCAGTGGAAATTGCCTGCTTAATAGGAGCAATTTTATACAGGAGTCAATTGCGGGTCATGCTGATCTCCCTACTAACCATTGGATAGTTCAAAGAAAGGAAAAATAGCCTTTCAGAATGGGCTTTTACTGAAATAACAAGCACAATTATTCCGATGAATATCCACTATTTGGTATATGTTATTTTGTTCCAATATAAGTGAATATGATTGTTAACATTTCAGTTGCTACACAGAAATTCACCATAAACCTGAGTAATATAGATGTTCTTTTTTTTATCATAGACGTGCTTATTTGTTTTTCCAGCATGAAAAACTGTAAAAGGAAATGCATCTGACAGCAAAAGACCGTAGAAATACAGAGAAAATGTATATCATTAATAATAACAATATCTGGGTGCAATCACAATATCCTGTGAATTTACATCAATATTTCTCCACTTACACATAGGACAAGTTATAATATTACCTTATTTGTGCATTGTTAGAGGAGAATTTACCTAGTATTTCAGGGTGAGATATGGGGAGAATGAAGTGCTGTAGGATATTTCTATGGATAGGTCAAGCTAAATAAGATTGCTCTTTGAGTTGGCCAAATGCCCATAGGGCAGGGGTTGACAAATGTATCTGAAATAGGATCCAGATTGGTAAGTTAAGAACCAGAATATTTATTAGGAGCCAGGGTATATATTATATTTAGAATTACAACAACAACAAAAAAAAGGTTAGGAGCCAACAGTACAATTTGACTGCCTTTCTCCAGGGATTTGCCAAGCCCTGCCACCATAGGGTTGGTCAAGTATAAGCATAGCCTATTTGCTTTTTGGTTACCTCTTGGATTTGCTTCCAAATGTACCACCTTGTCCAGTCTTATACGGTACAGGAGTTAGGAACCTAACTTAACTCTACTCCAAAACCTTATTTGTGGGTAAACTGACTAGTTGTTCACCTAGGGAAAGAAGTAGATCAATAATAACATTATAATGCAAATGGCCCACTCCATGAGGAAGGTACCAAGGTAATGAAGCATGTAATGAGTATGTTCCCTGAGATCAGTATTAATGCACATGTTATTGTAGAGTGTGCATTCTAGGCATGGGCTAAACAGACTATACTATCCTGGTATAAGTATGATGTGGCGCATGGGTGAGCAATTAATTTGCCAAAGGGGCCACATGAGAAACGCGGAATGTTGTGGGGGGCCGAACTACAGGTTGATCTTAATTATGCTCGATATAAATTTTATAGCTTTATTTTATTTTCTCAGTGCCAGGAGCAGTATCTACAGATCCATCCCAGTTAGTCACAACACTGCTGCTCACAAACTGCCCTCTTTTACAATTGGCAGTGTTTTTTTGTCCAGGACACAAATCTGTATCCCACTGTAGCAGGCCGGACAAGGACAGCCAAAGGGCCGGATGTGGCCCGCGGGCCACACAATGACAAGTTATGGTGTGGAGTTATGCTGCTCAGTTGTCAGTTCTAGAAGAAGCTCTTAATATATGTTTATACAGAACTTGCAAATTATTTCTAATCACAAGCATTAAACAGACACAAGTATTGATTGGTCACACCGGGTTTAAACAGACATGGGGAATGGACATTTAGAGAATAGAGGTTAGGCAGGCAGATATAGATTATTGCCAGACAAGGTTTAAGCACTCAAAGAAGGTGGAATAGCCAGACAGGGGGTTAAACTGACATGGGGAAGCCACAAGGGGTTAAATAGAAATACACTCTTACTGGTCCCAGCACTATGGCCACCCATGTGTTTATTGTGTTTCTAATGTTTTTCGGGTCGCGCGGGAAGCGTTCTTGTTTTGGATCTCGTACGTCTTTTTCGGAAAATCCATAGGTGTTTGGTGGTTTTGCGTCTTTAGAGTCCTGTAGCCTCGTTTTTGTTTTTTTTCGGCGGCCATTTTTTCTCTCGCTTAGGGGATTTTCGGGTGTAACTTCAGTTTTCGAGGTCCTGGGTGCCTCCCCTTGCTGTAGGTAAGCTTTTTATGTATTTGTTGTGTGTATTTATTGTATTTCTTTGTGCGCGGGTTTCGTGCGGTAAGGTTGTATTTTTGCGAGGTCGTAATGGGTCGTAACGCGTCTCGTATTTGTTTGTCGTAAGTCCGTAAATTTTGCGAGGTTCACTCCTTGCCAGCAACTGCGGCCCTCACATTGCATTAGCAGTTACTACTATAACTTTTCTGAAATGTTTTGAGATTAAAAGAAAACTAAATCTAGTGATGCATGGGAAGTGTGGGGCAGAAAACATGTAGTGAAATGATTCCTATGTGATGCTATTTTCTGTTTCCTGCTCATCGCCACAGTATGGGCACAATGAGCTGGGTAATGGCTTCCTAGTCTTCTTATGAAATATACAATTTTACCTGACTGTTTCATTTATTTTCCTTTCACGGGTTTCTGTCTGTTATAACCACAGGGAAAAAACGAAAAGAATGATCTCACATGGAATAAAGAGACTCTCAGAGGTGAAAGCACTATTGATTGTGTGGGACAGAGTTAGAGGCAGCCATAAAAGTGATGTATTAAGTCTAACTACCTTTTATCTGAGCACACTAGGTTTTATCTGCTTGAAGGCTAAGGTCTTTGAAGCGTTCAATTGTTCAGTCTGAAGAAGAGGTAACATATCAACTAATTATAGCACAGCTTTATTTTCTGAGTATATATATATATATATACAAAGAGATAATTCATTCTTAAAAGGATCTTCCATATGCATTTAATAAATGAATAATAGATCCGTAAAGGGACACATATAATGTTCCTATTGATGCACATCTGTAAATTTATTTGACTTAGCAAACAGTAATACCTGAAATATTGTGTATGAAAATTTATTTTTCTCAGCAGTAATCGACTATAATAGTTCTGATAGCCCTGAACTTCGGTGAAACGCGTGGAGAGAGAGAGGAGGCAGAGAGGGAGGGAGAGAGAGACGAGGCAGAGAGAGGGGGAGAGAGGGAGGGTGGCAGAGAGAGGGAGGCTGAGATAGAAAGGAAGGGAGTCAGAGAGTAAGAGGGAGGCAGAGGGAGGGAGAGAGAGAGAGGAGGCAGAGAGAGAGCGAGAGAGAGACAGAGAGAGGGAGGGGAGAGAGAAAGAGAGGGAGTCAGAGAGAGACGGAGGGTGGCAGAGAGAGAGAGGGGAGATAGAAAGGGAGGGAGTCAGAGGGAGAGGAGGCAGAGAGGGAGGGAGAGAGACGGAGGGAGGCAGAGAGAGGGAGTGGAAGAGAGAAAGGGATGGAGTCAGAGAGAGGGAGGGAGGCAGAGAGAGAGGAGGCAGAGAAAGAGAGGGAGGGGGAGAGGAAGGGCAGAGGGAGAGAAAGGAAGCAGAGAGGGAGGCAGAGAAAGAGGGAGGGAGGCAGAGAGAGAGTGGGAGCAAGAGAAAGGCAGAGGGTGGGGGAGAGAGAGGGTGGGGCAGGGAGGCAAAGAGAGAGGGAGGGGGAGAGAGGGAGAGAGAAAGAGAGAGGCATAGGGAGGCAAAGAGGAAGGGAGGGAGTGAGAGAAAGAGAGAGATAAGGAAATAGCGACACAGAGAGAGACAAAAGGCATTGAGAGAGAGCGCACTGAGAGAGGGAGGGCGCACAGACAGGAGACAGCACACAAAGAGAGAGACAACGCACAATTATCTATTCAATTGGCGTCTTTTTGCGGGTTCCAAACAAGTTACGAGTTATGGCCTTGAAATTATTGCAGTGGTCAAACCCGTAACTTACAGCCCTCGGAAGCCTTTGATCTTTCACAAGGCTAAAATTCGCTATTCAATTGCTCAATTTCCCCAAGGCCGAAAATGTTTTCAACACCCGTAAAAGGCAAATTAAGGAGAAAATCCTATGAGTGCTAGAGAGGACTCGCAAGGGGATTAAACACCTATTCGTAGCACTGTAAATACAAATGTAAATAACAGGGAAAGCGATGACAGACATTAGAATTAATTGCACAACAGTCTCAAGCTCGCAAATCGGTAGGAAATTAAATGCATTTTTATGTTTCATTTCTGGGTTAAATGGATCTCGGGTATCAATGAGTTAATACATATCAGGCCACCCATATGGACTAAAACAGTACTGTCATTCATTTTCATAATTCTTTATTTTTATGGGTTTGCGAGTCTGATAGCATATCGGACCCCCGAACCTAATTGATTGACATGTAACCTCCATGTTTTCCTGCAGTAATAATGTCTCATTTTCTATTGGCTGATTCGAAATGGGAAGTTCCAGGCTTGCTTAATTGATCATGGTTCCGCCTTGAACTGCTACGCATGAGTGCATGGTTAACACTTTCGGCTTTGGGACAGTAGTTTGCAGGCTTGAGCAATTGAATGGCATCGTAATTGGAGACGAACGGGAGCCCGCAACACACCCTCAGATATACGTCCATCTACAATCGAGTTGCAGGCTTTGAATTAAATATGGCCATGATTTGTTGTCCTTTCCTCAGGAATATCACAAAGGGGGTCTAGGCAATTCTCTCTGTTGCATTGTAAGATCAGTGAGAAATATACCAGCCAAAGATAAGTTGGATAGGTACACATGTTCTTATAATGTAGACCTTACTCATTCAGTGTGTTAAACTAATAAGCTCCCATTTCCAAAATAAAATGTGAATATAACACTACAAATGCCAGAAAGGGTAACTGTAACCTACCTATTAATAAGAACTTAAGAAGTGCTATTTGATCTAAGAGCTTTTAACAACATTTAAGAGTTAATAATTCTAAACAGGGTAAAATTACATAATGTAAAACAATAGTTTGTATTGTTTGTTGGATAAATCACTAAGAATTTGATTAAAATATCGATGGAATAAGAATTATATTTGAAAATATTTAATTTTAGAAATACATATTAGTTATGTTACTAAGATACCATCTTACATATCTCATGTCTTATTTACATATGTCTTGTTGATCAGGAGTCGCTCTACATTTCTGTTGTAGTGATAATTCCTCCTGGATCTCTTGATCTGAACGGCCACCAGTCCCAAAAGTTGCTGTGTATATAATATCAGCTATGAGATGACATAATAGTAGCTCCACCCAAGGAGCATTATTGCATCAAACTATATCATGAATGACCTGCACTATCCATGTAAGTAAAAGCCACCCCATGGACTTGTAATCTGACTTTGTAAGTTTGTAGGAGAGGCTAGATGTTATAATTTATCCTCATTTGGGCAAATCTGTGTTTTTCCTACCAAAGTAGAGTACTTTTAATAAGGTATTAGTTTTAAACAACGTAACCACAGTAATCCATAGAATTGTACATAACCAGAAGACTTTTTTCCTTAAAATATTTACTTTTTTCCTTAAAATATCTGTTCTTCTATCTACAGTCTCAAGGGATTGTAGTATATTCCTGCACAGCAAGAGAGCAGGATTATATGTTTTGATGTATTTGGATGCATTCTCTGCCTCACCAACTTAAAACCACAAGCTAGGTCTGGAAGAAGACATAAACAAATGATACCACTAATTATTGTGCTCTGCCACTTATTAAAATACTGTGCAACTCAGAAAAGGGTATTATAGAACAAGAACTATTTTCTTTAGAAACAAAAATGGCTAGTGCATCCACTTTAATATTCTATAACCCCTTCACAGGCAGATGACCCTGAAACACATTGTCAAGTTAATTAACCCCAAGTTCTTCTTAAGCTTCTTTCTGCATTGTATTATACAATGCCTTGATTATCTCTTCAAAGCAAATAAGTTGCTAATGAGAGATTTTGCTTATTCGTTCACCAATTTATTATAAGGTTTTTGCTTGCTGATTCTATTTATTTAAATGATAATATTTATTACATGAACTGCCACATGGTAAATGACAGGTGTTAATGCACAGACGAACATGCAATTACACAGATTAATTAAAGGTATATGCAAGTGAGCTGGATTATGAATGCATCTGATAGAGGAGAATTAGTAGTGTATGAAAAAATTGTTTAAATGGAAAAATACCAAAATAAACATTTAAAAAATTACCCTAAAGTTTGCTGAATTTCTTGCATTTGCAAACTGTTTTCTATCAATGTTGACACCTCCTGAAAATCCCAGGGGAAATTAGCATACAAAATACATTGTGTCTTTTTAGTCTGTGAATTGAGCTGCAGCTTTCTTTTAGATTTCTGTAATACCCAGAACAAGGTCTGTGTCCCTTCATTCACTGATTGTTTTTCTACATCCAAGGTGATACTTCCCCCAGCCTCAGTGATTTACCCTGAGATCTCTCCCAGCCCCAGTGAATTGCTCCATCACCTCTCCCAACCCCAGGGAATTGCCCCATTACCTCTCTCAGCCCCCAGTGAATTGCATGCACTCACTCACACAGAGACACAGGAACAGAAAATGTTGCAGGTCATTGCAGGACCATAAATCAAGCACCTAAAAGACAACTTAGAATAGGAAAAGGAAGCTGAAATATTTGGTTTCATTACTATTATAATTTGTCAGAATATATCAAGGAAAGGGTGTCTCTCTAAAGAACAACCATGTAAGCGCTAAAGCATTTTTACTTGAATGTCGATTTATGGTCCTGGAAGGACCCAGTCTAGAAGACTGATTTAGCTGGCTGCATACAGAATTGCTGATTAGCTGCAAACCTGGGCATGTTTACAAAAATGAACCCTCTCGGGAGCCTAGCTCAATTCTGGGGGTGTAAACATCAACTGCAACAGTTTTTTTGTTATGCAAAGAAACATAGTGCATGCAAATAAATGTAATCATACATTACTAATTCCCCTCTATTTATAACCCAATTCACTTGAAAATACCTTTAAAAATGTAATGCGTTTGCCAGTAGAGGTGAGACCGTGATCATGTTCTGATATGTTTTGAATATTAAAATATCAAGTGTTACAGAGAAAGCTGTTATCTTGTAGGCCTGTCCCCCAAAAAAAACTAAGGAGCATACAGCACAAACAAAAATCATCTCATGTCATAGAATTCCATGTATTGTTTTGTTATCTGTCAAAGCTGTAGAAGGAGGTAATGAAGTGGTACCATTTTAGGCATGGAAAAAAATGGAAACAAAGTAGAGTAGAATATGATATCTTTACTGTCTTCCTTAAAGGGAAAGTGCTAGTTTTCGCGATCTCATAATGCCTTGTCTAGCAAGGTATGAAATAAAGAAAAATCTCCTATAACATATACGTCAGGATTTGGCATCTGTAGGCGCTCATCCCTACGACTTCCTACGATTTTCGGACAGCAAATACGGACCCTCGCGAAGCGAGGGCCCGCATTTGTGGAGGTGGAGGCTCTACGGCGCCTCACAACAGCTTACAAACCCCCACACACCTAGGACTTTGAAAAAAAACACGCAATGACGAACTACGAACTTACACAAAAAAATATGAGCCTTAGGACTTATAAAAAAAAATTGCGGACTTACACAAAAAAAAAAATACGACCTTAATGGACAAACCGCGCACAGCTGGAAAAACGGCAGAAGTAAAACGAAAACGAGGCTAAGGACGTAAAATGACATGACATACTCGCAAAACTGAACCAACACTCAAGAACACTTCATGTGGCACGTAACACACATTATGCGGGAAGTACCACACACAAAATCGCCACCATTTCACATGCAACAAGTAACTACTATCCTCAAAATGGAGGCTGGAACACAAATTGACGGCTGAAAAGCAAAAGGCGAATGTGTGTTGCGTTTCTACGGTTTCTACTTCAGCTCAAAGTCTATAAATACTGCACTTTCCAGAAATTTCTACATTTCTCCTCAGGTGATGAACAGTGTGACTGGATATTTCACTGGTGGCGTTACTTCTGATGTCTGTCGTTCTCTCTTTAGAGAACCACTATTTCACATTACATTACAACAATAACAATAAAATGTTAACCATCAAAAATCAACAACGACAAAATAACATATTCTAATTTTATAGAAGTAGCCTTTTAGCATGATTAGCCCCGCAAAACACTTTGCTTGCATTTTATAACAATTATAGTTTAAATGTTACTTCATTATGTTACTGTTTATAATGTTACTACTTTTGGAAAAAAGTGTGCAAAGTTGTTTCATTGCATATATTTCGAAGTTCATGTTAAGAGGAGGAGGAGCTTTTGTTATACAATTTAAATGTATTATTTAATTAAAAATATTAATCCAGGGAGTAATCCGATCGCCAGTTAATGGGGTCAGGAAGGAATTAATTTTTTCCCCCCTTTGATACAATTGGCTAAGTTTCAAGGGGGGGGGGGGGGTTTACGGTTTGCCTTCCTCTGGATTCAATACATGTTTAGTTTACCAGTTGTTAATCTACAAGTTGCATGTTACAAAACATTATGTCATGTTTACAATTCTCATTAATACAATGTTGATCTGTTCTTACATAAAAATGTTGCTACTCTTAAAAAAAGATAATTGAACAGTTGCCACCTACAAGTTGCATGTTAAAAAAATAAACATGTTTTATATAATAATTGTACTTCTTATAGAAAAGGTTACAAGTCTCAACTACGCATATTACCTGCAAAACAGAATTCAAAACATACATATTTAGTTGCCGTAATTTTTTGATGGGCAAGTCGCTAGTCCCTTATGTAGTTGTGAGCATTGCGGGTTGTTGCTAACGCTTGAGGGCTCGCTCAGCGAGCCCCGCCACAACTGCGGCCCGTGCACAGCGAGGGCCGCAGTTGCTGGCAAGGAGAACCGAAGGCACTCCTTGCGCAGGTGGAGATGCGCGCCTACAAAGCAAGACTAGAGATCAACAGAAATCTCAATTAGACAATTCACAATGCGAGACCCGTAGCAGTTTGAAAAAATCCAGTGGAAAAATTATGGCCAGTAACACTTTGCAAAAAGGAAAGTGGGACTGAGAAAACAAAAATACGACCCGCGGCAAAAAAAAACTAATACGATTTAAAAAAAATACGAAGTTGACAGCCGTACCGCGCACATACAAAAACAACAAAAACATAAAGAAAATAATAAAAAACATAAAAAAAAACCATCACACACAGGAAGGGGGGACAGCCAGGACATCTGGGAGTGAGGTTGCAAGAAAATTTAAACACAATTTGCTGACTTTCGGCAGTCGAAAATTGCCTAAGCGACAAGAAAAATGGCGTCCGAAATAAATTAAACCGAGGCTACATGACCCCTGACCGCACAAAACACCGACAGGCACATAAGACTTTTACCCAGGAACGTACAACCTACAAAATACACTATTACGAAAGACGGAAAATGTTCCAGACCCGCCTAACACATAAACAATTGCAGCCATTTTACAACACTAACTTGCAACTAATAACATTACGTATCTAAAATGGCGCTTTACACAACTAAACAAACGGTTTGCCCTCGCACACGCAGCATATTTATACTGCACACTTGCCACATTGCTGGGACACCTCACGTCAGCAACAGTCCAAATGTACATTGTATGCTGCAGGAAACAGATTGTTATTATTAATTAGAAATAGGTAAAGTATATTAATTTATTATTTAATTAATTAATTATTATTAAAATATATATATATATATATAAAAATAAAAAAGAGCAGGGGAGAGGCTCACAATGAGCGCAAAAGGCGCTCATTGCGAGACACGCGATGAGCGTCAAAGGTGCTCAGCGCAGGGCTCACATTGAGCACCAAAGGTACTCAGAGGACCAAAAGCCTTACATTGTGTGGCATACAGCATTACATGCCTTACAATTTTATGACCGTCATTTTTTGTGACATAATTTGATTGCAGGGGATATCTCCCTCTACCCAGATCACTCAACTATTCTTACCTACTCTATACCTCACCTATCCTGTATACATAATGACAGGAATGCGAGCAACCTGATTCCCATATACGGTCTTCTCTTGCCTGCACTTCCTATTACATGCACCTTCTGGAATGCTTGCTCTGTATGTAATAAACATCACTTCTATCCATGATATCTTCATTTACAATTACTTTACCATTTTGGGTATCCCTGAAACCTGGTTCACATCATTTGACATTAAGTCTCTTGCTGAACTATCACATGGAGGCTTCCACTTCAGTCACACTCCTAGGCCTGTAGATGGACAGGGAGGAACTATAGGAATCCTAGTCTCCCCAACTTCTCCTCCCACGGTTTCATTTTCTTCCTTTGGATTTGACTGTATTCTTATCTGCTCATCAAGCTCTATTCATGTAGCAGTAATCTACTACCTTTGGGCTACCTTCACAATTCTTTGAATCACTTTTCTGCCTGGCTTCTTTACTTTCTGTCTTCCATCATTATTCCTGGGTGACATTAACATCTCTATTGACAACCCTGAAGCAAAACTTGCTTCCAAGTTACTCTGACTAACAATCTCATCAACTATGATGGTCCCACCATTGATCTTGTCTTGTCTGATGTTGGTACTGTCTGTAAATTCACCATTTCCCGTTTCCTCTCTCTGACCACCCCTCCTAACATGCAGTCTCACCACTGCACCTGTTCACCTCAGCTTCTAAGCACCTATAGGGATTTCACTTTCACTGATACTCAGCGACTTTCCAACTCACTGCAACCACTCTCCAACATAGATACACTTTCCTGCTCCAACTAACTTCCCAATATAACCACGCATCTTCTGCACTTGACATAACAGTTCCCTCCACATTACACTGTCCTAAAAGTGTTCAGTTACAGCCTTGGCACTCAAAGCAAATGCACCTTCAAATATTATCGTGCTCTGCTGAATGCTAAATGCTGACTCCCTCCAGTACAAATTATTTGATCCTAAAATGCCCTTCACTTTCAAAAAGAACATTTCTCACCTCTCATATTCACTCTTTCATTCAACACAAAATTCCTGGTTTATTTATTTATATTTATTTAGCTCCTTCCTCTACCATCCTTCACTCACTCCACCACCACCTTTTCAGCCTAATACAATGCAGAACATTTCAAAAATATAATTTATTCAATTAGCACTTTACACCATACTACGAACTCTCCACTTCTGACCTCCTCCATTTCAACAATCTCACTCAGCCTCTTCAATCCAGTCACAGAGGATCAGGTGGCCTTACTCCTCTCAACTTCTCATTTAACAATATTACTAAACTAGAACTAGCTCTAACCGACTTTTTCAATATCTCCCTTGTAACTAGCACATTTCCTTCTCCGTTCAGTCACTTATTACACCAAATTTGAAGAAACCCGCCCTTGATATAGCCATGCTTTCTTTCGCCCTATTTATTTGATTATTTTTGCTTTTGAACTGCTAAACTATTTTCTGTCATCAAATGTCTTACTCCATCCTCTGCAATCTGATATCCCTGTACAACACTCTACTGAGACAGCACTGATTGCCAAAGCAAAATTATACTACTTTCTACTTACCCTCCTGGACCTTTCTGCTGGCTCACTAGACAACAGACAAACAACCCCCCTCTCATTTTTGTCTCCACAACCTTTAACCCACTTATGAGGGCAGGGCCCTCTACAACTTCTGTACTAGTATGTAATTTTCTGTCATGTATCAGGAGTACCTGTTCTGGTAGGCCTCTTGGTAGACCAGGGAAGGCCACGCTGGTTGTTCCAGTCAATCTACTGCCTGAAGTGAATTATAGATTGAATAGGCAGTGAGGGAGGGCTAGGAAAGATAGGTCTGCTCTTGTGAGTAATAACTTCATTCAGGTGATGGGGCTCACCCAATCTACATTTATTGAGTTCTTTAAGATCTGGCCAATTATAAGACTCTGTTCCTGCTGAGAGACTTTGTCCTGTCTTGTTCGCTGTCATTTGCTGCTGCTCCTATTCCTGTCTGTCTGGAGTTCTTCCTGTGTCCTGCACTACTGCTATTCTTACATGGCAAGAGGTCTGCCTGTGTCTAGGTCTGCTGCTTCTGTTCCTGCCTGGGAAGATTTCTGCTGGTACCTTCTACAATGTTCCAGTTATTATCTCCACTTTTGTGCAACTCACAGTCTGCTTCTGAGGGCCACTTTTTCTAGTTTATGATGCTGTATAGCTGTCTGCAGAATTATCACTTTGCTTTCAGTGCTTGACTGTGACTTTGCTATTATTTATGTATATGAACTGATACAACCTTTTTGGACTTAATATAAAGGGATACTCACCAAGCTTTGTATTTTCCATTTCTGTTCATTACATTTTTTGCAACCTCACCTCTGAAGGGTCTTAATTTCTAGTACCCAGTTCCTGACAATATAACTGGCCAACATGGACTTGGGCGAGGTAGGCAAAGCCATGAATTTTCAAGGCCATCTGTTTGGAGCCCATGATAATTACTTGACCCATATTAATCAGAGACTTAACCAATTAACTGACACACTCCAGACTGTGTAACAAATTGGTCTCCCAAGCAATTATTATTCCTTCTGCACCTCCCAAGCATGTTGAGACTTCCAGCTCAGCCTCTCTAATAGAGCCAAGTATGCTAACTTCTCTGGTGATCCTTCTCTGGTGATTCTGCCAGCTGTAGTGTTTTTTTGAATCAGTGTCAGATAAAGTTTGCTCAAAGCACTCTAGGGACATGGTAACCCTGTAGAATGCAATGAATTGCTGTCTGGGATCAGATACCTACAAAAGCCAAGATGCAATAACTGCTACTACACCCCTTAGCTCAGGTTAACTAACGCAAGAGACTGTACTTATGTCTATGATGGCGGGTCTGCGCCAAGCAGAAGAGATTCCGCTGGATCTTCTAGACACCACCTCCAATGAAGTAATTCTTGGCTCACTTTGGCTTCAGACACATCATCCAACTATCTTATGCAATGGAGGACATGTATTTTCCTGTGGTGATAAATGCTTGTCTCAAAAGCCAGGTAAGTATAAGTCCTTTAAAGCCTCTCAAGAACATGAAGAAAAAGTCCACTACAGCAATTCTATATCTCCAGTTACCCCCAGTATTCTCTAACAAGACACCAGTTAATTGATGGATTAAATTAATTTTTCTAGGATTTTACAAAAATCTCCTATCTGTATTATACCAGAGAAACCAGGAGGCCCTCTGCAGAATGCACAGTTCTCTGATGTGTTCTTTAAAGTTAAAGCAGATATTATCTTACCATAGGCCAGATGACTGTCCCATCATCCTCCTACATCAAGGAACACTTGGAAAGAGGATTTATCTAAGAGTCCACTTCCTGCTAGTGCTGGGTTTTTCTTTGTAGCCAAAATAGATGGCAGTTTGCACCCATGCATACAAAGGGCTCAATAGTCCTTTGGCGCTCATCCCAAGGCCCGCAAGACTTTGAAAAAATTATGGCTTTAAGGGCCGCCATTTTTTCAAGCCTGTAACTCCGAAGCTGTTCGGGGGTCACCAAAAGACCCCAATTGATTACCAAATTACCTTACAACCTCACACACCACAGGGGGGGAGGCTGGCATTTCTTTCACAGTCAGAAAACGGCTATGTGAAATAAAAATTGAGGCCCTAAAGACGTATTTTTTTTTCAAGCACGTAAATCCGAAGCACGTTTTGGGCTTGGGGAAAATGATCAATTTCCCAAGACCGCAAATGGTTTCAGACCCGTAGAGCACAGAGGAGTGAGAGGGAGGTGAAAGACACAGGGGAGGGAGATGGGGAGACGGTTGAAAGAGACACAGGGGTGAGAAAGGGGGGGGGGAAAAGACACAGGGGAAAGAAATAAAGGGGAAAAAAACAAAGGGCAGTGAGAGGGGGCAAAACAAAAGGCAGTGAGAGGGGGAAGGAAATAAGAGGGGAAAAAACAAAGGGCAGTGAGAGGGGGAAACAGACACGTTGTGAGGAATTGACTCTGCTGGGTTTTGAACCCTGGTCCCCAGGCTGCTGAACCTCTTCCCTACCACTGCGCCAGCCTGCCTTTGTGAATTTCCTTGAGATCTGATAAACCTTGACTCTGCTAGCAATAGTATCAGTGACTAGTCTCTTCAGCTGTGTCTGGTCAGGTGTCTGGTCCTTGGCCTATATAAGGCACTTCATGTCTATGTACCTTGCCAGATTATTGTGGTTCCTGTTCCCTTCAATAAAGCTTGTTCCTGTTTCAACTACAAGTTGCTGAATTTGATCATTGCTGACCTAGGCTGCTGGTCTCCAAAACTTTGTGATTCCTATATCATTACAGAATAATCTGGCCATTTCATGGAGACCGCCGGGTCAGATTCTGCATTGGCCCAGCAGGTTGCTTTTACTGCAAGAACTGTGCAGACCCAGGCACAGACCATTTAAGTGCTGAAGGACCAGGTAGCTGAACTGCAAAGTAAAGTTCAGTCAATGCACAGTGAGTATACCAGCTACAGGGCACGTGATGTTGCGGCTGCTACTGTTACACCTGCACAAGATGCCCGTTTGCCCCAACCAGAAAAGTTTGGAGGAGATCGCAAAAGATTTAGGGGTTTCCTGAATCAATGCCGTTTGCACTTCATGATGTTACCTCACCGTTTTCCATCTGAAAGAGAGAAGGTAGGATTTATTTTCTCCCTATTCAAAGATGAAGCCCTGGCTTGGGGCTCCCCTCTTCTGGAACAGGACAGTCCAGTCTTGGGTAATTTAAATGACTTTCTTGAGGCCATGTGCCCAGTTTTTGGTTTCCCCAATCAATGTGCTACAGCAGAAGCCACTCTCCTTCATTTGCATCAAGGGAGGGCTCTTTTAGACCAAGTGCTACTCCTATTTCCTATTCAAGAATTTCTACTCCGACCCCACAAACACCTACAGACTCTGAGCCTGAGGCTATGCAGGTAAATCTAATAAGAGGGCTATTATCCAATGAAGAAAAACAGTGGCGACGCACGCACAATTTATGCCTGTATTGTGGTAGTGCAGGGCACTATGCCATCAATTGCCCTAGCAAATCCAAAAGAACAATAGCTATGGCGGCTGAGGGTGCACAGATTCAACACGAATCCCAGATTTCAGATCACCATAAGCCAGAGAAAACAAGGGTTGTGTGACAGAATCCACCTGAAGAGGGTATGTTGACTCAACATCCTCATTTTGTGGTGCCTATCACATTGTAATGTGGTGATCGTAAAATTTCAACTACAGCTATGATAGATTCTGGAGCAGGCGGAAACTTTATGGACATCAAATTTGCAGCAGGAAATAGAATTCAGTCTATCCCTAATTCTTCACCTGTGTTAATGGAGACAGTAGACGGTTCTCCACTTACGTCAGGCCCGGTTACACATGAGACTGTGCCCTTAAAGTTGACTCTGGAAGTGAATCACCACGAGGCTATATCTTTCCACCTAATTTTCTCAACACAGTTTCCAGTGATTTTGGGGGTACCTTGGCTTGCTCTGCATAACCCACAGATTGATTTGAAGACCAGAACTCTGTCCTTTCCTTCAGAACACTGCTTAATGAATTGTCAGCCCTCTAAGGTAACACCTGTTGCCACAACAATTAATGAAATGCTTGCTACAAACTTGACCAAGCTTCCTCTACAATATCGGGATTTTGCAGATGTCTGTGATAAGAAGAATGCTGATCAGCTTCCACCCCACAGGCCTTATGATTGCCTAGGGCTGCTATCCCATTTGGCCGTATATATTCCCTTTCTGAGCCTGAATTGAAAGCTCTTTGTGAATACATACAAGAAAATCTTGCCAAAGGCTTAATTCGACCATATACTTCTCCAGCAGGAGCTCCTATATTCTTTGTAGAAAAGAAAGATGGCAGCCTACGGCCATGCGTTGACTACAGGGACATTAATACCATCACTGTTAAAAACCGCTACCCCTTGCCTCTCATTCCTGAACTTTTGGAGAGACTTCGCTCAGCTAAAATATTTACGAAGCTTGATCTTCGGGGGGGCATATAATCTGGTTCGCATAAGACCAAATGATGAATGGAAAACAGCTTTCAGAACCAGGTACGGGCATTACGAATATCTAGTAATGCCATTTGGGTTTGTAATGCCCCTGCAACTTTCCAGCATCTTATCAATGATGTACTACAAGATCTCCTGGATCAGATTGTTGTGGCATATTTGGATGATATCCTAATATTTTCTGATAATCTTGAAAACCACAGAAAACAGGTCTGTATAGTTCTGGAGCGCCTTCGTACCCACCACCTATACATTAAATTGGAAAAATGTGAGTTTGAACAAACAGAAATTCAATTCCTGGGGTATGTAATAACTCCTAAAGGTTTAAGTATGGACGCAAGTAAAATTAAAGCTGTGCTGGACTGGCCCATACCCAAGAATGAAAAAGATATTCAGTGATTTGTGGGGTTTGCCAATTTTTACATGCGTTTCATTAAGAATTTCTTTGCCGTTATTACACCGATCACTGAACTTACACGTAAAGGGACTCCTTTTCAGTGGTCCGATAAGGCTGATACCGCATTCTCCTGATTAAAGACTCTGTTTACATCTGCCCCCGTCCTGGTACAGCCGGAATTACCATCTATTGTGGAAGTTGATGCTTCTGATTCAGCTGTTGGTGCTATACTGTCTCAAAGGACTGGACCTAAGATGCGTTACATCCGTGTGCCTTCTATTTTCCGCCAGATGGTGCCAGCAGGAAGAAACTATGACATAGGGAATAAAGAACTATTGGCTATAAAAGCTGCTTTCACCGAATGGAAACATCTTTTGGAGGGAGCTACCCATCCAATTACTGTCCTCACAGATCACAAAAATCTGGAATGTATTCGATCAGCTAAGAGAATGTCAGCCAGACAAGCACGCTGGTCCCTATTCTTCTCGAGGTTAAATTTTTTGGTTACATACCGTCCTGGCTCCAAGAATGGTAAGGCGGATGCCTTGTCTAGAATAGCTGATCCCCTCCATACTACCGTAACCAAGACCACCATCTTGCCGGAGGACATATTTATTGGAGTTACATTTCCTTCTGATCTGATGGCTCGCATTAAAAAGGGCTACGCTGAAGATCCAGTTCTTCGTGATCCTCCTCGTGATCTCCATATGACGATGCTTAATGGGTTTTGGATTTTTCAACAACGTCTGTTTGCTCCGGAGTCAGTGCGACTGGACCTTTTACGTCTCTACAATGACTCAAAACCAGCAGGTCATCCAGGAATCCGAAAGACACAAGAGTTACTTGCCGGATCCTTTTGGTGGCCAAAGTATTATGAGGATGTTAAGAAGTATGTGTCCTCTTGTGATGTATGTGCCAGACATAAGACTCCTCGCTTATCCCCTGTTGGCTTGCTTCAGCCTCTTCCGATTCCTCATCGTCCCTGGGGATCTATATCCATGGACTTTATTGTGGAACTACCTCCCTCTAAGGAACACACTACCATTCTTGTTGTTGTGGACAGGTTAACTAAGATGGGTCATTTCATACCAGCTCGTGGTCTCCCTTCAGCTAAACAGACGGATGACCTGGTTATTCAGGAAATATTTAGCTTGCATGGAGTGCCTGATGAAGTGGTTTCTGACAGGGGAGTGCAGTTTACATCTCTGTAACGGATATACTGGCACCCCGACCGGGTACCTCCGTTGATGGATGCGTCCTAGCTTGCGTCGAGGCCTACAAGCACCGCACTGGACACCAAAACCACCACAGACTCCAAGGATAGTACATCAGGAACAAGCGTTCAGTAGTTACAGCTCAAGGGAGTATGCAGAAGCATAGCAATCCCCAGTATGATAGCGATCCCCTCAAATAACGAGACGAGGCTACGTTTTGAAGGGTCAAGAGGAACTATATTTTAATGACAGGGAATCTCCTTTTATGCAATGGTGCCCTCTGAAGGGCTACACCCACATAATTATCACAACAGCCAATTATCTACATGGTTCAACCCCCACGTCTCCTCCCCTCAGATAACAGGTAACACAATTAAAACAGACACAATTTTAACCACATTCTGGATGTACCCCAAATACAGGGGGTACACCTTTAAGTCCCGCACCATTCAATATCTCTCACCCAGGGGAACAACATATACAAAAATGGCATGAATCAGACCAGGGGTTCAAAAGTTAGTAAAAGTATGTTTTTACACATAACACACAGACATTGCACATATCCCCCACACAATACACATATAGGACAATAGGTGAGTCACACCTCCCTGGCAACTTGGATACAATCAGACATTAATTAGATCATTCTTCTTTGTTCTTATCAGAGAATGAAAACACTTTGGAAAATGCAAGGATCCTTTACAACTTTCTTATCTCTTGAATCTCTGTAACAGGATTATCTATTAGCCTAGGTCTGCTAAAGTCTGGCTAATATTCTGAGCCAATATATTCTGTAGAACATAAAACAACATATCTACAGTACAGCAATGTGATCATATTTTAACCAAGAATTAAAAAATCATAAAACAGGGTAAAACAGTGATGGGTTCCGTTACAATCTCGTTTTTGGAAACATTTATGCTCTAATCTAGGTATTAATGTAAATCTGTCGTCAGCTTTTCATCCACAAAGTAATGGACAGACTGAGCGAACCAACCAGACTTTAGAGCAATATTTGCGGTGCTATATTAGTTAC
Source organism: Discoglossus pictus (assembly GCA_027410445.1). Taxonomy (NCBI): domain Eukaryota; kingdom Metazoa; phylum Chordata; class Amphibia; order Anura; family Alytidae; genus Discoglossus; species Discoglossus pictus. Next base: position 431,734,119 of record CM050164.1, read on the forward strand.
CTGCAGGATGACTGGCTGGATTTTCTACCCACGGCGGAGTTTGCCTATAACAATGCCCAACACTGCTCCACTTCTCTGAGCCCATTTTTTGCCAACTATGGTTACCATCCAACCTTTCTAGTGAGTCTCCCAATTACTACTTCCATTCCTGCAGTCACTGATCGGCTAACCACCTTACGAGATTCCCAAGACCTGTTGAATAAGACTCCTTCGGAGGCTCAGGAATGTTACAAGAGAGCTGCTAATAGGCATAGAATGGAGGACCCAGTTTATCATGTTGGTGACAAGGTTTGCCTGTCAACAAGGAATCTTAAGCTTAGGGTTCCTTCTTATAAATTGGGTCAGAGGTTCATGGGACCTTTTGAGATCATCGTTCATATCAATGCTGTCACTTTTCGTTCGCAACTTCCATATTCCAGGAGAATACATCCGGTGTTTCACGTTGCACTGCTGAAACCTTTCCATGACAACACTTTTCCTGGCCGAGCCCTGCCTGCCCCACCTCCAGTCCTCGGGGATGGTGAGGATGAATACGAGGTGGAGAGAATTTTGTTATCCAGGATCTTCCGCAACAAGCTTCAGTATCTGAGCGTTGGAAAGGCTATGGTGAGGAGGATAGTTCGTGGGAACCAGTTGACAATATCCACGCTCCTGATCTTCTTCAGTCTTTTCATGTGCAGTACCCTGTTAAACCGGGTAATATGGCATCCAGAAGCTGCACCTATAGAGGCGGGGGTAATGTGAGGAATTGACTCTGCTGGGTTTTGAACCCTAGTCCCCAGGCTGCTGAACCTCTTCCCTACCACTGCGACAGCCTGCCTTTGTGAATTTCCTTGAGATCTGATAAACCTTGACTGCTAGCAATAGTATCAGTGACTAGTCTCTTCAGCTGTGTCTGGTCAGGTGTCTGGTCCTTGGCCTATATAAGGCATTTCCTTTCTATGTACCTTGCCAGATTATTGTGGTTCCTGTTCCCTTCAATAAAGCTTGTTCCTGTTTCACTTACAAGTTGCTGAATTGGATCATTGCGGACCTAGGCTGCTGGTCTCCAAAACCTTGTGATTCCTATATCATTACACACGTGGAAGGGAGAGGGGGGAAACAGACACAGGAGTCAGAGAGAGGGGAGAGGCTTGCGATGAGCGCTGAAGGTCCAAAAGTTGCGGGTTGGATGTTGCCTGCAAAGGCGCTCATCGCGAGGCCCATAAAGCGGGAGAGAGGCTCGCAATGAGCGCCAAAGGAGCTCATTGCGTTACTGATGTTTATGAAGCGGGTCATGCTATAAATGTCTACTAGCACCCACATTTGCAGATAAAGTCAAGCTATAGCAGGCAGATTAGGGAGCAATTGGCGTCTAGAAAAAAAAAGATATGAACAGTATAGCTATTCCCATGCAAGTTTAGTTCTGCATTAGCCACAAGGGCGAAAGAAGGATTGTAGGTCCTGCTTTGGTAGTGCCCCATATGGTAAGGATGCGGCTGTCCCAGGACAGTGATAGATATGGTATCATGAAGCTTGACTCCACCGATTGAAGTTCCAGTGTAGCCATCATGCACATTTGCAGTGATGCAGAAACTGGTCATGTTGTTCGGAAAGTGGCATAGTAACAATGCCATTGTCTTATAAATAAAAGTAAATAACCATTGCCAAGTCAGTTTTAATGTGGAAATTATTTGTATTGCTGAATCTTTATATAAACATTCTTTGCCTCTCTTGTGTTCCCCAGGCTTGGGTTTTGAACTTCTGGCATGTGAGTGATCCAGCATTGAAATAAAGCCTCTAAATTGTTCCATTCAATTAAAACCGGTTATGCAGGCAAATTGGGGAAATACAGCATTTGCTATATCAGTTTTATTTTTTTTATTGATTGCTAGTTGCATAGAGGGATGGCACACCAGTTTCTTTATTTCTTGTTTTTTTTATAATTTTTTATTCAGGTTAAAGGTTAAAACAGTAAACCTGAATATATATATTGTAAAATGGTGGAGTCAAATTAATGTGCAGTAATGTCTGTAAAGAAATTATTTGAACTATATAAAAATATTAATAAAAATAGTGAGAACTGGGATTTCAATCAAACCTCTTATACAGTAAGTAATTAATCTTACCAATTCATATTTCAGTTATTTGTTGGCACTGTGTGGAAAAAGTAATTTCCCCCTACTTAAATCAACCCAGGTAAAAAGATAAATAGTCAGTGGATTGATCACAGATAGGTTTTGTGACGAAGTGCCCTTCGCCACTTTGTCTTGGAGAGGACTGTTTGCCAGCCTCCTGCCCTGCGACTATGGCCCTGGGACATATTGCCCTTCAAACACAGTATTCGGCCATACCAGAGTGTATGTCACTCATTCTGGCCCTTTACATACAGGGGGGTCATTCGGTACTTGCCCTGTGGGAGCGGTGATACCCCAGATAACTATGCCATGGAGCCCATTCATATGATGAAAGACTATGGGAAATACTTTAGCTACATGGCAATTGAACTGTGTGAAAAGGATCTGAGCGCTATTCGGTAGTTTTCTGCGCTCAGATCCCGGCTATCTGGGGATATGTGAAATGTGAGTCAATGTGAATTGCAGTAATGCTGATGGGTTGTCAAACTAGAGAATTGACCAACAAATACTTTTGTCCGGACATCCCCAAGCCGATCCGTTGGGATCAGACCGTGTATGCCGGCTTATGGTCACGGAGGAGGTGTGTAACGGAACCCATCACTGTTTTACCCTGTTTTATGATTATTATGGTTAAAATATGATCCTACTATATGTATGTTGGTTTATGCTCTGCAGAATATTAGCCAGACTTTTGCAGACATAGGCTAATAGATAATCCTATTACAGAGACACAAGAGATAAGGGAGTCGATTGTATAAATTGTTTTCATTCTCAGATAAGAACAAAGAAGGCTGATTTAATCATTGTCTGATTATATCAAGTTGCCTCAGGGAGGGGTGACCACACCTATTGTCCTATATGTGTATTGTGTGGGGGATATGTGAAATATCTGTGTGTTATGTGAAAAACATACTTTTACTAACTTTTGAACCCCTGGTCTGATTCATGCCATTTTTTTAATATGGTGTTCCCCTGGGTGAGAGATATTGAACGGTGCTGGACTTAAAGATGTACCCCCTGTTTTTGGGGTACATCCAGAATGTGGTTAAAATTGTGTCTGTTTTAATTGTGTTACCTGTTATCTGAGGGGAGGAGACGTGGGGGTTGAACCATGTATATAATTGGCTGTGATAATTATGTGGGTGTAGCCCTTCAGAGGGCACCATTGCATAAAAGGAGATCCCCTGTCATTAAAGTTTTAGTACTACTTGACCCTTCAAAACGTAGCCTCGTCTCGTTATTGGAGGGGATCGCTATATGATACTGGGGATTGCTATGCTTCTGCATACTCCCTTGAGCTGTAACAACTGAACCCTTGTTCCTGATGTACTATCCTTGGAGTCTGTGGTAGTGTGGTGTCTAGTGCGGTGCTTGTAGGCCTCGGCGCAAACTAGGACGCGTCTATCAACGGAGGTACCCGGTCGGGGTGCCAGTAGATCCGTTACAGGTTTGATTACAGCCTTCACTTATTTTGACTCCTACCATCACAGTCAAGTTGCCAGCACAAAGATAAAAAAATAATGCCATGATCAAAGGAAATTACTAAAGTGATTAGTCAGGATAGGGTTGCAAAACAATTCTAAGGCTTATTGTACCCCAGTGAGACAGAGAGCATGATTCCATTGCAAGCCCGCATCTAGGTATATAGAGGCTGTATGTCTGCGGGCCTGTTGCTATTCAATTGAAGGAGCCCGCAAGTTAGGGGACAAAAGCCAGCTCCGTAAACCATGCACTGGTCCGTAGAAGTTCAGGGCGGAAATATGATCAACTAAGCAAGACTGTAACCTCCAATTTCGAAACAGCCAATAGAAAATGAGACCGCCATCATTATGGCAGTAAAACGTGGAGGTTACATGTCAATCAATCAGGTTTGGGGGCCCGATATGCGATGGGACTCGCAAACCCTTATATTAAAAATAATGAAAATTAATGCCAATACTGTTCTAGTCCATATGGGTGGCCTGATATGTCTCAACTCATTGATTCCGAGATCGATATAACTCCGAAACGAAACATAAAAATACATTTTCTTTTATTGCCGATTTGCGAGCTTGAGACTGTTATTTACAGTGCAGTATTGATTTTTTATTAGCATTTACAGCGCTACGAACAGGTGTTTAACAGCCTTGCAGGTCCTTTCTAGCACTTGTAGGATTTTCTCCTACATTTGCTGTTTAAAGGTGTGAAAACATTTGCGGCCTTGGGGAATTGGGGCAATTGAATAGCGATTTTAGCCATCGTAACTCATATGGAATTGAAAGATCAAAGGTTTTGGGAGGCTGTAAGTTCCGGGTTGAACAATTGCAAAGTTTTCAAGGCCCTAACCCGTTTGGTGCCCGCAAAAAAAAACACCAATTGAATAGCAAATTAACTTGCGGCCTCAGTTACGGGCTACTGTAACTTGCGATAGCTCAATTGAATCGGGCTCATTATCTCCAAATGGAGAACCCTTGGAAGAATAGTGAATCTTTTCAGATTTACCGGCCTGCTAAAATTTCATGAACAGCAGAGTAAACCCAAAGAACTGCTGGTTTCTCTTATCTCAGCTATAATAAAAAAGAGACGGGGTGACAGTGGGCTTCATAGGAGAGTAGGAAGGCGGTAACTCCTGCTAATCAAGAACATAAATGCTCTTCTCTCATTTGTCGAGAAGCTTCTGGATAATACCCACAATTTTTAGAAGGTTCTATGGAAAAATTAGACATACATGGAAGTTTTTGGACAACATTGGTCTCATTATGTCTGTCAATGATCCAAAACACAAAAGGAAGTGCATATCAGAATGGCTGAAAATAAGTAAAATTAAAGATTTGGAGTAGCAGTAGTGCTCAGGAAAATAAGATGGGTGGGAAGGGTTACAGCAACAGCCATTAATAGACTAAATTGTGTTTTTAAATGATATTCTCTGGCTAAAGCTTTGATTTGCTGCTGTTAGCAAAATGTATTTTTGTGTTATAAGAGAACTAAAAAATAGGCTTAACATGAAAAACACTTACACTGGCCCTTTAAGTGTACGGGTATACTACTTTTACGCAAGAGATATTTATGTTAGATAACTTTGTTTATTAATCAAATGAAATAAGTAAAAAAAATGCTATTTGTTCACTCAGGTTCCCTTTCTCTAATATTGGATGTTGTCTAAAGATCTGGAAACATTCTGTTTGACAAATATGTATTAACAAGCAACTTGCCCGTCAAAAATGATGGCAATAAAATGTGAAGCCTGGCAATGCTGTTTGCCACACAATGGGAGCCTCTCCCCCTCTACTTTACTGACCTCGCGATGAGCGCCTTCGTCGCACATCCCGGAAGTTTGACAACTATTATATGTGATAGAGGAAACATCAATCCATTTTAAAATAAACTGCTCCCCTAGAGCAATCTATTTTAAACTGTAGTATAGTACTGCATTGTGAGTGGTAAGTGGCGATGCGGTGCGCGCTCTCGCAAAAGCGCGCTTGCGTGTGTGTGTAGGGGCAGCGCAGACAAAAAACGCAAAAGGTCCGATATAGGTTATGAGAAGGCTAGCAAGGAGAGAGCTGTAGTCCACTGTATATCCAGGAAGGAAATATCAGATCATTCTAAGTACACCTAGGTGTCTCAGCCAGGCCAACAGACCCAGTGTTTCCATTGTTGTTAAGTATTCTGGGTATAAACATGCAAATGAGGCTTAAAAGCACCCACCTTTTTGCCTCAGGCCCACTTAAAATGGGGATTCCTCTAGGACTTATACTTTCTATGCACCTTATCAGACACCAATCATTTGTTAGGCTTCTCCTCTAATACTCCTAAACATTTCTGATGCACAGATGAGGCAACTGTCCAGCAGTATAACTGCGCTCTTTTACCCAATGTCCCCATGCCACTCCCGCGCCATTTTCCATTTCCTCACACACTCTATCAGAGCCTTCTGTCACATTCTCCTTCAAAAAAAATTAAACTTACTTTTAATAACGCATCCTACATTTATCAAACTGGGAAAACAATCTACATAGCCACCTTCTATAGAACCGCCTATATGAGCACCACGCATGCGCTAACTCATCACCCGTGAACGCGCTTTGTAGTTAACCAGGTTTTTATAATCATTTCGCTGCGCATGCGTGATGTTCAGACTGCGCGCATGCTCGGTGAGTCGCTGTCGGGTTGGAATACGCATGCGCGGCTGCCTAGTGAGACTGGGGGATATTTTAAAAGACGGAACAAGTTGCATCTGGGACCGAACACCACAGTGTGGACAGTCCCGAAACGAACAGGATATTTATCAAGTATGCAGGTGTGAGAGCTGTCTATAGTTATATATTCATATATATATATATTCACAGGTTACAATAGTAGCCTGACACACACATACGTACCTGCAGCATGGACATCACTGTACATAACACTAGCCTGGCACACACACACACATATGTACCCAGCAACAGGGCAACTTACTGTACATATCACTAGCCTGGCACACACACACACATGTACCCAGGATCTGGGCAACTTACTGTACATATCACTAGCCTGGCACACACATGTACCTAGCATCCGGGCAACTTACTGTACATATCACTAGCCTGGCACACACACAAATGTACCCAGCAACAGGGCAACTTACTGTACATATCACTAGCCTGGCACACACACATATGTACCCAGCAACAGGGCAACTTACTGTACATATCACTAGCCTGGCACACACACAAATGTACCCAGCAACAGGGCAACTTACTGTACATATCACTAGCCTGGCACACACACACACACACACATGTACCCAGCATCCGGGCAACTTACTGTACATATCACTAGCCTGGCACACACACAAATGTACACAGCAACAGGGCAACTTACTGTACATATCACTAGCCTGGCACACACACACACATGTACCTAGCATCCGGGCAACTTACTGTACATAACACTAGCCTGGCACACACACATATTTACCCAGCAACAGGGCAACTTACTGTACATATCACTAGCCTGGCACACACACACACACACACATGTACCCAGCATCCGGGCAACTTACTGTACATAACACTAGCCTGGCACACACACACACATGTACCCAGCATCCGGGCAACTTACTGTACATAACACTAGCCTGGCACACACACACATATGTACCCAGCAGCAGGGCAACTTACTGTACATATCACTAGCCTGGCACACACACATATGTACCCAGCAGCAGGGCAACTTACTGTACATAACACTAGCCTGGCACACACACACATGTACCCAGCATCCGGGCACCTTACTGTACATATCACTAGCCTGGCACACACATATGTACCCAGCAGCATGGACATTACTGTACTTATCACTAGACTGGCACACATATGTATATACCCCGCAGCAGGGCAACTTACTGTACATAACACTAGCCTGGCACACACACACACACATGTAACCAGCATCCGGGCACCTTACTGTACATAACACTAGCCCCACACACACACATATGTACCCAGCAGCATGGACATTACTGTACATATCACTAGCCTGGCACACACACATGTATATACCCTGCAGCAGGGCAATTTACTGTACATATCACTAGACTGGCACACACATATGTATCCGGCAGCAGAGCAACTTACTGTACATAACACTAGACTGGCACACACACATGTACCCGGCAGCAGGGCAACTTACTGTACATAACACTAGACTGGCACACATATATATGTACCCCCAGCAGGGCAACTTACTGTACATATCAGTAGCCTGGCACATACATGTGCCCAGCATCATGACAACTTACTGTACATAGCACTAGCCTGGCACACACACACACACACACACATGTACCCAGCAGCAGGGCACCGCAGATACCTAGACAATAACAATGAACTACTAACCAAATAATACCAACCTATGCACCGCAGATACATTACATATATAGTTCTCAGCATTGCGGGCTTACCAAAAAACTTTGGTAACGCAATGTTAAAACTGCGGGTTTGCGCAGCCGAAGGCTCTCATTGCCCTGGTGGAGATGAGAGCCATAGGCGCTCATCCCTACGTCCCGCGGGACAGGCAGTACGAGCCGCAACTGCAAGGTCAGTTGTTTGCGGCCCATAGGTCCGCAACTCAAGCCTCGCAATGCGTAACCTCGAGGCCTGCGGGACTACCTGATCCTGCCAGGGGAGGACTCGCGATGAGCGCCAGAGGCACACATCTCGAGGCCCCCCAGCCTCGCATCACCGCCAGTGTCTCCTGCCTTCTTCCCCTCCTCCTCCCTTTCCCTCTCTCCAATTACCCCCTCTCCCGCTACCCTCCTCTCCCCTCCTCTCCCCGCACTTACCTTCCAATACCAAACTACCCACCAAGGGCAATAAAATACTAGCCAAATAATACCAAACTATCCATCTCAGATACCTAAATTATAACAATGAATTACTAACCAAACAATACTGAACTAAAGTTAGAACTATAATATTGCCAGTACTAACAGATGGTCCAGTGGTTAGATGCTTTCACCCCTGCGACCTGGATTTGATTCCAGTCAGAGAATTAAGAGGTCACGCCACCCTGAAGCCATGCAGGGCTGGGCTTGGTCATTACTAAGATGGGAGACCACCTAGGAATATCAGCAGCTGTTGGCTGTGGCCCACTGGAGAAGAAACCGGCATTCCACTTCAGTATCTCTGCAATAAATGCCAAGTGGATCAGCATAGTGTATTAAAGTGCATGAGGCCACGGTGAGTCAGACACGACTGAACGACGCAAACACACACAACATACGGATGTGAGAGCTGGACCATAAAGAAGTCTGATCGCTGTAGAATTGACATCTTTGAATTGTGGTGTTGCAGAAAACTGCTTAAGAGTCCCATGGACTGCAAGAAGATCCAATAAATCAATACTTCAGGAAATCAAGACAAACTGTTCACTGAAAAATTTGATCATGAGGCTAATGGTCAATATTTTGTCCATATCATATGAAAGATTGAAGGCACACCAAGAAGGGGACGACAGAGGCAGAGATTGATAGATCACATCATTGAAGCAATGAACATGAGCTGATATAGCTTGGAGGGGCATGAAAACCAAATGGATCACCATGACCACGCACATAAAGATGTTTCAAATCTGTGTTTCCAACCAGCATCATACTGAAATTCTTCAAACATTGCACCCTAAAAGTAAACCCAGTTTCCACCTAGGACATAACTTTTTACTTAAGGTGTCCCACACTGCATCATCTAACTGGAAGAAAATAGTTTAATGTTCAACAGAACACTGACTAAAGTGTGGACAAGTTTAAAAAATTTAAAGAGGAAATGTAACAAAGTAATCAGTCGAGAACTTTAGATAGCAAATCAAACAAAATACATTTTATTTTAGAAATGGCCTTTATTATAGCCATACATATATATTTTGTCACATGCCGCTGTACTATGTTGAATATAGTTATAATTATAATGCTTACATATCAGTGCAAATATGGTACTAATTGAGATACTGTAATTGGCTTTTTAACTTATATGTTGCTGATTTGTTTATATTAGGCTACAGATGTCGATGGAAAGGCAGAAAGCTTTAAAGAATTGAAGAGTCTCTGTGGAGAGGATAAGGGGAAGATGAACGAACGATCAGAAGACTTCCGAAAGGTAATACACTCAAGTGCTCATGCAATAGAATTTAATTTATTTGGAACAGATCAGAAATAAAATCAGTATGTAAGGAAAGTAATTTAAGTTTAGCTTTTAAAATGCACATTTGAACTTTAGTGTTCAGGCACTAGCAGAACTGCTTGTATCCACCCTATTAGAAGTCCTGGGGTGGGAGAAGATTTGTCAAGGAAGGGGAGGCTGCTTATAAAGACTCCTATCAGGATGACCCATTGGACAGTTCCTTTAACACCCTGGACACCTCTTAGTAGGAGCAGAGCAGCATATCTGGTGAAGTTTGAAACCATAAGAACAAAAAATAATTTTAAAAGAAACATTGACATTTTCTATTCAAATACTGATTTATTTTATTTAATACATTTTATGAGCACTACAGTGGCCCTTTACATTGATCTAGAAAAGCTTTTACACACTAATGAGTATATTATTGGTTTACACATATAGCTAGTTGGCTATATGATATATTTACATTACTTTGCTCTGAATAACTTTGGCAACTTTATCTGTTGATATAAGCTTCTACCGCAATATGAGCTAGCCCATAGTGGTCTTACAAAACATAATTAATAGAGGTGAATGGGAAAAGTAAAATATCCTTGAAAGTAAACACACCAGAGCAACCCAAGAGCTCTAGTTTTATGTTTGCTTAGTTAGTGTATATATGTGACAAGCTAACTGTCTCCCAGTGGGTCCGTGCCCTTGTTTCAGACACTTTTCAGTGGAGGAACACCATTTTAGTAGTCTTTAAATGCTTTTTCCAATTTTACTAAATTAGAAGCCAGTTTCACAAAACATATAAATAAAAACAAATTAATGAAATAAATAGGCGTAGCTTCCTTCAGAGCACTAACTTCACTGTGATAGTTCCTAATTATCAGAGCTTCCATCCAGCTAAACACGTATGGAACAAAACAAAAACAAATAGTCCATTTTGTTTGTATTCAACTACTGGCCTTTTCAATTTTAAGTTTTCACTCTGCAGCTTGTTCATCAGCTTCACGCCTCTGGCTTTGAGCTAAAACTCCTTCAGAGATTAACTTTTTCACCTCCTGGGAAAAATGGAGCTTTGCAATATCTATGGCCCATACAAATCCCTGGTGTCTCTCTGTCACAATATATAAATATTTATTTGTAGCATGGGTACTCTCAAGTGTCCTGCAAGTGTTTTAAAGGACCAGTGTAGTTTGGAAAAACTTTACATGCTTGTGAAATGTGTAACAAAAACTAACATTATCAGCTATGTAAGTCATGAGCATTAAAGTACTATTTACATTTGGAATTTAATATATATTCTAATTTAGTCCATGTATGCTTTAATCGTTTATCATAGCTGGTAGTTTGTGCTTGTGACCATCACATGCAGTGCAGGTCTGTTTACTTGGTTATTTTAATACTGCTGGATAAAAACCTGTTGCTGAACTTAAAAACAGATTAGGGTTTAACAAACATACAGCCCTATTAAATTCCCCCAACGTGTAAAACCATAGCTTGTATTGTAGCCAGTAAGACTTACGGCTATTAAATTGGCTCTGTAAAGCAAGCGCTATCGATCTGCAGGTTTGGAGCGAAAAAAGCCTACTTGGAACGTGGATCTTCGAGGCCGCAAATACTTTGTTCTCTCAAGCACGTAACCTCTACAATTTCAATCATGCTATTAAATTGCAACGATTTCACTTGCATCGGACCCCATAACACGAAAATGGAGCCCAAAGGCCAACGAGTGCTAGAGAGGACTCACAAGGAGGGTAAAGTCAAATCCGCAGCACTTTAAATGCACATAAACACACACTGCTGTACTTTTATTAAGAGGGAAAGTGATGTTAGGTCTTAGAATTAATAGCACAACATTCCCAAGCTCGCAGAGGAGCTCTGAAAAATACTTTATTTCATGTTTGATTTCCGTGGTTTATTGATCCCGGCAACCAATGTGTTAATACATATAATGTAACTTGCATGTAATAGAATATCATATTTACGGCTTTATTAATATTGCGTTAATCTGGAAAGTGGGTCCGATCGCAACTCGTAATTGAACCCTGTAAAACTTTGAAATCCAACCTCCATTTTTCTGTGACGCAATGATGACAATCTCTGTTTCCATTGGCTCCATTCAAACACCTAACTATGTATGGGTTTGACTAATTGATCATGTTCAAGGCTGCGCATCCAGCGGTCGACAAATGGTTTACGGGTTTGTGTCCCAAGCTCGTAACTCGCAGGCCGTTCTAATTTAATAGCTATGTAACTCGGCCAAATTTCAAGCCTATAGCCCTTGCAAGCTTTCCGATGCCGCTACAGGCTTCTAATTTAATAGGGCTGATAGTCAGACACTAGATATGCTGGATTGTTTAGATTTTCAATCTAGTAAGTATCCTACTGGGCTTCAATGAGTAAGGACAGGTGAAGTAGAGCAGGTCGGCATTGGCAGCTTGTGAATAACCATAAGGTTGTACTATGGCCTATGTTAGTTGCAGATATATATGAACCTACACATGGTCAGAGTCACATAGAGTACAGCCAGTTACTGTTCTTCAGATAGTACATGACATACTGTGCCATGGGGTTCTGCAAGTTATTTAAATTACTAGCGAATTGCCCGTCAAAAAATGACGAAAATCAAATCGTAAGTGAGCTAATGCTGTTTGGTGTGTAATAGTAAAATATATAATATATAAATAAATGAATGTACTTATTGAAGCATTGTGTTGAAGAGCTGCAATGTGTTTTGATGTTGCTGCAGCATTAGTGGTGTGGAGCTGCTGTGTAAGCGTGATGAATGTGTGCAGTGTAACAGTGTGCGTGCGCGAGACCAAACCGTTAGCGTAGTGGTGTACTTCCGCATTGGCGTCAAATGGCGGGTTATCTGTGTTATGCGTCTTTGCGGATTAATTGTCGGTGTTTCGTGGTATTTTTCGAGTTTCGTATGTTGTTTTGCGAGTGTGTTGTGGTGTTTTACGTGTTGAGAGTGCTGTAGCCTCGTTTTGTTTTTTTTCGTCGGCCATTTTTTCTCTCGCTTATCGATTTCATTAGTGTGTAAAGTGTTTTATTTTTATTGAAATTAATGTGTAACTTGTTTTTTTGAGGTGCTGGATGGTTCCTCTTGCTGTAGGTAATTTTTTTATGTGTGTGTTGTGTGTATTTATTGTGTTTGAAATGTTTGTATGTCGGCGTGTTGCGTCCGATGTTTGCGAGGTCGTAATGTGTGGTAACGTGTGTCGTATGGTGTTTGCGTGTGTAGCCTCGTTTTCGTTCGGTGGCCATTTTTTCTCTCGCTTATGAAAGTTTTTATTGTGCAAACTCTTTTATTTTGAGTGAAATGAAGGTGTGAGTTGCATTTTTGAGGTCCTGGATGCTCCCTGTTGCTGTAGGTAAGGTTTTTATGTATGTGCTGTGTGTATGTATTGCGGTTTTAGTTTTGTAATGTTCGCGAGTTGGGTCCGAGTGTTGCGAGGCCGTGATGTGTGTGAACGTGTGTCGTATGTTGTTTGCGAGTGTCGTAATGTGGGTGTTGTGTTATTTGCGTTGCGACGGGAAGTTTGCGAGGGTTGCCTTCGGCGCTCCATGTCAGCAACTGAGTCCCTCGCCCAGTGCCCTCGCTTCGCGAGGGCCTTGGCTCGCTGTGCGAGCCCGCAAGCGTGAGCAACGTCCCGTACGCTCACAACTATATATGTGATAGATTGTTCCCTGTAACACACACATGCAAAATAAGCAAGTAATTTAAAGTATAGATTAATTATGAACTTCTTTGTGCCAACTTTTTACCTATGAACGTCATGTGGATCGACAAATAAAAAAAAAAAAAAAGAAAGAAAAAGAAAAAAGGGTAACTATATGTTTTGCTATTAGTGAGTTTTATATTTCACATTAGTGGTTTCCCTAATATATAGCTTCTTTGTTGATCTTTTGGTTTGAAGTTTTCCGTAATTTGACTCTAACCCCATGGTCTGAGGTAAAATGTAAAGTCTGCTCTGTGCAACGTTTGATACCTAAACCAGTAAAACATTAACATCTAAATAATATATTTCACTGTTTTCAGTTTGCATGGTAATGTAATTTTTTTAAAGAAAATTCAGAAGTCATAGGTTAGTTCGGGTAGACCCTGAGCAATATCCATTTGGTCCTCTAAGACACAATCTGCAGCTTGCAAGTGGTTATTTGGAGAGAATGGTTGAAAACCACTGATTTTGTTGCTTTTCCCTCTTAGTATAATTAGGTCTTTTATTAAAAAGCGCATGCTTAGAGAAGCTAAAAATGTACGAAAATATCATGTAAAGTGCTTTTATTTCTCAAAGAAGTCTGCATGTTAGAGGAGTTGAGTGATGTGTGCTGCAAAAAAACAGATACAATTAATTTTTTTGTAGCCTGCAATGTGTGAATCTTTAACTTGTCATTGCCTGTAACTTAACTTATGTATAGCTCTACGGAATATGTTGGCGCGTTACAAATAAACGATAATAATAATAATAATTAATTAAACCGCTCTTTATCATTTGAATCTAGTTAACTAAGTGTACTCTTTAAAATAATATACTACCCCTTCATATAATATATTTGTAACTATATTATCTGTCTGCAGGATAGTATCATTTCATTTTAGATTTCATTTATGATCCTTATTTATTTATATATTTTAGGAACATTCTGTAAAGAAGAAGGACAAACACCACAAAAAGTCCAAGAAAGAAAAAAAGAAAAAAAGCAAGAAGCATAAACATGAAAAGAATGAAGATTCCTCTGGTAGTTCTCAGGTACTCTACATTGAAGTTGTTATTTTTGAAGTAGAATAGTGTTTGTTGTGTTAAAATTTAATATAAAATTCCCACAAATAAATTGCAATTCTGAGCTGTGATGCTTATGTTAGATGAGAGGCACCATTGCCACCATTTCCATTTTACTATACAAAATCCTACTGTGACTGATGATTGGTGAAGAAAATGCAAGATAATGTGACATGCAATACTAAAATGAGTTAACAAAAACTTGTGATAGAAGGCAATACTTTTTTCCAGTTTTCAATTACATACTGAGATTTGTTATTCTTTTTTCCTTTACATTTTCTGATATTATAGTCTTTGATGGCTGCCCTTTTTAAAGACATTCTGGATTATAACCATCCAGATTACTTAAAGTGGAACAGAGGAGACTCTAAATATGGTCCTGATCAAGCATAAATAAAAAAATTTAGATGTATAAAACATATACTTTTTTATTTTGTTTATACAATGCCCTCCTGATATATTGGTTCCCTTTGTAAAGATGAACAAAAAAGGCTATGAAAATTCTTGGTTGTTTATCCACTTTGTTTTACACTGAAATTATGAGCAAATCTAACCTTTCAGTGAGGTAATATTTTTAAAAAAATCAAATTTTTCTCCGCAGCATCTTTCATAATTAGCACCCACAGAAATACTTATGAACAAAATCTTATTGACATATATTCCTTTTATTATCCATAAACATAGGGAAGGTTATAGATTGTTGTTGTTTAGTTGTTCAGTCATGTTCGACTCTCCGTGACCCCATGGACTGCGGCACTCCAGGCACATCTGTCATCTACCTTGCCTTCTGAGCTCCCTCATTACTTCATTGACCTCATCCCTTCATCTCTGCCTCTGCTGTCCCCTTCTTCTTGTGCCTTCAATCTTTATCAACATCAGGGTCTTCTCTAGGGAATCCTGTCTTTTAATGATATGGCCAAAATATTTGGTTTTTAGCCTCATGATCATACCTTCCAGTGAACAGTTTGGCTTTATTTTCTGTAGTATTCATTTATTAGATGCAGTCCAACTGACTAATCAGTTTTCTCCAACACCAGAATTCAAAGGCATCAATTTAAAGCCTTCTTTATGGTCCAGTTCTCACATCCGTATGTTACTGCTGGGAATACTATAGTTCTAACATTATGGACCTTTGGTAATCGTGATATGCCTTTACTTTTAAATCGTTTATCCAGACTTGCAATAGCTTTTCTCCCCACAAGCAACCTTCTTTAATGGCTGCAGTCACCATCTGTCGAGATCTTGGAGTTCAGGAAAATAAAATCTGTCACTGCCTCCACTTTTCCCCCATCTATTTGCCAGGAACTGGGTTTGCAGTTTGCCATGATCTTAATCTTTTTAACAATGAGCAGCAGGCCAGCTTTGGTACTCTCTTCTTTCACCCTCATCAATAGGTCCTTTAGTTCTTCCTCAGCCATCAGAGTATTATCATCCATGTATCTGAGATTATTGATATTTTTCCCAGCAAGATTGATTCCAGCTTTTTGGATATACAACCTTTTTCGGTTGTTCCATGTTCGGTTCTGACCGTGGCTTCTTGGTTCTAGATTACACATATGAAAAAAGACTTTGCTGACCTTCATAAATCACAGACTGGATAGCACTGTCATTTGGGAGTATAGTGTCTCAGTTCACAAAGTTTCTTTTAGTTTTCAAATTGTGTATAATGTTAAAGAACATGATTACACCCGAAATTGTTTCTTTGATAAGATGATGTTGTGTTTCTGCCCTTGTATTTGCAATAACATGTCAATCTTTAACAGGATTCTGGGGAAGAATGGATGGAGGCAAAACCATCTCAGTCAGAGAAGGCCTGGAAAATCAAGAATGAGCCTTCTGTAAAAAAAGATGCTGAGGTGATTTCTATTTCTATGCTAGTGCCTTGATAAATGGTGTGTGGGATATGATATATATTGTTTTTCTTCACTTTTTAAGGAGAGTTAAAATCTAACTTTCAAATTATGCTAACTAGTTTTTGAGATATTTAGCATTGTTTATGTTTGACTCAGCATGCTTATTCGTGACAGTGTTGGGGATGGGATTTTAAAAAAATAGACACTGCTACAAAATTAACCCACTGAGCCATGCCAAGGCAGCAGTTTAAATGTCAATAATGATTAAGGTTTAGTGTAGCCCATTGCAATGCTATTTTGAAAATTACTTCATGGTAATCAAATAGGAAATGTGTGTACAGTAAAACTAATTATATTGATGACAATATCCTTTTACGTAGTAATAAAGGTTGAAAAATACTTTTTCGACTTTCAAGTTCAACCTTTTTAGATCTCCTCTGACTTTTATAATATGTGGATTTGTTGTTAATTGATCCAGAGGAAGGCAAACAGAAAAAAAACCTGATTGAAATTCCTTCCTGACCCCAGATACTGGCGGCCAGATTCCTCCCTGGATCAATACTCTTTCTCTAACTATCCATGATAACCATGATTGCCCTTTTTATTTTAAAATATATCCAATCCATTTTTAAAGTTATCTATCAAATCCGCGGTCACCACCTCCTTTGGTAGAGAATTCCACAGATTAACTATCTTCCTTGAGTCTCTTTCCCCCTCTCACTCTCCTGTGTCTTCCCCCCTCCCCTGTGCCCCCCCCTCCCCTGTGTCTCTCTCCCCCCTCCCCTGTGTCTCTCTCCCCCCTCCCCTGTGTCTCTCTCCCCCCTCCCCTGTGTCTCTCTCCCCCCTCCCCTGTGTCTCTCTCCCCCCTCCCCTGTGTCTCTCTCCCCCCACCCCTGTGTCTCTCTCCCCCCTCCCCTGTGTCTCTCTCCCCCCTCCCCTGTGTCTCTCTCCCCCCTCCCCTGTGTCTCTCTCCCCCCCTCCCCTGTGTCTCTCTCCCCCCTCCCCTGTGTCTCTCTCCCCCTCCCCTGTGTCTCTCTCCCTCCTCCCCTGTGTCTCTCTCCCTCCTCCTCTGTGTCTCTCTCCCTCCTCCCCTGTGTCTCTCTCCCCCTCCCCTGTGTCTCTCTCCCCCTCCCCTGTGTCTCTCTCCCCCTCCCCTGTGTCTCTCTCCCCCTCCCCTGTGTGTCTCTCCCCCTCCCCTGTGTGTCTCTCCCCCTCCCCTGTGTGTCTCTCCCCCTCCCCTGTGTGTCTCTCCCCCTCCCCTGTGTGTCTCTCCCCCTCCCCTGTGTGTCTCTCCCCCTCCCCTGTGTCTCTCTCCCCCTCCCCTGTGTCTCTCTCCCCCCTCCCCTGTGTCTCTTTTCCCCCCTCCCCTGTGTCTCTTTCCCCCCCCTCCCCTGTGTCTCTTTCCCCCCCCTCCCCTGTGTCTCTTTCCCCCCCTCCCCTGTGTCTCTGCCTTGGGTTAAGTGTAACTGCCTTGGGTTAAGTGTTACTGGCTTCAGGCTCTTTTTTACTGCCTTCAATCTTGATTTCATCCTGTTAAGTTTTTTCAGCCACCATTATTTTTTCAGATCGTGTGAAAATGCCAAATAGGGCTCAAATTAACTTGTAACCTCACTCACAGGCTCCTTGACACTCCCCCTGTGCTTTGTGTGAGTGTGTAAGTTAATTTGAGGCATATTTGGTTTTTTTTGTTGTTCGTTCGATTTTCGTGGTTAAGCCGTTAAATTTGTAGTTCTTGTGAAGTCTGGAATTTTTGCGTCCTACGGTGCTCGCAATGTCCTTCAGCGCTCATTGCAGCGAAGTCTCGTGGGCCTCCACCCTCGCAACTGCATCCCTCGCTTTGCGAGGTCTGCCACGCGCCGACAACTTGCAGTACGACAACTATATTAGTGACTAGTTGTTTACCCGTCATAAATGACAGTATAATATTACATGTGTCTCTCACCCCCTCCCTCCCCTTCTTCTCTCCCCCCTTCTCCCTTCCTTGTGTCTCTTTCACCCCCCCGGTGTCTCTTTCACCCCCCCGGTGTCTCTTTCACCCCCCCCCCCGGTGTCTCTTTCACCCCCCCCCCCGGTGTCTCTTTCACCCCCCCCCCTCTGTGTCTTTCCCCCCCCCTCCCCTCTGTGTCTTTCCCCCCCTCCCCTCTGTGTCTTTCCCCCCCCTCCCCTCTGTGTCTTTCAACCCCCCTCCCTCCCCGTTTCCCTTCCCCCCTCACAGTGCCCCTTCTCCCCGTGTCTTCCCCTCCCTCCCCGTATCTTCTTCCCCTCCCTCCCGTGTCTTCCCTCCCCGTGTCTCTTTCAACCCCCCTGCCTCCTCGTGTCTCTTTCAACCCCCCTGCCTCCCTGTGTCTCTTTCAACCCCCCTGCCTCCCCGTGTCTCTTTCAACCCCCCTCCCTCCACGTTTCCCTTCCCCCCCTCACAGTGCCCCTTCTCCCCGTGTCTTCCCCTCCCTCCCCGTATCTTCTTCCCCTCCCTCCCGTGTCTTCCCTCCCCGTGTCTCTTTCAACCCCCCTGCCTCCCCGTGTCTCTTTCAACCCCCCTGCCTCCCCGTGTCTCTTTCAACCCCCCTGCCTCCCCGTGTCTCTTTCAACCCCCCTGCCTCCCCGTGTCTCTTTCAACCCCCCTGCCTCCCCGTGTCTCTTTCAACCCCCCTGCCTCCCCGTGTCTCTTTCAACCCCCCTGCCTCCCCGTGTCTCTTTCCCCTCACCCTCCCCTGTGTCTCTTACACCCCCTCCCCTGTGTCTCTTACACCCTCTCCTCTTCCTCTGTCTCTTCCCACAACTCCCTCCCCTGTGTCTCTTTCCCCTCTCTGTCCCTTTCCCCTTTCCCCCCCTCTGTTCCCCCCCTCCCCCCGTTCCTTCCTGATGCTGCACATGTGCAGTTCAGCATGTACGGAATCTGTACAAATAGTTTCTGTGGTGCGCATGCGCTCCCACTGGAGCATTAAGCACTTTTCAGAAACTTTATTAGTGGCTAGCTACTTGCTCGTCAAAAATGGCGGGAATAAAATGTTACGACTGGGAATGCTGGATCTTTGGCGCTCATTGAAAGCCTCTCCTGCTGTGTAGTTTATAGGCTAGTAACACACTGGGTTGTGTTACTGCCTTGGATTAAGTATTACTGGCTTTCGGTAAGTGTTACTGCTTAGGGCTCTTTTTTACGTCCTTCCGGCTAGTTTTACGTCCTTGGGCATCGTTTTCGTCATTTGTGTTTTTTTTTCTCGCTTCATAAAAAAAACTTGCAACCTGACTTACAAGCTCCCTGCCTCTCGCACTGTGGTGTGTGTGTAAGTTAATTTTAAGGCATATTTGTTGTGTTTTTCATGTCTTTTCAGTTTCGTGGTTCGGCCGTTAAAGTCGTAATTTTGCGAGGCGCACAGTGCATGTACGGTTTCGGTCCTAAGTCGGATGGTCTTAAGTCCCATGTGCCTCAGTTGCTCGCCTCGCTTTGCAATGAGCGCCTTTGGCGCTTATTGCAGCCTGCCTCGCGTGCCTCAACTGCTCGTCTCACCTTCATCGCTCATTGCAGCCTGCGTGCTTGACGCCTTGCTTCGCAGGCTTCAACCTGGCTCGCAAAGCGTAACCAACATCGCAAATGTTCCGGACACTGACAACTATATATGGGATCCTCTTCACTGCAATAATACATTTCAAAGCTTTTACTTTATTTTAGATTTTTCTATCATAGCAAAATGAGTGTGTTGGGATTTGACGGCTCCTTATGGTCATGTGATGTAAAGCAGCATTGTTGAATACTTTGTCACTTTAAATAGTAACTTAAACTTTTGTGTATATAATGTTTATTTAGTTTTTTTTTATCATTAGCTATAAGGCCAATAAGTTACAGTAATGTACGTATGTCACAATTTAAAGAGTTGCTTAATATTTTATCCCAGTCAATGATAAAAATGAAATTATGATTCTCCATCTGTCACTAAGTAACCTCCGTTTAGCGCAGATTCCTCCATTAATTAAAGGGGGATGTGCAGTGGTTCATTCTCTGAGCATTTGAATTACTTCACACCCCAATGACAACTTTCCATAGATTTTTTTTTTCTTGCTATGTTTTGCAAGCTGTTCTGTCATATTGGGATTCATTGCCATTTTGCCATCTGCACAGGGTTCAGATGCCCACAGATGCTCATCAGTATTTTTATGACATTGCTCACTGCTTTCTAATTCAGTCTTCCATAACAACAAAATTTTAAGAAAACATGTGAAAAATCATCTCTAGGTGAATCATGATCTCTGAAAATTTTCATTCTTTCCCAAGTTTAACGTCTATGGAAGTAATAAAAGTATATATTTGTAAGCTCATGGAGGTAATTAAAGCAACACTGCAACAGACCCAGATATTTCACAAAGGAAAAGTACACGTAGAATGGGACAAAATTGGAATAATTTGTAATGAAACAAGCTAGGGGGAAGTGCATTAAAATTAAATAGAAATTACAGTTCTTATGTATAAGTTAACTGAAAGAACCACCGTCAGAGCTAATGGATTTGTCTACAGCAATTAAGAATAGCACAATGCCCAGCTGAAAAAATGATAATAGGCACAGAGATATCTAACTGTAAAGTTGTATCAGTATTGTATTCTAAATCAACTGGGCACTCAATCTCTCCATTATCTCAGAGGTTATTTTATACATAAAGGAGCTTTCAGTTAGAAATGTTTAATTCTAACCAGTTCATTTTTCTTTATTTTTATGTTTTTTTACAATTAATAAGATATTTAAATCCTTTGTTTTATTATTTATGACATCTCAACACAAGTAGTTTTTTGCATGATAAAAATATTAAGTTAAACCAGTTTAACCAACAGGAAATGCACTAAGCATACTCTTACCGGTAGATTTCATTGGTTGGCAATGCGCAAACACCAAAAGCGGTTAAACCTGTGAATGATCAAATACCCTTGTTCTGCAAGAACAACAAAAAAAAGTCTTTCCATGGCCCTTTAAGGGGGGAGTTTTGTCAAAACATCCCCTACATTTTTTCTAACTAAATTGTTTAACATTTAAATTCACACTAATCTACAGATGCTCATAAGCTAAAATATTATAAATGGATTGTGCCTCTTTAAAAACCCTTATCCCATTACAGCAACAGTCCGGGGTATCGGTCCTGGAATACAGAATACAGTCCTGGATTTCTGTATTTCCCTTCTGAAGTCCAAGACTGACTGTGTTCAGGACTGACGTTGCCTACGCCTGATGTCGGTGATGGGAATATAGCTTGTGATTATGCCATGCTTGCTTGTTTCTTTATGATGATACGTTTTATTTTGCTCACACTAGCTATATCTATTTAAAATTGTATAATTTTAGAGTTATCTAGGAAAAAAATGATCGGTTATATCTGCTATCAAATAATCACAATTTGGCTCTTTTCCGTCTCTGATCTTCTGTTTCCCTTGACTATCTCTCATATTCAAAGGTGTAAAATTGCAAGTGAGATATTAATATCCCATGAAGTAGTTCAATAGAAAATAAGGAAATAACGCAGTAACGCAGCAATTATAAACATGTATAGGTGTAGTTATATATAAATGAAATATATTTTGCTGGATAAGGGAAATAGGGGCAAGTGGAAAAATTGCATAAACACCATTTGATGGGAATGAAAAGAGCAGTTGCTTATACAGTGTCTCACAAAAGCGAGTACACCCCTCACATTTTTGTACATATTTTATTATACCTTTTCATGTGACAACACTGAAGAAATGACCCTCTGCTACAATGTAAAGAAGTAAGTGCACAGCCTGTATAACAGTGTAAATTTGCTGTCCCCTGAAAATAACTCCACACACAGCCATTAATGTCTAAACCATTGGCAACAAAAGTGAGTACACCCCTAAGTGGAAATGTCAAAATTGGGCCCAATTAGCCATTTTCCCTCCCCGGTGTCATGTGACTCGTTAGTGTTACAAGGTCTCAGGTGTGAATAGGGAGCAGGTGTGTTAAATTTGGTGTTATCGTTCTCACACTCTCATACTGGTCACTGGAAGTTCAACATGGCACCTCATGGCAAATAACTCTCTGAGGATCTGAAGAAAATAATTGTTGCTCTTCATAAAGATGGCCTAGGCTATAAGAAGATTGCCAAGACCATAAAACTGAGCTGCAGCACAGTGAGCAAGACCATACAGCGGTTCCACTCAGAACAGGCCTCGCCATTGTCAACCAAAGAAGTTGAGTGCACGTGCTCAGCGTCAAATACGGAGTGCAATATTGGTTTATCCAGAAAATGATTATATATAAGGTTGGCCAATTACTCCCATATGGATTTTGCTCTCTCATTTCCCCAATGCAGATATCACAGGAGACTCATCAATTGGGATAACATTAAGTCTCCCAGGTAAGAGCTGGGCTGCTCTTACCTCGGAGTCTCTGTGCAGGCTAAGACGACCATAGCACATTATTATGAGACAGGCTAATACTCTTTTCTTATTGGATTTCCTGGATTTAAAACATTGACCCACATGGGTTTTCAGACTGGTACTACCTACATTTTTTGCTTATAAGATAACATTTTAATTCTATAAGAACCAGCCGTATCATGCTTCACTGCCCATTTTTTTTTTTGCTATTGTGGGACAACCTTGTATCTTATTTTAAAAGTTTTAAAAGTGTGACACAATTGTGACAGACTGGATATTTCAGTTTTATTTCTTGTTTATTATTTTGTTTGAGTATTTATTTAAATTCCTTATTTTTGTGGTTTTAGGATTAGTGGAGCTCCAACATTGTAGATTCAGTCTGAATTATTTATTTTTTATTTATTTGCCATATGAAGTTCCTTTCCTTGCATAAAGGTAATTTTTGATATTAAGAAAACATTTTTGAGCAGAGATTTTGGATTGTAAGTTTTGGCTAAATTTAATACACATTTACTATTGTTTATTAGATAGATTCTCTGGTTTGCGGTTCATAGAAGTTTGGAGAAAATCAAATTAAATTGAATGTTTCCAGCACCATACATATTTTCATTGCCTAAATTTGTAACACTAGATTTTGTTTTTCTTATGACTGGTTTCTATACGGAGAAGACACATACACTTAGTAGGTGTGTTAGGTCTTAAAGGCAGCCTCTACCATGCATCTACTTAAAGTATTACTATTTTGCAATAGAAACTTCCTTTGTGTACAGATTCTCCTCCTATCCCAGGAAGCAATAATTATAATGGTGGATTGCATAGCTGCATAAAAAGTAAATATAGTATAAGATAATGTTATAATTTTTACATTCTCAGAACAGTTTAGAAAGTTTACTTTTAGAAAACCCTAAATATATGAGTACAGTGGTCTTTTAAATAGAGTCGACATAACCTGGAAATCAATAAAGCGATCAGAAAACCAATAAATGGATTTAGTCCCTGAGATTAAGCAAATGTAATATCCCTCTTAATATAAATATATATATATATTTTTTTTTTTAAGATCGTCAAAACATGGTTAGTACATTTCGATTAACTATTTTACAACTAGTTTGCTGTATAGGACCATAATCAGGCTTTCTCACCACTGTTACTATTTTCTTCTTTTTTTTATTTATATTCTTTTTTTATTCCCCTTCTGATTTATTTATTTATTTTTCTCATTTGGAAAATTCTGTCTACAAATAACTATTACAATTTTATAGAAATTCCATAAGAAAAAAATAGATACAATTATGTTATGTTACATTATTATGACGGTATGTTTGAAGGAAAAAAATATGAATTTTAAAAAATATCATGTCTATGGATTTTATCTAAAATGTGCTAAAACATTTTATCCACAATGCAAGTGCTCATCAAAATTGTTTTTTTGACTAACTGAACCTGTGCTTACATTTCAGAGGGACGAGTGGATGAACTTAGATTTCATGTCTTTGAAAGCGACTTCAGTATCGGCAATAAGAATAGAAAAACAGAAGGAAAAAGCACTGGAGCAAGAAAAAGAACAAGCTATAGAAAAGGTAAGAAAAGCAACAGAAGTCTTCGAAAGTCCTATGTGAATTGTAATGAGGTGTTCATGGCTCAGTCAGGTTATTCCTACTTCTTATGTTTTGATGTTCAGGATATACTATTTTGCAAAGGTACAGTAATTGGTTAACAACATGGTGTTTTATTTTTTAAGAGCACTTGTCCAAAAATGTCAGTTAAGGGGGCACTGTAGTGGCAAAAAGAATTAGGTTTAATTTGTTTATTTAGTAACTGATTTGCGATACAATCATTATTTAAAAAAGAAAATGTACTGTAGCTTTTAAAGTACAACTGTACTGTAAACTTGTTGTCTTGACTACTTCAACTCGCTCCTTACTGACATCCTTATGTCTCCACTCCAATTCATAATAAACGCCTCTGCTAGACTCATTTATCATACTTGGGGCCTCATTCAGTTGAGCTTTTGGGAGATCCGGGAGCCAACAAGTGAGGCCGAAAGCTAATTTGCTATTTAATTGGCGTCTTTTTGTAGGCTTGGAACAGCTTCCGAGTTACGGGCATGAAAAAATGGCGACTTACAGCCTTCAGAAGCCTTTGATCTTTCACTTTCGCAATGCTTAAATCACAAATTTCGACTAAATTGCTCACTTTCCCCAAGCCTGCAAATGTTTTCATACCAGTAAACGGCAAATGAAGGAGAAAATCCCACGAGTGCTAGAGAGAACCCGCAAGGGGGTTAAACACCTATTTGTAGCATTGTAAATTTTGGCCGAAAAGTTACATTTTAGTCTTATCAGACCAGAGCACCTTTCTCCATACATTTAGGGAGTTTCCCACATGCCTTTTCGCAAACTGGTGCCATTTTGTTTTTTGCTGAAAGCAATGGCTTGCTTCTGGCCACTCTGCCATAAAGCCCAACTCTGTGGAGCGTACGGCTTATTGTCGTCCTATGTACAGATACTCCAGTCTCTGCTGTGGAACTCTGCAGCTCTTCCAGTGTTACCTTAGGTCTCTGTGCTATCTCTCTGATAAATGCCCTCCTTGCCCGGCCCGTGAGTTTTGGTGAGCGGCTGTCTCTTGGCAGGTTTGCTGTTGTGCCATGTTCTTTCCATTTGGTTATGATAGATTTGATGGTGCTACTGGGGATCATCAAATATTGTAATATTTTTTTATATCCTAACCCTGACTTGTACTTCTCAACAACATTGTCTCTTACTTGTTTGGAGAGTTCCTTGGTCTTCATGGTAGTGTTTGGTTATTGGTGCCTCTTGCTTAGGTGTTGCAGCCTCTGGGGCCTTTCAAAAAAGGTGTGTATATGACAGATCATGTGACACTTAGATTGTACACAGGTAGACATCATTTCACTAAGTATGTGACTTCTGAAGGTAATTGCACCAGAGCTTTTTATGGGCTTCATAACAAAGGGGATGAATACACACGCACATGCCAATTTTCTATTTCTAAAAAGTATTTTTATGTATATATTTTTCTCATTTCACTTCACCAACTTAATTATTGTGTTCTGATCCATCACATACAATTCAGATTAACAAAACATTGAACTTAAGGCTGTAATGTAACAAAATAGGTAAAAAGTCAAGGGGGTGAATACTTTTGCAAGGCACTGTAATTCTTTATTTTTGGGATTTGCGAGTTTGATCGCATATCGGATCCCTGAACCTAAATGATTAACATGTAACCTCCATGTTTTACTGCTGTAATAAGGACTGTCTAATTTTCTATTGGCTTATTCTAAATGGGTGTTTACGGGCTTACTGAATTGATCATGTTCCCATCCTGCTACAAACCAGTGCATGGTTTACGGTTTTGGCTTGCGGCCATGAGCAATTGAATAGCATCGAAATCTGAGACCAACAGGAGCCCGCAACACACTCGCAGACATTTGTCTATCTACGATCAAATTGCTGGCTTCTAATTGAATGGGGCTCATGGTGTCTGCTGCGCCTCTCTGTCAATCACTCCAATGGCTTCCCATAGCCTCAGGAATAACATTTAGAATCATGACCCTAATGTTTAAAGCCCCCAATAACCGTCCACTACCTTTATATTATAGTTACATAGTAATTGAGGTTGAAAAAATGCATTTAGTCCATCAGGTTCAACCTTTTTAGATCTGCAGTATGCAGATTAATTGTTAATTGATACAAAGGAAGGCAAACCGAAAAAGAACCAAATGAAACTTTGTCAATTGTCTCAAAAGGGAAGAAAAAATGAATTCCTTTACGACCCCAAATACTGGTGATCAGATTCTTCCCTGGATCAATACTCTGTCTAGGGTGTGGAAAACCAGTTTTATTTTTAAATAAAATAAATCTATATGCGTATGACTGAATGTAATGTGCATTTCTGATATATACAGCATGTGCTAGATTAGAAAAATATAAAAGCAGGGAAACTTAGATTAACCTTTTAATATGCACAATTGTACACTCTATAGCATTATATCACTCACAAGGTCTGCTGAAGCTCATAATGTTAACCTTGAAATTTAGAAGGAATACACTGATTTTTTTTCCCTTGAAATACTGATTTTATTGTTAACCAGTAATTAAATAAACAAATGACATTTGGCTGCCTGCTTCTGAGCATGCATGGGGTAGTGGGGTAGGTGTCAAATACTAAATTCTAGTCTCAATAAATAAATAAATAACTCCTGCCTCTTCGACGCAGCAGTACCAAAGTAGGTTTATAATTGATCTCCCACTTTACGTAGATAATTGTTCCTACCCAGGGGTAATTAACAACATATTAAAGGTTGCTCTATGACCCTTGTTGGGAGCCAGAGCAGCTATGCTGGTCCATTCCTACTCTTTCCAATTATCTCTGTTTAGTAGTCTGTAATGTGAACTGAAAGCTAAACCGTATCTTGGTGCCATGTGGTTGGACAATTTATTCCCATGACCGTACATGCTTGAAAAGATGCTTCAGGCAAAACATTTTGTTTTATATAAAACATTTTAACTAGGTTTGTTTAATTAATATGCTTTTTCCATGTAATTTTAATATACAATTTGTGCCTACTTATTTATTCATATACAATTTTCAAAGGTAATGAAACATATTTTAGTGCTATAACTATGCATATCAATGACAAAAAGTAGAATGGTTTAATTTGTATTAAATATCACCAATACGGAAAAGTACATGCTGTATAGACTTTTATATCACAGACATTCTTATGTATTTATCCATGTCTAATATATTAGCAATGTCTTGTTTAATATCCACTATTAGTGTGTTAAGTATTTGTCTACTTTATCTCTGAAATTTGGTGTATGTTACCATTTCCAAATTTGGAGCAGTATTTGGTTTTCCGAGTGCCACCAGAATGCCATTTTTTGCATACATCCATTAAATATGTGTGATACTAAGAGCCTGATTCCATTGAGCAATTGTAAGTTACTGGAGCCCGTAAGCTAATTTGATATTGAATTGTTTTTTTTTGCGAGCTAAAAACCGCTTACATGTTACGGGCTTGAAAACTTTGCGGTTGTTAAACCCAGAACTCACAGCCTCCCTAAGCCTTTGCTCTTCCACGTCTGCAAGAGTTCCGTAAATTGCTATTCCGTAGCACTTTACAGGGGATAAGAACAAGGAAAATGACAATGTTAACAAACTGCAGAAAATGGAGGGCCCTGTTTTGAGTGTAGAATCTTTGTAGAAAGTGCTTTTTCCTAGAAGATTAGAAACTTGCTACTTACAATCTAAAGGGAATGGTAGACGCAGAAACTTGGACATGAGTAACAGATGGGGATAGCAATGGACAGGAAGAAAGTGAAAGTTTACCTAGGTTGGAAGGTAATAGTTAGGTTTTTCATTTAGTAGGACAGGGAAGGGATGTGATAGAAAGACAGGAGGTGGATGGCTCTAGACTAGTGTGTAATATGTTATCCGCCCCTTGTGGTCAGATAATGTAATCTGCTAGTGGAGATGTCAGATCAGGCCCTGGGTTACGAGATATATATCTCCAGAAGCCAGAAGTAGAGAGAGAGGGGAGATGGGAATGGGACTTGCAGAATTGTTTCCGCTTATGAGTTTTAGAAGTGGGAGGAGATAGTGACTGAAGGAAGGAGAGTGGATCATGGGAGCATAAAAGAGGAGAGCATTGAAGGTGATATGGTTATGTTGGAGACACAATGTGGAAAAGTTGAGAGGAAGAGCCTGAAGAAAAGACAGGAGGTTAAGTGGAAAGAGAAGGCACGAGAAAACATTGTGTAAAGGTTTAATTAGGAATAGTTAGCCGCTGTTGCTAATTGATTAACTGAAATAAATTAGTGTTATTCAATAAATTAAGATTAACGAGGGGGTTGGTATGCAGTTCAGACAGAGCAGGGCGGGAGTGAAGGCTGATGTTACTAAACAAAGTTATTTAAACATAAACAGGATGCATTTAGAGTGTGATAGGGAGTGGTTGAGGGAAGACTTGAAACAAAGGGGGAGGGGTTACAGAGAAATAACATAGAATGGAATTAGTCTAAAAAGTAACAATATCCCCCAAAATACTAACAGATAAAAAAATAAAAGTTATATTAATGAAAGGCCAGATGGTACAGATGGCTGAAGTAAAATGAGCTCCCTCAAGTGTCCTGAATTTTGATTGGTGTGCAGTTCAGATAGGGCAGGAGTGAAGGCTGCTTTAGAATCTGGATTGGTGTGTATTGGTGTGCAGGTCAGACAGAGCAGGGCAGGAGTGGAGGCTTTAGAATCTGGATTGGTGTGCAGGTCAGACAGAGCAGGGCAGGAGTGAAGGCTTTAGAATCTGGATTGGTGTGCAGGTCAGACAGAGCAGGGCAGGAGTGAAGGCTTTAGAATCTGGATTGGTGTGCAGGTCAGACGGAGCAGGGCAGGAGTGGAGGCTTTAGAATCTGGATTGGTGTGCAGGTCAGACAGAGCAGGGCAGGAGTGGAGGCTTTAGAATCTGGATTGGTGTGCAGGTCAGACAGAGCAGGGCAGGAGTGAAGGCTTTAGAATCTGGATTGGTGTGCAGGTCAGACAGAGCAGGGCAGGAGTGGAGGCTTTAGAATCTGGATTGGTGTGCAGGTCAGACAGAGCAGGGCAGGAGTGAAGGCTTTAGAATCTGGATTGGTGTGCAGGTCAGACAGAGCAGGGCAGGAGTGGAGGCTTTAGAATCTGGATTGGTGTGCAGGTCAGACAGAGCAGGGCAGGAGTGGAGGCTTTAGAATCTGGATTGGTGTGCAGGTCAGACAGAGCAGGGCAGGAGTGGAGGCTTTAGAATCTGGATTGGTGTGCAGGTCAGACAGAGCAGGGCAGGAGTGGAGGCTTTAGAATCTGGATTGGTGTGCAGGTCAGACAGAGCAGGGCAGGAGTGGAGGCTTTAGAATCTGGATTGGTGTGCAGGTCAGACAGAGCAGGGCAGGAGTGGAGGCTTTAGAATCTGGATTGGTGTGCAGGTCAGACAGAGCAGGGCAGGAGTGGAGGCTTTAGAATCTGGATTAGTGTGCAGGTCAGACAGAGCAGGGCAGGAGTGAAGGCTTTAGAATCTGGATTAGTGTGCAGGTCAGACAGAGCAGGGCAGGAGTGAAGGCTTTAGAATCTGGATTGGTGTGCAGGTCAGACAGAGCAGGGCAGGAGTGAAGGCTTTAGAATCTGGATTGGTGTGCAGATCAGACAGAGCAGGGCAGGAGTGGAGGCTTTAGAATCTGGATTGGTGTGCAAGTCAGACAGAGCAGGGCAGGAGTGAAGGCTTTAGAATCTGGATTGGTGTGCAGGTCAGACAGAGCAGGGCAGGAGTGAAGGCTTTAGAATCTGGATTGGTGTGCAGGTCAGACGGAGCAGGGCAGGAGTGAAGGCTTTAGAATCTGGATTGGTGTGCAGGTCAGACAGAGCAGGGCAGGAGTGAAGGCTTTAGAATCTGGATTGGTGTGCAGGTCAGACAGAGCAGGGCAGGAGTGAAGGCTTTAGAATCTGGATTGGTGTGCAGGTCAGACAGAGCA
This sequence comes from Discoglossus pictus, assembly GCA_027410445.1. NCBI lineage: Eukaryota > Metazoa > Chordata > Amphibia > Anura > Alytidae > Discoglossus > Discoglossus pictus. The sequence goes on from CM050164.1 coordinate 431,764,403, forward strand.
GGGCAGGAGTGGAGGCTTTAGAATCTGGATTGGTGTGCAGGTCAGACAGAGCAGGGCAGGAGTGAAGGCTTTAGAATCTGGATTGGTGTGCAGGTCAGACAGAGCAGGGCAGGAGTGGAGGCTTTAGAATCTGGATTGGTGTGCAGGTCAGACAGAGCAGGGCAGGAGTGAAGGCTTTAGAATCTGGATTGGTGTGCAGGTCAGACAGAGCAGGGCAGGAGTGAAGGCTTTAGAATCTGGATTGGTGTGCAGGTCAGACAGAGCAGGGCAGGAGTGGAGGCTTTAGAATCTGGATTGGTGTGCAGGTCAGACAGAGCAGGGCAGGAGTGGAGGCTTTAGAATCTGGATTGGTGTGCAGGTCAGACAGAGCAGGGCAGGAGTGGAGGCTTTAGAATCTGGATTGGTGTGCAGGTCAGACAGAGCAGGGCAGGAGTGGAGGCTTTAGAATCTGGATTGGTGTGCAGGTCAGACAGAGCAGGGCAGGAGTGGAGGCTTTAGAATCTGGATTGGTGTGCAGGTCAGACAGAGCAGGGCAGGAGTGAAGGCTTTAGAATCTGGATTGGTGTGCAGGTCAGACAGAGCAGGGCAGGAGTGAAGGCTTTAGAATCTGGATTGTGTGCAGGTCAGACAGAGCAGGGCAGGAGTGAAGGCTTTAGAATCTGGATTGTGTGCAGGTCAGACAGAGCAGGGCAGGAGTGGAGGCTTTAGAATCTGGATTGGTGTGCAGGTCAGACAGAGCAGGGCAGTGGGGAAGGCTGCTTTTAGAATCTGGATTGGTGTGCAGGTCAGACAGAGCAGGGCAGTGGTGAAGGCTGCTTTTAGAATTTGGATTGGTGTGCAGGTCAGACAGAGCAGGGCAGGAGTGGAGGCTTTAGAATCTGGATTGGTGTGCAGGTCAGACAGAGCAGGGCAGGAGTGGAGGCTTTAGAATCTGGATTGGTGTGCAGGTCAGACAGAGCAGGGCAGGAGTGGAGGCTTTAGAATCTGGATTGGTGTGCAGGTCAGACAGAGCAGGGCAGGAGTGAAGGCTTTAGAATCTGGATTGGTGTGCAGGTCAGACAGAGGAGGGCAGGAGTGAAGGCTTTAGAATCTGGATTGGTGTGCAGGTCAGACAGAGCAGGGCAGGAGTGAAGGCTTTAGAATCTGGATTGTGTGCAGGTCAGACAGAGCAGGGCAGGAGTGGAGGCTTTAGAATCTGGATTGGTGTGCAGGTCAGACAGAGCAGGGCAGTGGTGAAGGCTGCTTTTAGAATTTGGATTGGTGTGCAGTTCAGACAGAGCAGGGTATGATTGAAGTTTTTAAAATTTGGATTGGTGTGCAGTTCAGACAAAGCAGAGCATGAGTGAAGGATTTGGAATTTGGATTGGTGTACAGTTTAGACCGAGCAGGGCAAGAGTGAAGGATTTAGATTTGGATTGGTGTGCAGTTTATTATTATTATTATCGTTTATTTGTAATGCGCCAACATATTACGTAGCACTATACATAAGTTAAGTTACAGGCAATGACAAGTTCAAGATTAACACATTGCAATGAATGGAGGGCCCTGTCTTTGAGCTTGGGATCCGGTGTCCATAGCGCTTTCTCTAAAGCACCTTGCAGGATTGAAACTCGCAGACTTACAATCTAAAGGTTGAAGTTTGTATGTGGTACATTAGGGAGAGAGTAGTGCTGAGCGTGTTAGGTGGAAGGTTATAGGCTTCTTTAAAGAGGTGCGTTTTTTTATTGAAGTTTTGAAGGATATAAGGCAGGAGGATAGTCTGGTGAAGCAAGGAGTTCCAGAGAATAGGGGCAGCGCAAGAAAAGTCCTGGAGGCGGGAGTGAAAGGAGGTGACAAGAGTGGTAGAAGGAAAAGGTCGTTGGCAGAACGAAGAGGGCGTGTGGGGGAGTATTTGTAGATGAGAGCAGAGATGAATGGTGGTCCGTTGTTGATGAGGGATTTATAAGTTAGGGTCAAGATTTTAAATTTTATTCTAAAGGCTAAGGGAGTGATTGCCAAAGAGGAGCTGCCGACACTGAACGATGTGTACGGAAGATGAGTCTGGCAGAGGCATTCATTATGGATTGCAGTGGGGAGAGGCAAGTGATGGGCAGGCCAACAAGGAGCGAGTTGCAATAGTCGAGACAAGAAATGATGAGACAGTGTATTCAAATCTTAGTAGTGTCTTGTGTGAGGTAATGGCATATTTTGGATATATTTTTTAGATAGAGAAGACAAGATTTTAGAAGTTAGAGACTGTATGTGAGGGATGAAAGAGATGACAGGGTCCAGTAGAACCCCGAGACAATGGGCTTGGGAGGTGGGAGTGATGATGGCATTGTTGACCGTGAGAGATGTGAGGAATTTAAGATGTAGTAGAGGGTGGGAAGATTAATAGTTCAGTCTTAAATGTGTTGAGTTTTAGATGGTGGGTGGACATCCAAGAGGATATACTAGAGAGGCAGTCAGAGATGTGTGCTAGAAGAGAGTGGGATACATCCGGTGCGGAGAGGTAGATTTGAGTGTCATCTGCATAGAGATGGTACTGAAACCCAAAATAGTTTATTAGGGTACTGAGTAAGGATGTGTAGATGGAGAAGAGTAGGGGGCCTAGGACTGATCCTTGGGGTACGCCAATAGCCAGGGGGTGAGGAGAAGAAGAGGTGCCGGAGAAGGAGACGCTAAATGATCGTTCTTGGAGGTATGTTGAGAACCACGAGAGAGCAGTGTCTCGAATGCCGAGGTAGGAGAGAATGTGGAGGAGAAGAGGATGGTCAACTTTGTCAAAGGCGGCAGAGAGATCCAGAAGAAGCAAAATGGAAAAGTGGCCTTTAGACTTGGCGGTGAGCAGGTCATTGGTGACTTTTATGAGGGCTGTCTCAGTGGAGTGTTGGGGCTGAAAGCTGGATTGGAAGGTGTCCAGAAGAGAGTTAGAGGAGATTAAACTGGTAAGGCGGTAATAGACAAGCCGCTCCAGCAGTTTGGAAGCCAGGGGAAGAAGAGAGATAGGCCCATAGTTAGATGCAATGTCAGAATCGGATGAGGGTTTCTTGAGAGTGGGTGTAATTATGGCATGTTTAAGAGATGATGGAAACATGCCAGTGTTTTGGGAATGGTTGAAGATGTGTGTGTGAGAGCTGGGATTAGTGTAGTATAGTGGGGAGGGATGAGCTGAGATGGAATAGGATCCAGACGACATGTAGTGAGGTGAGAAGATGATATTCGGATGGAGACTTCATCCTCTGTTGCAGGGGTAAAGTAGTTTAACGTGGCTGTGGGAATGGGGAGGGGAGTAGACTGGGTATTGTTGGTTAGTTGAGAGGGTGGAGTTTGTGAGCCACGATGAGAGGAGAGTTAATTGCGGATAGATTGAATTTTATGTGTAAAATAGTTGGCAAGTAAGTCTTTATCCATGAGGCCGGAAGGTATAGGGGAAGGTGGTGGGCGGAGGAGAGTATTGAAAGTGGCAAACAGACGTTTGGGGTTGGAGGACAGAGTTGATATTAGTGATGTTTGGCCAGGTTGAGGGCGGAGGAGTAGGAACGTAGCATAAACTTGTAGTGAAGGAAATCTGCCGGGAGCGTGATTTCCTCCATAGTCGTTCAGCAGTGCGGGAGCACTTCTGAATGTATTGTGTGTGTGTAGTGTGCCATGGTTGTGGATGAGATTGAGGGCGTCTCCGTGTGGTTATGGGGACAAGGGTGTCAAGGGTGGAAGAGAGAGTAGAGTTGTAATGTGATTTGGCAGTGTCAGGGCTGTTGAAGTTGGTGATAGTCCTGAGAAGAGGTTGGAGCACAGTGGAGAGTTGTGTCAAGTTCTAGCACGTTTCTGTGTGTTATTGTGGCTGGGTTTGAAGAAGATTGATGAGAGGAAGATGTGGTAAGGTTGAAGGTAAGGAGGTGATGGCCAGATAGAGGGAGAGGGTGGATGACAGAGTTGGAGGTATGGCTAATATTGGTGAAAATAAGGTCAAGAGAGTATGCAGCATGGTGAGTTGAAGAATCTGTAAGTTGTGAGAGGCCGAGGGAAGAGGTGAGTGCAAGTAGTTTGGCGGCTGCTGAGGAGGTGGGGGTCTCAATGGCAATGTTGAAGTCGCCAAGTATCAGTGTAGGAATGTTGAAGGAAAGAAAGTGTGGGAGCCAGGCGGAAAAGTAATCGAGAAATTGAGAAGGAGTACCTGGGGGGCGATGGATTACAGCAACACGTAGAGAGATAGGAAAGAAGAGGCTGATTTTATGAGCTTCAAAAGATGAAAATTGGGTGTTTGAGACAGGGGGTATGAGGTGATATGTACAGCGAGAGGAAAGTAAAACACCCATACCACCACCTTGTTTGTTCCCAGGTCTAGGTGTGTGACAGAGGTGAAAACCACCATGCGAGAGTGCTGCAGGGGAGCCAGTGTCTGAAGAGGAGAGCCAGGTTTTAGTGAGAGCCAGTAGATTGAGGGAGTTGGTAATGAATAGGTCGTGAGTGAAAGTGAGTTTATTGCAGATAGATTGTGCGTTCCAGAGAGCTCAGGAGAAAGGTAGAGTGGAAGGTTTGTGACAAGTGATGGGTATTAATTTCTGGGTGTTTGCTGCCCTTGGGGCAGAGCGTGGCTGAGAGCAGGAAGAAATGAGAGAGGAACCTGGGTTAGGGAATATGTCTCCAGCAGCCAGGAGGAGGAGGAGTTAGAGTGATAGAATATGGGAGTGGGACTTACAGTGATGTTTCTGTTTATGAGTGTTAGGGAGGGGATGAAATTGTGATTGGAGGAGGGAGAGTAGCTCGTGGGAGCAGAGGAGAAGAAGAGCAAGGAAGGTGATATGGTTATAGTATTGGGGCATGATATGGATAGGCTGCAAATGAAAGTCTGAGAGAGAGGCAGTAGAAGATGAGGAGGAGAAAAAAGTAAGAGAGCATTGTGACACAGTGTGTAGGTGCAGGGAGTAGATGAGATGAACTGTGATGTGTGCTTAGTGCCTGTGTCGGGTGAGTAACTGGGTTGTGCGGTTGTGTGTAATATAAATATATATATATATATATATATATATATATATATATATGTGTGTGTGTATAAATTAATTTGAAACAGGTGATGCTGAGTGAGCAGGTGTAAGTCATGTGGGTATCTATAAGTTAGACAACACATGAAAGGGAGGGCGGGCAGAGGGAGCCGTGTAAGCAACATAGAGGAGAGATTTCAAGATGGTTGCTGGGGGCTGAAACAAAGAAGTAGTAGTGAGATATATTGAGGGACTAGCCCAGTATTTAAGCAAGTAAAGGAGCATTTGTTGCAGACAGATATGAAGGTGTGAAGGGGTGGGGAGATGGTCGTAGAGTAATACAGTGTGAAAGCTTACAATTTAACAAAGTAGAAATACAGTTACTATGTGAACAAAAATCATATCAGATATGGATATTCATAATTAATGTAACAGAAGGATACAGTAGAGTAAAAGGTTAATCATTGAGATGGCTGTAGATACCTTGTGGCAGTGTAAGCAAAAGCCAGAGGAGAGATTTCAAGATGGTTCCTGGGGGCTGAAACAAAGAAGAAGCAGTTCAGACAAATCATCTAGTAAGTGTATATTTACAGGGGATAAGATAATATTGGTGAGATGTTGGCAGATATAGTCTCAGAATAATAATATATATTCTATGTATATATGATAATAAAAATATACCTTGTTCCTTGGACACAGAAATAAACTATGACAATAATCATCTATTTGACATTCAAAGCATTATAAAGAAATATAAACTCTTCAGCCTTATTAATCATACAGGATGTAAAATAAATATGGCATCTATTATTTACTAGTAAATATGCTTTTTTATTTTTGCCTTGTGTCTTAGCATAGGCATAAATATAAATATTTTATTAAACGTGTTTATTAGTAATTAGAGGACAAGTTATTACTATACGTCTGTTTTATCTTTGCGTACTTTTCATGAAATTGATTAGATCTTATGCCGTTAAGCACTTGCTTTTTATTTATTTAGTTTTTGGAATTTCAAGTTGTACAAGTTAAGTATCTGCCTTCCTTGGGATTGAAGGAACTGTGGAGATAAAAAGAATATTTTGCTTCAGATCTTAATACTCATGCAGATAATTGTGTTATGGAATGAAGACTTTACCCCAAACTAATCAAACTTGTATATTTTATTGATTTAAAATATATTGTATTTCTTTTCCTGCACTGTGCGCTAGAATATAGTATATAATCACTAAAATACCCTTATAACATGAATTAAATGTATTAATTAGGCATTGATTATTGATAAAATTCAACTTTAAAAAAAGCAATATTCAATAATAAAATTAATGTAAAATTCCAGACTCTGCTAATTTTTCAGGCACAATATGTACCACCAACAAAATGATTGGAGAATTATAGTTTAGGATGTTTCCCTTGGCAACAAGCTGTCATTGGTTATTTATTCTCTTATACCTACTTATTCTTAAAATACTTTGTACCTGTCTCTTAGTCAAACCCCTACATTCCACTTAATGATCTTATTAGGTTGGCGACAATCACTCAACTGGAGGTTGAAACTCTAATCTTTTAAAATGTATTTGACCTTGAATACTGCTGTTATAAAATAGTAAACATTAATTTTATTACTTTTTGATGCATAATAATAATGACAAACTCCTCTTGCAAGGGCATTACGATAAATCTTTAATAACATGTATTACTCCGCATTATACTAACTTTTACAAACTATGGAATAACATATTTTGGATAATATAAACAGGATAGAACAGAGATGGTACAACTATGAAAAACTCATCAACTATCTCTCAACAGCTTAGATATGACCATTTGTAATTTTACCACTGAAAATTTCTTAGCAAGCATCATGTTTCTTGCCCCTAATTTTTTTTTAAAGAAATAGTAAAAAAGCAAATAAATTAAATTAACATACCACGAGAATTAAAAAAAATATATTTTTAAGATTGCATGTACATTGCATGTATATTTTTAAGATTGCAGGTAGGAGACAGATTATCCGGAATTGGATAATTTGGCACCTCCTGTAATCCGACTGCCTCCATCCCGCACTAAATTGACAGTGGATCCGCTGTCAGTCAGTGCCTGAATCGCAGCCCTGTGCGGCTTTACGCCTTTCCTCTTGCCTTCTTCTTACTACTGATAAGACACAGAAGTTTAAGGGAGGCAGTAAAGGAATTAAGTGGCTTTACCCGATTAACCCGATTTGCCAGACAATCGTAGACCTAGCAAAATTGGCAAGGCTCTAGAACGGAAGATGCTGGATTATCAATGATATGTATTTAAATTGTACCTCTGTATCTTATGTTTCTATGTCTAGCGTGTATCTGACAATTGAGCATTTATGACGTAAATGCTATATCTATGTAGAAAATGTAAGCAGTCTGACCATTGACTTGAATGGGTCACACACACCTTCACCTTGATTGTCTGTGGTAATGACACAGCGTGTGGGTATTACACATGTAAACAAAGATTTTATTTGATTTGATTTCTCAGGGAAAAATGCAGGTGTTTTGAAAATTTAAAAAAGTATTTTAACATATTTTTAGGAGATGTTTACTGTAATGTGGTCCTAATTGTGCTGAATTTAGTCGCCCTATAAATGGACATGAAACACATCATTTTTATATCATAAATATAAATAAAGCATGTTTTAAAAATTACCAAAGGTTATTTTTTCATTAGAAAACCTGTGTAAGGTTCCTTGACACCAACAGATTATTCCTCTATGTGCACAGAGAGCACTTTTGTTTGTAGATATCATTAGCAGACAAGTATGACCTTTACACTAGCTGGCTGAGAAAAACATGCTTCCAAGAGCACATATATACCCAATGCAATTTTATCATGCGCTAGGATATTAATTTAAACAATAAATAAAATGTAAAGCATTATCAAGTACCCTCTTTGAGACTTGCTTTAAGTGTGTTTCACTTTTTGATCTTCCACTGCACGGACATTGTATGATTTATAACACACAGATTTTAATGTGTTTGTATTCAGCTGTGTGCAGCATGTGAAAGTTTATCTTTAGCTTATAAATAGTTGTCAAATTATTCAGAATTTTATTTTGCAGATTTAGGATTTTAGAATTTGCAATAAAATGTAACTTTGTCACTCATATTTTACCATTCCACCTTTTGGCAACATTAAACATAAAAGCATACGTTTAAAAAAAAGAAAACCTAAAAAGAAACACTGCAGCATTACATACGTAGTTATAAAAGATATACCAAAATCACTTTGATATTTAAAGTTAATAGTAATTGTACTATACTTTTTTAAATCTTGATCTTAATACACAAGGGGGCAGGAGAGAGTCATTTTGGCTTGTTACATCATCAGCACTAAATGTACTGTTCCATGTATTTGTAGGGATATTACTTTTATATACAGATACCCCTTATATATTTAATATTATTTTGTTAGACAACAGTAATATTTACCAGATGTTTGCATAGTACCTACCCATGTGTATATATGTGTGTGTCTATATATGTGTGTGTATATGTATATATATATATATATGTGTATATATATATATATATATGTATATATGTGTGTGTATATATATATATATATATATATATATATATATATATATATATATGTATGTATATATATATATATATATGTATATATATATGTATGTATATATATATGTATGTATATATATATATATATATATATGTATGTATATATATATGTATATATATATATATATATATATATATATATATATATATATGTATATATATATATATATATATAGCTATTGTTTCACATATGGTGGGCTAAGAGTGATAGAAGCCCTCCACCGTAAAAAGTACAGTAGTACAAATAAGGAATAGTACATTAGTGATTCCATTTGAATGTTTAAAAATAAGTTGATGAAAACTTATTTCCTGCTCAAATTTCTCAGAAATACAGTATATGCACTGCAGTCTGGGAAAACTGGGCGGGGCATGCAAATGAGGCCACATAATGCACCATCACTCTGTCAATTCAAACCATTTTAAACATGGAGCCATGTTTAAAATGGTTTGGATTGACAGAGTGATGGTGCATTATGTGGCCTCATTTGCATGCCCCGCCCAGTTTTCCCAGACTGCAGTGCATATATTTATATATATATATATATATATATATATATATATTTATATATATATATATATATATATATATATATATATATATATATATTTATTTATAAAAAAGAGGATTTACTTTTATTGTTCAAATAAAAAATGAGGGTGTCATAGTTTAATACTGATGACAATATATTGGTTGCTCTTTGTGTCTACATACTTTTTATCCAAGGGCAAATGCAGTGACTCAGAATAGCAAACTCAGATTTTGTGGGTTCAAAGCTTTATGTAGTTTAATTTACTTTACAGAGATTAACTACATGACTGTTTCCCTGTATTCAGCAATGCAGTAGGAGTAGCCGAGAATGGAATTGGCTGACTATCTTTCAGGCCTCTCCACAAGCTACTGGAAAGAGGCTAGTGGATATGAAACTCACCAAAAATGTTGTGCACCATTTGATAGAGGGTTGAACTTCATGTTGGAAAGCTGTTTTACATTTTGGAAATTATGTTCACATATAGTTATAGGTATTTTTAAATATTGCTTGTAAAATCCCTGGAGCCCTTCCACAAATAGCTGCATATTTAATGAGGATGGAGGTTTGGGTAAATTGCCAATGAGTTGCTTCATTTTTCCTAGGCCAGTGATTCCCCGTCCTCTCCTCAAAACCCACCAGACAAGCCATGATTTCGGGTTAACACTGAAAACAGCTGTGTTCTATTCTGGGAGGTCTTGAGGCGAGGTTTGGGAACCTAAACCATAACCTGTCTGGTGGGTCTTGAGGAGAGGTTTGGGAACCGCTGACATAGGCAGTTAAATAAACAAGACTGCTGCACAGTCAGGTAGGCAGGGCTCCTTCGATGTGTCTCATCAACTTCAGGTTATGATGCAGACACTTTGTGTGATTTATCCTGTGCCAGCTTTGCAGGGGAGATATGATGACATGTGTGATATCCTGAAGGTGTGAAGCAGGTTAGTGAGTCATTTTAGAACTCCTAGTTGAATTCTACAATCTATAAAAGTTCTTTATTTGTTTTATCTTGTGAATGTTATAAGAAATATAAAAATACACAATACAAGACCAAGAACCCAAGGAATTGCTACACTGCAGAATGTCCCCTGAGCTATCAGACTGAACTGATGCGTGGAATGCAAACATTTTCTACCATGCATTTAAAATTGATTGATTTAAATGTATAATAGTTGTTTTTTTGCGTTTATATATACAGCAACTAACTAAGGAATTTAAACACATTCCAACATCAAACTAAAATGCCTATAACTCCATTAATTCAGCAGCAGTAGGCAAAAAATATATTTTCCACATGTCTTTCAAACCTTGATCTGATGGTACAGAGCACAGCCGATGACTTCAGTGGGACTTTAAGACTCTACACAGACTGAAGAGGGTATCCGGGTATGTCTCTGTGCACCTCTGACTGTCCAGCAACAAAGGCTGTTGTGCATTTACTGATCATTCAGTTACTACAGTACTATTAATATACAATGAATAGCACACTGCTACAACAGTAGCCCTATTAAATTCCCTCAACGTGTAAAACCGTAACCCCCAAGACTTGTGGCTATTAAATTGGACCCGTAAAGCAAACTGCTAATGACTTGCGGGTTAAGGGCGAGAAAAGGCTACGGGACGTAAAAATTCGAACTGCGCGTCGGCAAATCCTTTGATCTGTCAAGTCTGTAACTGTTAAGCGCCAATCACGCTATTAAATTTCAACCAATTCACTGGCGTTCAAGCCTGTAACCCGCAAATGGAGCCAAAAAACAAACTGGTACTAGAGAGGACCTACTAGTGGGTTAAAGTCCTATCCGTAGCACTGTAAATGCAAATATACACACACTACTGTACTTATAATTAAAGGGAAAGCGATGTTAGGTATTAAAATGAATAGCACAACATTCTGAGGCTTGCACATTTGAATATAAAATACTTTATTTGCAGTGTAATTTCCGTGTTATATCGATCCCGGCTAACAATGTGTTAATATATATAACGGAATTCGCATGTAATAGAATATCATATTTACGGCTTTATAAATATTGCTATGTATTGCAAAGTCTCCAGATTTATGAATTATAGGAGTTTGTCCAAAAAATTAACCAAAAACAGGCTATTCTTGCTTTATATACTTTAGTTTATGTGTGCAGTATATATCAATAGTAAATTATTATTATCATTTATTACGCGCTGACATATTCTGTAGCGCTGTACATAAGATAAGTTCTAGACAAAGATAAATGCAAATTATATATGGAATTATGATGGAACTCGCATGTAATAGAATATCATATTTACGGCTTTATCAATATTGCATTATGTCTGGAATGCGGTTCTGATCGCAACTCGTACTTGAAGCCCGTAAGGCTTTGAAATCTAACCTCCATTTTTCAGTGATGTAATGATGACGATCTCTATTGCCATTGGCTCCATCAAAACCCATAACTACGGGTTTGACTAATTGGTTATGTTCCCAGCCACACATCCAACGTGCGCAAGAATGGTTTACGGGTTTGTGTCTCAAGCCCGTAACTCGCGCCATGGTCTAATTTAATAGCTCTGTAACGAACAAATTTCAAGGCCGCAGCCGTTGCGGGTCTCACGTTGCCGCTACGGGCTTGGAATTTAATGGGGCTTTTGGTCAAGGTAAAGAATTTAGACTGTATTATGTATTTCACATAGTTTACTTTTAATAGCCCCTTTATATTAATTGCCTATAAAATTAGTGTTTAAATAATAACTACATTTCAAGCAATATGACTACAATAGGATTTTGAGCATAGCCCTAAGATCTTTACTATCTTCCTTCTCTGTCAGCCTCCTAATTTTGACTGTATTATTGATTCTTTTTCTATTTAAACTGTATCCTGTTTCCATGGGAACATTTTCCATGCTATTTTGCCTAAAGGACAAAACGTGCAATAAATCCAATTTTAACACACAGAAATAAAGACGTAAAAGTTATAGGCGTATCTTACTTGGCATAAGATTTAACAGGAGAATGCATTCAGTACCCGGGTTACAGACGAGATACGTTCCTGAGAACGTCTTTAAACCGGCTTTGTATGTAACTCGGATCTCTGATGAATACTATAATGGCTCATTTTGTAATAATACAAGGTAATACTGCAATAATAATAAATTAAAAATAAGTGACAGAAACTATTGTGCTCTTTCTTTTAATTAAAACAAACAGAACATGAAAACAAACTCATACAAAAAAGCTCTTTAACAAAGGGAACAGAGATAACATTAGTATGCTAATTACCCAATTGTAAAAAACACTGAGTGTTGAGTATGGTCGACTCTGTTTCAGTGACACAGTCTGTATGCCAGCTGGAACCTATTATTATTAACTTGTATTTGTAACACGCCAACATATTCCGTAGCGCAATACATGGGATAAAAAACAAGGAAAAATACAGCATTAACAGCCTTCCAAGAATGGAGGACGCTGTTTTGAGCTTAGAATCTTTGCAGAAAATGCCTTTTCCCAAAGCATCCTAGAAGACTAAAAACTCGCCACTTTCCATCTAAAAGGAATGGAAGGGACAGAAATCAGGGAAAGATTAAACCGATAAGGAATAATAAGGGTCAGAAGAGAAGTGAAAATTAGAAAGGTTTTTCATTTATAGGGAGAGAGGAGGGACAGAGGGGATGGCTCTAGCATTTAATATGTTGTCTGCCCCTAGTGGTGAGATAATATATGCAAGTAGGAAAGTCAGGTGAATCCCATTCCACTTGCCAGCAACCATGCTTATTTGCTCAGCCCCATGTGCAACTACTTGGTGTTGTCTGTTGACTGCTCTCTGTTCCTGATCCATGACTATATTTACTTGACTTGTCTGACCCCATTGGCTTTTTTACTAGGTCTTTTCTTCTGCTTGTCCTAGCTGGTTCCTTTTTTTGCCCTTGCCTCTGACCCTCCAAAGTTGGACTTGTTAGCCCTGGTCCTGCAACTGGTCTCCAGCTCCACTTGTCACTGACTTTATCCTGGCTTCTTCATACAATCCTACACCACTTACTACTTAGCTCATCGGTCAAATGTGTTTGAAACAAAGCTAGTTCTAGTTATTTCAAGTTAATTTTAAAAAGACAAGGGTCCATTCAGATGGTATTTTGTATTGCAAGTCTCCAGATTTATGAATTATATGAGTTTGTCCAAAAAATGAACCAAAACAGGTTACTCTTGCTTTATATACTTTAGTTTATGTGTGCAGTATATATCAATAGTAAATTATTATTATTATCATTTATTTATAATGCGCTGACATATTCTGTAGCGCTGTACATAAGATAAGTTCTAGACAAAGATAAATGCAAATTAAACATAGCAAAGCAAGGAGGGCCCTGTCTCTGAGCCTCAAATCCAGTGTCCATAGTGCTTTCCCCAAAGCACCTTGTGGGATTGAAACTCGCAGACTTACAACCTAAAGTATATAATGTATGCTAATTAGTGTGCAATCCTCTACACTTATTAAGCTCAAAGAACATGATGAATACCTCAAGGATTGTAAAAAATGACTGGTGCAATGCGTAGCCTGTTTTTAATACTTTTTAAGTAGTGTTGTCCAGTGTAGCAATATTGCTTATTGTCGAATTATATATATATCTTTGTTAGTTACTGAGTGTGTACATCCTACTATTTTGGAGTTTACAAGGCATAAATTACCAGGTGTAAGAGTTAACAAAATTACTAAGCATTGGTTAATGCCTCGATGACAGGAGGCCGGCATGGTTTACAGCTGCATGAAAACATTGCTTTCTTGATATTTCAAGTGGAACTTAGTTGGATAATTAGGAGTTTTCTTTCTAATGTTTGAGAACATTGTGATTTGTTTTCACTTCCTACATAACCTATCTTAATTATATAGTCATGTGTAAATATAGTGTGTATTTAATGAGTGTTTGTATTGGATAGATGCTCCACCTATGGGAGATCCTCACTACCCCAACTTAAGGAAATTCCATTTATAGAGAACAGAGAGGGTCTTATTGTTTCTTCAAGTCTTAGGGCTACCACAGTATTTACCTTCGACTACAAAATCATTCAGATGTTCTTTGAATATGCAAACCAAGGCAGTGAACAAAATAATGTTAATATAAAACTTGGTAGTAGCAACATTTTTAAATATGAATTTTTGTAGATAATTTAGTTAAGCATCCAGAAAAGCTACAATAATTAAACTTGAAAGGTAGTAAAATAATACAAAATTTAAAAATACTATATTGGAACTTTAAGAAATATATAAAGACAAGAATCATCATTATTATTATTTATTTATTTATTTATTTATGTATTTATAAAGTGCCAACATATTCCGTAGGGTATAGAACAAATACATAATTCAAACATGACAAAATAGACATACTTGTACTCAAAGTGTTGAGGCTGTTATAATAGTGAAGATGAGCACTTGGTAACTGGGGCATAACCAGAGAACTACATCTGTTCCCCACCCAACAGGAACAGCAACAAAGCTTATTGTTACACAGATGATAACGAGAGAGGGCTGGGGGTACCAAGGGCATTTTTACAATTGTTCCTTGGCCTATTGGCTTGTCATCAACACTGGTCAAGTCTGGTGTTACCCTCATGGAGCTAAGCTCAAAATCCAACAGTCTCTGGCCGTTGCATATAGGGCACTTGTACTATTCATCCAGAGTGACTCTTATTCTGCTGCAGATATACTTAACCAATGAATAGCGCTACGGAATATGTTGGCATGTTACTAATGAACAACAACAATAATAATAAGAGTATTTCCTGTGAAGTAGGTGCCAATTTATTTGGAGCCTAATGGCTGGAGGTGGCACTTCGCTTCGTCCCCCCCAAAGCCAACTGTTCAAATGCACAAACTATACAGGGAGTGCAGAATTATTAGGCAAGTTGTATTTTTGAGGATTCATTTTATTATTGAACAACAACCATGTTCTCAATGAACCCAAAAAACTAATTAATATCAAAGCTGAATATTTTTGAAAGTAGTTTTTAGTTTGTTTTTAGTTTTAGCTATTTTAGGGGGATATCTGTGTGTGCAGGTGACTATTACTGTGCATAATTATTAGGCAACTTAACAAAAAACAAATATATACCCATTTCAATTATTTATTTTTACCAGTGAAACAATATAACATCTCAACATTCACAAATATACATTTCTGACATTCAAAAACAAAACAAAAACAAATCAGTGACCAATATAGCCACCTTTCTTTGCAAGGACACTCAAAAGCCTGCCATCCATGGATTCTGTCAGTGTTTTGATCTGTTCACCTTTAACATTGCGTGCAGCAGCAACCACAGCCTCCCAGACACTGTTCAGAGAGGTGTACTGTTTTCCCTCCTTGTAAATCTCACATTTGATGATGGACCACAGGTTCTCAATGGGGTTCAGATCAGGTGAACAAGGAGGCCATGTCATTAGATTTTCTTCTTTTATACCCTTTCTTGCTAGCCACGCTGTGGAGTACTTGGACGCGTGTGATGGAGCATTGTCCTGCATGAAAATCATGTTTTTCTTGAAGGATGCAGACTTCTTCCTGTACAACTGCTTGAAGAAGGTGTCTTCCAGGAACTGGCAGTAGGACTGGGAGTTGAGCTTGACTCCATCCTCAACCCGAAAAGGCCCCACAAGCTCATCTTTGATGATACCAGCCCAAACCAGTACTCCACCTCCACCTTGCTGGCGTCTGAGTCGGACTGGAGCTCTCTGCCCTTTACCAATCCAGCCACGGGCCCATCCATCTGGCCGATCAAGACTCACTCTCATTTCATCAGTCCATAAAACCTTAGAAAAATCAGTCTTGAGATATTTCTTGGCCCAGTCTTGACGTTTCAGCTTGTGTGTCTTGTTCAGTGGTGGTCGTCTTTCAGCCTTTCTTACCTTGGCCATGTCTCTGAGTATTGCACACCTTGTGCTTTTGGGCACTCCAGTGATGTTGCAGCTCTGAAATATGGCCAAACTGGTGGCAAGTGGCATCGTGGCAGCTGCACGCTTGACTTTTCTCAGTTTCATGGGCAGTTATTTTGCGCCTTGGTTTTTCCACACGCTTCTTGCGACCCTGTTGACTATTTTGAATGAAACCCTTGATTGTTCGATGATCACGCTTCAGATGCTTTGCAATTTTAAGAGTGCTGCATCCCTCTGCAAGATATCTCACTATTTTTGACTTTTATGAGCCTGTCAAGTCCTTCTTTTGACCCATTTTGCCAAAGGAAAGGAAGTTGCCTAATAATTATGCACACCTGATATAGGGTGTTGATGTCATTAGACCACACCCCTTCTCATTACAGAGATGCACATCACCTAATATGCTTAATTGGAAGTAGGCTTTCGAGCCTATACAGCTTGGAGTAAGACAACATGCATAAAGAGGATGATGTGGTCAAAATACTCATTTGCCTAATAATTCTGCACTCCCTGTATGTACAGAGTGATCTCATAAAAGTAATGTCTACAGTAGCCAGTAGTTCTTGGGTTCCCTGGACTATCTCGATTTTTATCTCTATTCTGTGTGTGCAAGAAAGCCTTAAGTCCAATACTTATTTACTCTCATTTGATCTACATATACAAGAACATTCTGTATCCCAGCAGCTAAATTTGAATTTTACAGATAGAAGACATTATTCTTCACTGTCCTATAGCTCATGTATACATTATGTAAAAATAGTTCCATTTATGTTTTAATGAACATTGCATCCAACCTATGAAATAAACAAACACCTTTCTGGCCCAAATTCTAATTGGAACATGTTTTTAGACCAATTCCTCTCAATGTTGTTAAAAGCTATCACATCAGTTAACAGCCACATTAAATTCGGGCTACGTGTTAAAATGTAATCTGTAACGTAGATCTTAGGCTGTTTTGCTATTAAATTAGCTCCGTAACGCAGCCTGCAGACGACGCAGCATGGCCGAAAAAAGCCTACGGGTTGAGCAATGTTGAACTTTGCACCCGTAAATCCTTTGATCTGTCAAGCCCATAACCGCTACTTGTTCAATTCAGCTATTAAATTGCAAAGAAGTCACTCGCGAGCAAGCCCGTAACGCACAAATGGAGCCCAAGGCCCAACATGTGCTCCGCAAGGGGGGTAAAGTCTAATTTGCAGCGCTGGTACTGTGAATAAAAACACACTACTGTACAATCATTAAAAGGGAAAGTGATGTTAGGTCTTAGAATTAATAGCACAACATTCTCTATTTTTTGTGTTATATTGATCCTGGGAATTAATGTGTTAATACATATAATGTAACCCGCATGTAATAGAATATCATTTTTGCGGCTTTATTAATATTGCATCATAAATGGATTGTGGGTTAGTTCGTAGATCGTAATTGAACCCCGTAGGACTTTGAAATCCATCCTCCATTTTCTTGTGACGCAATGCTGACAATCTCTGTTTCCATTGGCTCCATCTAAACCCGTAACTACGGGCTTGCTTAATTGATTACGTTCTAGCCCGCAAAGCTGCTGGCCAACAGATGGTTTACAGTGGTTAAACTAATAGACTATCATGCAGGCTTGCACTTCAAGGATCAACAAATAATAAAACATATAATTTATTAAAGGGCCATTTACCTTACTGCAAGTGCTCTTCATGGTGTGAAAGAGCACAAGATAATATGTTGAAACAATCTATTTTTTTTACTACACTAATAACAGATACAAAACTCAAAAGATTGAAATCATTGTTTACTTACAAGTCTATCCTTTTATAAAACAAAAAGAAAACAACTTCCTTAATTAACCAACCAATATCCTAATATTACTTAACATCCAAAGTCAATATATAACCATAATGGACCATAAAGGTGGCAACAAACCGTATAAAATTAAAATGTAATTTATAATCCCATCCATTAAAAATATCTATATAATAAAATAGTTAAAAGCAAATACTGTCCAGGATATGACGTCTTCCAAGTAGTTAGTATCACATCAATTAAATGTACTCAAAAGTAGGTCAACTTAAATATATAATAAATACAATATATCATAATCAAATCTTTAATTAATTAACATTGAACAATGTATTGCACTTTGTGTACATTTGGGAATTCTGCAATTTACTGAATATTGATGCTTAGATTGTGATGAATTAATGTTGCAAATTTCTGTAATTTTCTGGCAGTTGATATTGAGAAGGAATACCCCTGAAATTTAAAGCTAAATAAGCATACAATTCATAATGCATTGTGGCCAATCAGAGGCAGCTACAACATTGTTGCAATTTCTGGGGGTTTAGTCTCTGTAGCATAGCATCATGGGATCTGTAGTCTTTTTAAATAAAATAAATCTGTATGTGTATAGAATGACTCGGTGTAATGTGTGTTGTGTTACACTAGAAAAAAACAGGGAAACTTCCATATACATTTAAATTAGATTTTTTTTCTAGATGTAGTCCTTATAACCTGGATTCTACCCCTCCTTACAATATGCTCTTTTGTAGAACTACACTTGCTAAATAGGAAGTAAAGCAATAAATAAAATTTATAATTTATTGACTTTTTGTGTAATTTATCTTTGCCGTTTACTACAATGCTTTTTGAGATGTGTGACCAGGGTGTGTCCTGGTGAATAACACCTCCATTAATCCTTTTCAAAGCATGGGCACCTTGAGTTGCCATATTTACATTTTAGAAGGTTGAAGATAGCTCTGCATTCAAAGTCTCCTTCCACCTGCAGAAGTATTAGAACAAAAAGGCACTTCCACTGGAGCATACCTGCATATATTCTGTAATAAAATAAAAGCTCTCTTAATATATATTTTTTCATTTTGCTCCTTATCATTTGCACTTTTCGTAAAAGCATATTGTTAATATAGAAATATGGTGGTCCAACAGGAAGTTGGTTTCATTTTAAAGTGTAAGAAAAACTAAGTTTACGTTGTACTAGCCTTTTTTCTTTACAGTAAAGCATTCCGGAGAAGTACAACACTGTTTTTGCAGCTATTGCGCTAATCAATATGCTAATTTTAAGGTCTGAAAGGGTTTTAATTGAATTACTACATTGGGGATCATTGATTTGGTCACCACAGGAACAGAAAAGCAGACTTTGGTTCTAATTCGCACATCAAACATAACATATAATATTGAATTTCTCAGGAATGGTCCACTTTAGCAGGGAAATTTTTATTATTATTTATTATTATCATTTATTTGTAACGCGCCGATATATTCCGTAGCGCTGTACAAGGGTAGAGATCAGGGAAAAATACAATATTAACAACTGAAAAATGGAGGGCCCTGTTTTGAGCTTATAGTCTTTGTAGAAAGTGCTTTTTCCCAAAGCACCCTACAAGACTGAAAACTCGCTACTTGGAAATGTTTAATACAATATATAAACAGTTTTTGTGCTCTTTAAAAATAACCTATAAAACAACAATTTGATTTTGGGTTTAGTCCATTTAAGAGGAATAGGAGAGTCGCTTAGGGTAAGCTTCAGAAATAGGGAGGAAAAATTATTTCTGTACTTTAAGCTTCATTCAAAGCCACTTTATGTACTTGACGTTCTTCCCCCTTTTTAGAAATCAGACTTTCTTAAAGGTTTATAGAAGTTTCATAGATTATGAATGCATCTGATAGTGGAGTATCAGTAGTGTATGAAAACATTTTTCTGCATGAAAAAAATCCCCCAAAAAACATTAATAAACCTACCGGAAAGTTTGCAATATTTGTTTAGTTTTTTGGCAGTTGGTTTTGAGAAGGAATGGCCCTGAAAACCTAAATTCATAAGAGGCTACAACTTTGTAGCAGTATGGGGATTCAGTCTCTGCAGCAAAGCATTGTGGGATTTGTAGTCAGGCAGTGCTGCTCTGGATCTCTGCACAGTGCTGCTATTGACTGGAAGATTAGTATAGGGTTAATAATTTACTGGAATGCAGTATTTCTATTGGTTAGTACCAGGTGCCTATGTAGGCACTCCCGGGGGTGTGCAAAGCAATTTCTTTCTTAAATAAAATAAATCTGTATGTGTATAGAATGACTCCATGTAATATGTGTGTCTGATATAAGCAGCTTGTGTTAGATTAGAAAAAGATAAGAACAGGGAAACTTCCATATACCTTTAATATGAAGCCATTACATAAATCCCCTAGTAACATAACCCAGTCATACTTCCATCCCATTTATCACAAGTCCCAACTGTTCTTCTTTGTTGCCTTTTTTTCAAAGAAAATTTATATAAAAATAGGCAGAGTAATCACTCATTTTAGATTGATAAAATTATCTCCCTGAGAAGCTAGAATCGTATAGTCTTGGACATATCCAACGTGTGATTTATTGCCAGTAGTAGTGAGAGTGAAAAATAAGCACCTGGGTGACATTTATACAGTTATTTTATTCCTGTTTGGATATTAATTTTATTTGGCAGTGACTGCTGCTACAGCTCTTTCTGTTCTGTTAAAGGAACATGGACGGTTTCTGGATTTCACTAGGAATTATTTGTATCTACTTTTTTGTTTTTTCCCCTGCCTAAAATCATACAATTTGTATGTGTTCGTGTCTTCCCAATGTAACTCATGCAGTTCATGAATAACTGTTAAGTGCAGCATTTCAAATTAGCCTGTCAATGACCTCTCTCAAGCTGCATGTTGCAGGATATTGTCGCTGATTGGTTACTATGAGACACTGCACACCCTGTATGTAGATATACACTATCTTCATGAACTGCAGAGAATCCAATTAAGAACTATTTTATGAAGTTATATCCAAATCTACATTGGTCCTTTAATGTGTGTTCAGTGGTGTAGGCAATAGAAACAAATGCGCTGCAGCTCAAGACATTGCTAATTGCTGCAACGTTGATTAAAATACAGTAAGTCACATATATACACTGCTTCATATATATACTGACTTATTCCACGTACAGCTTACTGAACAAGTACCTCTGTAAATTACACAAATCTGAGCCACACATTGAATAGTACTCTAAATTTAATAGGTTTTTCTTATACTTATGTGGAGCGAGAGAGTGTGCGAAACCAAGTCAGAGGCACTCCTTGCTCACTGTGCCTTGGGGAGTTCAGCTACACCCTATTGATTAGGCCCAATAAAGGCCGAAATGTATGTCTGGAGTTTGCTGTTTCTCTCGTTCAGGGTAGAATTGCCTGGTATTTCAGGCAGGATCATTCTATTGACACTGATATACTAAAGGATATTTCTCCATGTTGTGTATGCAAGTGGCCCTTAGGGTTTAGTCTTCCTAATGATGATAGGGGGCTCCAGATGTGGACTCCTTACTCACTGTGTTTTAGGGTGTACAACTACACCTCACCAATGAGGCCCAACTAAGGCCGAAATGTATGTCTGGGGTTTGCTGTTTTTCTCGTTCAGGGTAGAATTGCTTGGTATTTCAGGCAGGATCATTCTATTGGCACTGATATACTGGTTTAGTCTTCCTACTGATGATAGGGGGCTCCAGATGTGGACTCCTTACTCACTGTGTTCTAGGGTGTGCAACTACACCTCACCAATGAGGCCCAACTAAGGCCGAAATGTATGTCTGGGGTTTGACGTTTTTCCTGTTCATGGTAGAATTGCCTGGTATTTCAGGCAGGATCATTCTATTGGCACTGATATACTGGTTTAGTCTTCCTACTGATGATAGGGGCCTCCAGATGTGGACTCCTTACTCACTGTCTTCTAGGGTGTGCAACTACACCTCACCAATGAGGCCCAACTAAGGCCGAAATGTATGTCTGGGGTTTGACATTTCTCCTGTTCATGGTAGAATTGCCTGGTATTTCTGGGCTGGATCACTCTATTGGGTGAGACCAGACTGATATTATACAGAATAATTCACCCTGTGATGGGTTATCCTGTACACATATCTATCCTATTAAGGTTAGTTTGTTCTCTGATTGAGCATCTCTATGTTGTTGCACTTACAAATACTTTGTAAACATAATATTTTATTAAGGTCCTACTGATTCCCTTTGGCATTACTTATGTCTGAGATGTTCTTTAGTAAAACTAACAGAATAAATACAATTCACCCACAATATTCTGGTAAATGTAGTCCTTTGTCAAAGCAAAATTGGTAAATTTGACCAAGTTATTAGCTCATGTTAATGAAAATCTAAATTTAGGGGACTCTATTATGTCATGGACCAGTCTGTTTTGGACTGTGAGGGAGAGAGGATACTCTGAGAGTTTCTCTGCTATTTAGTTCTATCATCAAGTGGCAATTCAAAGTGTCAGTCTTAGAACAAAGTAGATATCTTATCGGAGTCTAATGTTCCTCCCATTCCTCTCCGGTGTCTTATGCTGTTAGGAACAAGGGCAAAATGTCTGCTGCCATTAAAATCCGATACAATAATTAACAAATTAAAGTGTATATGTATTTATATAAAAAATTCTCAAATCATAATATACATTATTGCACTATGAATATTCCTCTTCAATGGTCCTTTAACTGATTTTGCTATTTTTTTCAGGAAAAGATACAAGCCAGGGAACTTAACCCCTTCTGGAAGGATGGTGGTTCAGGCCTGCCACCAGCGGAGGGTGATTTGACATCCGTTAAAAAGGGTAAGTGCTGTTTTCTTGAAACTTACTTTTTTTCAGTTAATATTTTCTACTGAAGATGCACAGAAACTACAGCTTCATGGCGACTGGCTACACTAATTAATGTTTCCTATGTTAAAGTATTTATTTAAAAAATATGGTTTCCACACACTTAGAGGTGCTTATATACATCCCCAGACATTGCAACAATGTTGTAGCTGCCTCTGATTGGCCACAACACGTTATGATTTTTATGCCAATTTAGCTTTGATTCCTTATCAAACTTAACTGCTAGAAACATGAAGAAATCTGGGATTTTTTCATGAAAAATAATGTTTGCTTACACTACTGCTTCTCTTCTATCAGATGTATTCACAATCCATGAAACTTCTACATACTTTTAATATAGATTTGGTTTTCAAACACATTACAGGAATTTAATTAGATTTTTTCCTAGGCCTTGCTTATTATTTTGTCCCACTTGTGTGTCTTGTTATTTAAATGTTTGTTCATGATACTCTTAACATGTCCGCCATTTGTAATTTACCATTCTCTCTACCCTGCTGCTTGAGTTGCTTCTCTTGAGAGTCCATCACAATAAAAGGTATCACTGTATACCGCCATACTCTTATTAATTATTTGAAATATTGCACTTGTACACATTGCTTTGAATTGTGTAATTGTATATCAGTTCCCTTCTAAATATGACACATTCTCTTAATGTAATTTGGTTCTTTTTGTTCCATTTTACATATTAACACATGAAATGATAATGAGCAATTTGGTGTGAACCACATCCAAATTATGTTGCCGAGTATAAAACCATGTGAAAATAGATTGCCATTGTGGTCCAGCATTTCATTCTTTCTATATTAATATATGAATGAAAACTAGTAATTATAACATAATTCATGCCACAATGGCTTTAAAGAGCTGAATGCTGCAGATTCTACTCTACGCTCATTGGTATCCTATTGTGTTCATTGTACCTATTGCAACGTACATTTAGTCGCAGTCATACAGAGAAATGCCACCAGATACTGCAGAAAAAAACATGTACACATGTAAATAGATATAATTGCAGCTGGTTGAGGGGTAGTGTTTGATAAGTGAGCCTCTGAACAAACAAAAAGAGGCTTTATGCTAAATAAATTACTCTAGCAAGTTCAGTTATTATGGATACAGTAGACATACTTGTGAGGATCTCGAAAGGCAATAGGAAGGACTAAGCAATGCCATTCCTGAGATTTACAGCCTGCAAGAAATGTATTTATGTATTGAGCACTTCCAAACATGTTACTATATGTGTAGACAAATTCTTTGATTTTAACCTACCCTTTTTCAATGAAAAGACTTTCAAAAACATCCAATTTTTCTGTTTCCTTCTATTGATAGTAGGTCACACTGCTATGTGTGCCTGGCGTTTTACTGTCATTGGCGTTGTGTATTTTCTAAGTCTGGCATTTTTGGCTTTGTGTATTTTCTAAGTCCAACGTGCCTGACGTTGTTCATGTAAGTGTTACTGTCTTTGCTCAGCCTCGTTTTCATCCTGTTTCTGACTTTTTTTGCGTTTTTCGTCCTCCTTTTTTTTCTCGCTAAGCCGATTTTCGAGTGATGAAACATGAATTTTTTTTTAAAGTTCTGCAATCCTCAACTGCTCGCCTCGCTTTGCGAGGCTTGCAGGAGCGCCTTTGGTGCTCATTTCAGCATAAGTCCAGCATACTTCAATTCCTCAGCTGTTCGCCTCGCTTTGTAAAGCTTGCGGCAATGAGCGCCTTCAAAGCCTCAACGGCGAGGCTCGCAAGCGTGACGACAAATCAGTTTGACAATTATAATATGTGATTGTCACGATTATGACAAACCAGAACACTAATTCACTTTCAAGTGTAAGGCTATGTTCTCCTAAACAAACAAAAAGAGGGCTAAAAAAAGTATTTTTATTGTCATTTTTTAATTATATGTCTGTTTGTCGTTTGTCCTTTTAAAGATCCTTAATAAAAGTTAAGTATTAATTAATTGGAACTAGTCTGGTCTACCCTCCCTTTCTCTGATAATGTACCATTAGGGGAAATCTGCTTGTTCTATATAAATGTACTTTCCCATATATTGTTTCTCACCCATATTAGAATATTTTGATTGAGGTCCTGCAAGGACTAGATCTGCATCAGGGAAAGAACCGTATTAAAGCAAAACATCATACTCTGGCAGAGATGACACATGTTCATATATTTTTTTAGAATCCTGTAGTAAAAAAGTCTTTAAAACATCTAAATCAGTTTAAGAAGATTAGTAAAATACTGTCAGCATGTGTTTTCAATATATAGTTTTCATTTTAATTCTGCACAAATTGTCAGCAAATTGATTACATTAGTTATACTTTCTCAATTATTTCTTAGATATCTTCCATCTTTAATTTAGTATCACATGTATTTATTTTAAGACTTCCTTTTACCTGCACTTCATTTAATAAGTTGTAAAAGAGTATTACAGAATAACATCCCTTTTATTATATCCTAGTTGTTCATATTGAAGATGGTGGCTTGAGTTGGTTAAGAAAAGCACATCAAAGAATGAAAGAGCAATCGGAAAGAGAAAAACGAAATCTAGAAGACATTATAGCTGAAAGATATGGGGTAAGAAGAAGACTACATTGAAAAATATCTTAATCCCTTAAAAACATGTTTAATATAAATAAGATTCCAATTCTTCTATGAGGTAATCTGTTTAATATATTTCTAAATACACAATTCTCATTCATTCCTCCTCCTCCTCCTTCTCTGGTCAAACTGGGCTTTAGATTCTTCCTTTGAGCTCAACAGCAAATGTATAAGTTTTCTGACTTCCAGTGTTGTAACTTGGAAGATAAATTATTATTTTCTTCTGGTTTAAGTAGCAGAGAGAAGTTTTTGGATTCAGTATCCTCTAAGAACTGCATGAAAAGCCAAACAATTAAAGGCTGGTGTTATCATTTTGGCCATGATCAAGTTATAATAGGGGTTGTATTTATACCTAAACATTTACATTTCAAATAATAAACCTTTTTAGAAAGTAAACAAACACAACCTTTCCATTTTTCACTTTATATGCAATTATTTGTTGCATGCCTCCATTTTCTTCATAATTCTGCCTCTTGCAGCTTTTGTCTCAGCATGGTGAGAGCACTGGCAATTGTATGTGCCATCATCTAATTTGTGCAAATACAGACTTCCTCTGTATTTAATGTCACCTCCCACTTCAGGAAGTAGATGACTGGAAACTAAAATGATAGATTCGACAACAGCATAATTGCATATAAAAGTAATACAATAATGGCTGTATTATTATTATTATTATTACTTTTTTCATTTGCTTTCAAGCATAGTTCTTCAAAAGGCATTATTTTTAAGTTTTGACTGCAATGTTCTTTTAAACTTATATAATAATTTACTGATCATAAACTTTTTATTTTCTCAAATTAGTCAGTGGAAATATTCCAAAATAAGATGGATGAAGCCGAAAAAACTGCTTCACAGAATTATACTAAACAGTATGATGACAGAAGAGGAAACTGGAGGAGACCAAAGCATTATGACAATGAATCACGAAGGTTTGAGAACCAACGTGAGGATAGAACCAGCGACCGTGACAGCAGGGACTACAAAGGAGGCAGAACAAGAGGTGAAGAGAGACTGTCCGACACAAGAAGGTCAGAATCCGAACACAGGAGATATTCAGCTAAACCTTTTGGAGAAGGAGGTGATTCAAAAGACACATCTTCCTTCAGGCAGAAGAATATGTTTTTAAAACCTACTGAAGATGATGGTGGTTTTAAACCGCAAAAGAATATTTCTCAGCAGGGATCCCTGAAAAACTGTTTTCAAAAACCTGCTTATGACAACGGTGGAAGCTCCTGGAGAAAGAAACTGTTGAACGAATCTAGAGAAGATAAAACACCATCAAAAATGGAAGAACAACCAATCAGTGAAAGAGAAGATTCCAACGTAAAAACTACCCATAAACCTTCTAGTAGTGAAGTGAGACCAGTGGAAGAAAAGCCATCATCCTCATCATCATTGTCATCATCAAGGTAATCTCCGCTCAAGCGACATGTGGTGTAATTTTAAACTATAGGTAATAACAAGCTCTTCATCAATTGTCTGTTATTAAATATTATATTTTCCTAACAATGACATGTGTAATATTTAGCCATCAGTCAGCATTTCTGATATACCCACAACTGAATTTTGTAATCCTTTGTTAATATGCTTTAATTACGATTGGCTCCTATGGCATTGTCTTCTACTTCTTTCTCAGTCTCTTCTCCTCAGTTTGCCACAACATGCTCTCCTCTTCTTTGCTCTCACAAGCTCCACTCCTTCCTCCAGTCACTATCTCCTTCCTCTTTTAACGTTCAAAAGCAGAAATGCTTTTGAAAGTCCCACTCCCATCTTATTTCACTCTAACTCCTTCTTCTACTGGCTGCTGGCTGGAGATATATCCCTGCAGTCGGTTGCACAGAAAAAGACTAGGCATGTTTAGACCCAGGTGACTGCAGGGAAGACGATGGGTACAATGCCTCAGAGACTTATCATGTAGTTAAGGCAATGGTGTCTTACTAACAAAACATTATAATCTTTGTTAGTGGGTCAATCAGAAACATATTGCATACTTCTATGCTTGGTTAATGCAGGAAAATACACTTTTTATAACATTCAATGGATAAAGTACTTGTTGTTGTTTTAGTTTTTAAGTTATATATTATACAATATTTGGAACTTCTACTGTGTCACTTAAAAAAAAGCACCTAATGTAAATGTTTAAAAGGTTGTATTTATGCCCACAATGCTTGACCTTTAACAGATATTGATCCCAATAGAGTGTATGCAATATAGCAGAAAAAGGAAATAGAAGAGATCAACCAAAAAGTATACTTAGTCACCCCAACGGGAGGTTGATTTTATTTTTAAGAGCATTAAAAACTGACTATATATCATACTAGCAGTTTTTCTTTATATTAAATAATTTCTGAAATATTTAGAATTGATTTTGGGGCTCTGTCTGCTAATGTGCGGCTCGTTGGGTGGGAGAGGGGGTTTACTTCCAGATAATATTAGGGATCTTTATTTTGGTTCCTACAGAGACAGTAATCCTAATTAGCACATCAAAGCAGCCAATTAATATACATAAGCCAGTCATTTGCATATTAGCACATACAGCAGTAACAACATGGAATTTCCCAGGATTAATTCACTTTAGAAAAAAAATAAAAACACAACATATATTCAGCTTTTCATGCTTTTAAAGATTAACCTAAAAAAATGATTTTGTGATGACAGAGTCCTTTTAACTGAGTAATAAATCATCAGTCTCTGAGGCTCTCTCCAAAATTAAACTGTAACTTTTATTTCTCATTACACAATATTGGAGGGAAGCCAGCATTAAATGGACCTTGAAAGCATTTTTTTTGTATTTGTTGCATCAGAAATAGTTTATAATGTTCCACTGTGTGTTTTCATTTTTCAAATGATGCTCTCAAAGCAAAAACAAAAACAGATTCCAATGCTTAACTGATCGGGGGGGGCTTGCCTCTTTCAGCCAATGAGCAGTGATGTAGATGTATGAGTCATACTTGTGTGGCAATTAAATCTACAGATGTGCGTATGTTCTTTGCACTTCCTTTTGCGTTCCTTTTACGTTTTACTTAATGTTTTTAAATGAAAAACACTATTTTGGTAATATGCAAAGCATTCTCTTTTAAATGCATAAAAAAAGAATTATGCACCATGTCACTTTAATTAGGAGTAATATTTAAACATCATCATGGGTTACTTAGTGGGTTTCTTTGCTATATTAAGGAGGGTTTAAGAGTCTATATATTGGATTGTTTAGTGTGGATCAGCTTGGTTAACATTTTTAAAGAGGTTTCCCACAAATATTTAGACAAATCACATATATTAAACCTGATACATAATATGGACATGGAAAAAGCCACTTAGAACCAATTTAATCTCTAGAGCGTGTTTAAATAATGTGTTTTTTTTGTTTTTTTTAAGTGGTAAAATATATTAAATAAGCCTTTATATGAGTGAATGTCTTTGTGTTTTAGGACACTTCTTGGATAATTTTAACTCCACCCCAAGGCTTTTGTACTTTTAGATTAAATTGTATGTTTTAATGATTAGAATAGGTTTGCATTAGTCTCCCTAGAGGCAATAGGGGACTCCAGACGTGGACTCCTTGCTCACTGTGCCTTAGCGAGTTCAGCTACACCCCAACTAAGGCCGATATGTACATCTGGGGTTTGCTGTTTCTCCTGTCCAGGGTAGATTTGCCTGGCATTTCGGGGCTGGATCACTCTATTGGGTGAGACCAGGCTGATATACTACAGGATATTTCTCCCTGTGAAGGGCACACATGGCTAAAAAAGGTGTCCTCAGAGTGACTTATCATGGCCATAGAACTAACCTATTAAGGTTAGTTTATTCTCTGACTGAGCACCTCTATCTTGTGTTTTTGTTTTTCCTTTTTGATACACAGTAAGATTCCAAGGCTTGACGTTTACTGCTTTTGGTAATTTCTCACTAGTATATTCTATGTTATTTTGTAGTTTGTGATATAAAATAAATATCCATTCATTTTATCTACATAATAACTTTTATCAACATAAGTGCTCAATATGTCTTGCCAGTGTTTACATTGAAAAATAATATCCATAGTGATTGACATAGGATTTGATTTCTTGATCTGTGTTTGTCAGAAGAATGTGAACACAAGAAAATAGTATTTAAATGATAAATTCACTTGATCTAATTGTGCATGTATACATACTGATCAGTTATGGAGGCTTTGCACTGATGTTACACGGATACACTTTTTAACGTTTGTCAACATACCGATTTTATAGAAGACTAGCGAATTGCCCGTCAAAAAATGACGGCAATGAAATTGTAAGTGAGCTAATGCTGTTTGGTGTATACTAATAAAATAACTAATAGATTAATAAAGTAATATACTTTACCTATTTTGAAGCATTCTGATGAAGAGCTGACAATGTGTTTTGATGTTGCTGCAGCATTATTGGTGTGGAGCTGCTGTGTAAGCGTGGTGAATGTGTGCAGTGTAATAGTGTGCGTGCGCGAGACCAAACCGTTAGCGTACTCGTGTACTTCCGCATTGTTCTAAAATGGTCGGGTAATGTGTGGTATGCGTCTGTAGCGGAATATCCGTAGGTGTTTTGTGGTGTTTTGCGAGTTTCTTGGGGTGTTTTGCGAGTTTAGTGTGTTGTAGCCTCGTTTTCGTTTTGTTCGGCGGCCCGCAAGGGTGAGCAATGGATCGAGCGGGCTTGCATGCTCACAACTATATATGTGATACACACACACACATTATATACACACACATTATATACACACACATTATATATATATATATATACACACACACACATTATATACACATACACACACACAATATATACACACACACAATATGTTGTGTGTATATATATATATAATGTGTGTGTATATATAATGTGTGTATACACACACAATATACACACACATTATATATATACACACACACACACAATAAGATGGAGATGAGGCACATATACAATGACTGACTGTAATGTGCCGTGCAATATACGGTATGTTATACATGCACATATAGGTGTATGCACTGACTGTATATCTGTACACACACACACTATATACACACA
>CM050164.1:431797193-432052193 GCA_027410445.1 Discoglossus pictus
CAAAATGTACCGGAATGCAATGTTTCTATTGGTTAGTATTGGGTTACTATATATATATATATATATATATATATATATATATATATATATATATATATAGAATGACTCAATGTAATGTGTTTCTGATATAAGCAGCATGTGTTAGTTTAGATAAAGTTAAAAACATATAAAAACATACAGTTTATTAATTAATCATACGAGTTTGCAGAGTCCTGTTCTAGTGGTGAGCATGTCTTCTTCTCTTCTTGGCCATTTATCTTTTGCGTCTGGACTTTCAAAACCAAATGCTTTGATGTCTTTAGTAAATTATTATAGCAGTTTTTTCTGGTTTAATCATACTATAACGTATTTCCTTTTTAAGCTAAGACAAATCTGCTCAATTGTGCAATGTATTGACTCAACTCATCATAGTCATTGCTGTAGTTGAAGCTTTCTTGTGTTTAATTGGTTTAATCCCTCAGCTACTGTTAACTTTCAAGTCTGTTTTTTAGGAATAATTATAGTTGCTGAAATTCTGAATGCATTGTATTGGTAGAGAACAGATATCTGACAATTCATTATGTAATGGACACTATACATTCATTTTTCTAGGTCTATTCTTTATACTAAATTGTGATAGGAAATATAATTTTGTAGAAAAATAATTAATAATTCTTTAAAAAATAATTGACATTAGAAGTACTTGTTTTCCATCATGCATTTAAAAAAGTTTGTTCTAATATTTGCTTTTCATTTCTAATAGAATATGATTGTTTTACATGAAAAATGAATCTGAAGTCTGTAAACCTTACTTTTACTCCTTGAGCAAAGACAGCCTTTGTAATACTAAAGAAGTACTCCGTCTCTATAGTTTGACAGGTCCAGTCACAACACAGTTGATCTATTGAATCCTTTACTCATAGTTTTGATCAATGTTTAAAGTATGTATAAAAAAGCATGTGTTTCAATATCAACTATAATTATTGAGGATATTCGTAAGAAAGTATAAGACTGCACTATATACATAATACAGAATGTCTAAAATGGAACAAGGCATTTATCAGTTGTTATTGTTTAGTCGCTCAGTTGTATCTGACACTTCTTCACCCTATAGACCGGAGCACGCCAGGTACATCTCTCAGTCACTGCCGCTCTGAGCTCCATCTAGTTCATGTTCATTGCTTCAATGACCTCATCTATCTATCTCCACCTCTGTCGTCTGCTTCTTCTTGTACCTTCAGCCTCAGAGACTTCTCTAGGGAATCCTGCCGTCTCATTTAATGGCGAAAAGATTTGAGCTTAAGACTCATAATCATACCTTCCAGTGAATCCCTCCCTTGTGTCTCTTCCCCCCTTTCCACCCCCTGTGTCTCTCTCTCCCCACCTCTCCCCCCCCTGTGTGTCTCTCTCTTACCCCCTTTCCCACCCCTGTGTCTCTCTTTATGAACCAAAATTTTGGGACAGTTAAAAAAAATTTAACCCATTAAAAGGTCTGTCTTTAATGAATGTAAATAACATACCATGAATAGGTCATAAGCATAACCTAAGCACAATATAATAATGCCAGTATGAATGTGACATAGAAATATTATTAACTACTAGTCAAATCATGGGATAATATTTGATATGTCTCCCCCCCCCCCCTCTCCTGTGTCTCCCCCCACCTCTCCCTCCTGTGTCTCTTTCCCCCCTCTCCCTCTTGTGTCTCTTTCCCCCTCTCCCTCTTGTGTCTCTTTCCCATCTCTCCCTCCTGTGTCTCTTTCCTTCTCTCTCCCTCCTGTGTCTCTTTCCCCCTCTCTCCCTCCCGTGTCTTTTTCCCCCCTCTCCTTCTTGTGTCTCTTTTCCCTCTCTCCCTCCTGTGTCTCTTTGCTCTACTCTCCCTCCCCTGTGTCTCTTCCCCCCCTCTTCCTACATATATATCTAGATGTATACTGTAAATAGAGAGTGTCCTGTGACAGGCAGGGTGTCAGTGTTGGCAGCAGGCAAGAGAGAATATGTGGACAAGCGGGTCACATTAATAGTAGCAGGCAAGAGCATATCAGCAAATAGTATGGGCTGGTCACGAGCAGATTGAAGGATAGAGATCAAGATCAAGACAAAGATTTCACTTAGCACAGTCAGATTAGGTCCTTGTGCAAGCTCAGGTCTGACACCATTTAACAGCTGCTCTGTTCCCATCAAGAGAGTGCCAATGATGCATTACACAGACATGTTCTTCACTTGGTGAGGCAGTTTGTATATTTTGGAGGAGCTCTAGTGTAAAGATTTAGGGAAAACAATTGATTTTCAACTTATCACAATACATTTAAATATTGTTTATATGAATCACTGCTATTTAAAAGTTATTATAGCTTTATCAATACAGTGGGCCCTTTATACCTGGTGCATGCAGTATTATTATAAATCACACTTTAAAGCTGATTAGGTTAGCTAGCATGCTTCAAATGGGTTAATAAAGCAGAATGTGTCTAAAATACTCCCTAATTGATAAACCCGCTGTTTCTAAGCAGAAATCCAGGGAACCAACTGAGAGCAAATATTTTTTTCTATCACAACGCACAGTTTCTGCTCTTTACAGTGTCCTGCGGCTTAGCTGAGCAAATCTATTAGATTTTATCTGTTCTCGATAAGGTCTAAGCAGAAACAGCTAGACTGCTCTCCTCTGATATTAGTACTGAAGTGTGACCGTGGAACATGCAGACTTCTTGTTTCAATCGGAAGCATGAGCTTATTTGCTTAATACACTAATTTAATCGTGTACAATGACCATTAACGTTCTGCCCCTCCATTGGAAATATTTAACCCAGACAGCAGATCTTTTCCCCCATCGTTATTTATGCTAAAGTTGCAAAGTCACCCCAAAAACAAGGTTGTTTAAATCTTAGTGTATTAAAAACATTTTCTGGATTTTCTTGACCGTAAATAATTCCTGAGATATGCAACATTGATTGTGACTCCCTTATAATATTGTACAGATCTATATGCTGGTTGTGTAGGGTATTTTTCACTTAAAGTGACACAAAGGAGGTTCCACATACAGGACGCTTTGAAAATATTGGTAATAACACAGGACTCCTCAAATACCGGTTGCCAGGCCGTCCTAGCGACTAGAAATATCAGCCTGGCTCTTTGAATTTCTGTTCCTAAAATTAGTATGCTTTTTAAAAAATATTTATTAACAGTATATTTTGGCTTGTGAACATTTTCCCAGAGTTCACAGACATAGTTAAGCACTCATGCAAAACAATTTTGAAATTGCCTCTCTGTGCAATGCTCTTGTGGGGGTATAACAAGCATTGTGGCAAATTCAAAACTGCCTATTTTCATGTCTTGTGATCAGCTTCAATCACAACACGTGGGAAGAATTGGCCGCCTCATAGATGCAAGTGTCTGAAGATTTACGTTGATATAATGCAGGGGAGTTTCACCAGCTGGGCCATAGTCTTCTCTTCTCCTTCATCCTCTATCACTACTTGGCCATCCAAATTCTTATCTGATATTCTTGCCCAGGTTTTTTTAATGAGGAAAAAAGAAGCTCAAGATCCTTCTTCAGTGAATGACAGCGTGAACTTTACTTGGTCACCATTACAGTCTTATTGCAGGATCTTTCTCAAGACAATCAAAATGTTGACAATTGAAATGTTCACCTTTTAATTCACTGAAATAGAAGCATGAGTGCCTCCTTTCTTGATTAGCTCTATTACATTTGTGGGAAAAATGAGTTTCCACACACAAATCGTATATTTTAAGAGAATTCCCATCTTTTGTTGCATTAACCACCTACCAAGTTCTTTTTTGACTGTGTTTCTAGACAATTATATAAAAGCAGTGTTTGACTCCACTATAAAAGCAGTTCAGCTTACAAGGCAATGATAGTAAATCAGGATGTGAATCCTGGAAGCCAAGGAGCCAGCTCCTACATTTTACTGATGGCTCCTAACTTTTTAGTCGTTACCATGCATTTCTTCTCTCTCTCTCCGCTCATTGCAGTTTACGTTAACCTGCAAGTTTTGTGCTTGGGAAGGCCATGTGTCTCTTTCTATCATCTCCCCCTGTCCATTCCCTGTGTGTTTGTCCTCAGTGTGTCTGCTGAATGTTTGCATGTTACGCGCTAAGGCCGTTTGTATTATTTTCAGAGTACCGCGTGCCTGGCGTTGTTGAAGTGTTATTGTCTTTGCCGCGTGCCTGGCTTTGCTCAGCCTCATTTTCATGCAGTTTCAGAATTTTTTAAGTTTTTCGGCCGCCATTTTTGTCCTTGCTTAGGCGATTTTGGATGTAGAAAAACTTACAAATATGGCTCAAATTCGCTTGCAAGGTCACTCCCAGGCTTCCTGGCTTTTCCCCCTGTGCTGTGTGTTGTTATATTTTTTAATTTTTTTTTTAGAGTTACGCGATTGGCTCGCAGTTGCGCCCCTCACATTGCAGCCTAAGTGCTGGGTGGCTGCTTCGACTCACTTCGCAAGGCTTGCATGTGTGACAACGCCGCTGGCTGCAATGAGCTCCTTCAGAGCTCATTGCAGCCCAAATCATCCAGCCTAAGTCCTGCGCTGTACACGGCTTGCCTTGCTTTGCACATGAGCGCCTTTGGCGCTCATCCAGCCTAAGGCCTGCACCATACATGGTTAGTCTTGCTTCGCCTAAGTCCTGCGCCGTACACGGCTCGCCTTGCTTCGCGCGGTCGCAACTGCGTGACCAACATCGCAAACGTCATCAACATCGCAAGATCCATATACACGTCTCCTTTCTAACCTGCTAGCTCCAAAGTTTCATTTAAATTTCTCAACCCTGCAATAGAGGAGAATAGGAAATGTTTATGTTTGGACACTATGATGGGGTAACAAGGTAAGCGAGCTATGGCCAAAACGTAAGTTTTATTATAACAGCATAGGCGATTTTCTCCAGCATTATTGTTGGCAACACATAGAACACGTTAAGCACATGCATTTTCATTAATAGAAAGAATACATCTATCCTCACTAGTTATATGCAGTATTGTACAACATTATGCATCTTTGGATCTTTGCAAATATATTGCTTTTGTTTATCTATATGTGTATATATTTCCTATTATAAACTAGGTAAGCGCAAGCTAATTTGTTTATTGCAGCAGATTTAATAATTTATACAGTGAACCGTGTATGAAACTAATAAAGCAGATCTCAACAGAGCGTTGTGCACAGAAACCCCGGGGAGATACTGTACGTTCCTTATTAATGTCTAGTAACATTTACTTCACAACATAGTGTTGTTCTGCAGCCTGTACATATTGTAAGCTGCAGGATTTTGGTTTACTTACTGATTTATAATCTAATGCCAGGTATTAATATAACACATTTTCATTAATTTAAAAGTCTTTAATTTTTAACTGTTATCTTTGAAGAAGTGATAGAATCTCCACCTCTTTGTTATCCTCTTTGTATTATAACACAGAAGTGTCATATAAGTATTCTCTTATGAAGAAAAAAACACTAAGTCAGAGGCGCTCATCAGAGAACGAACCAACCTTAATAGGTTAGTTCTATGGCCATGATAAGCCACTCTAAGAGCAACCTCTTTTAGCTCACTTGTGCCCTTCACAGGGAGAAATATCCTGTAGTATATCAGTCTGGTCCCACTCAAAAGAGTGACCCAGCCCCGAAATACCAGGCAATTCTACCAGACGTGGACCCCTTGCTCACTGTGCCTTAGGGAGTTCAGCTGCACCTCACTGACGAGGCCTATAAAGGCCAAAACGCGTCTGGAGTTTGCTGTTTCTCCTGTTCAGGGTAGAATTGCCTGGTATTTCGGGGCTGGGTCACTCTTTTGGGTGGGACCAGACTGATATACTACAGGATATTTCTCCCTGTGAAGGGCACAAGTGAGCTAAAAGAGGTTGCTCTCAGAGTGGCTTATCATGGCTATAGAACTAACCTATTAAGGTTGGTTTGTTCTCTGATGAGCGCCTCTGACTTAGTTTTTCTCTTATGAAGAACATGACGATAATGGGGAAAATATTTTGAGAATGTTTAAAAACTAAACCAATGGGAGGAATCATGTATTCAGATCTGTTTAATGACTGCTACCATGAATAGCTTAATTATTTTAGGCCTAAATAGAAGAGCAGGTCCCAGTAGGATAAACCCCCTTCAGGCTACAGACCAACAGTCTAAGATGGAAAGCCCTCATGACACCAAAAAAATCGTTTAAATTTAAGATTTTCTCTAAAAATGCTTTTATGCTCATGGTTTACATAACTCATAAATATCTGTTCATTAAAGGACCACTGTAGCGCATTTACAAGTAAAGCTCATACGTTTGCTGTCTATAGCCTAGTAAAAAAAAAAAAATGTGGTTTAAAAGAAATAAATGTTAAAAGGGGTGTGTGCTGGACTAAAAGTTACTATAGAGCTTTTACCCGAGTGTCGGTAGTGGGGGGAGCTAACAAAGTCATGTGGCAGGGCCAGTCACATCAACCACGCCAGATTACAAGCTCCATGAGAATCCAGCACACAGACAGAACTGACCATGCCCCTGATAGACACAGGTGGTAGGAGATCTGCTGGAGGGGGAAACTGACAGCTTAAAAGCAAAGAAAAATAGTAACTTTAATTTATTTAGCCTATGCCCAGCAAAGAAATACCTTTAAGTGATCCTTTAGGTCCTTTATAAATATGTGTCCTTCAATCTGTCATTACATCAAAACTCTTTCTCACAATATGTTTGATACTTGGCTTTTCCCCATTGCAAGCAATTCACACCGTACATTTGTATATTTTGTGACTGGTTTAACAAACAAGAAACTATTTTGTCTAATGGAAACTGGGTGGAGTTGCATGCTGATTGTGCTCTCAGATATAACATGTATAGACCTTTCCATCATCACATAGCTGCTAATATTGTTTTTTTTGTGTGTGAAATAGTTGATAAATCTGAGCTTTTTCCAAACTAAGGGTCCTATTCAATTCCCTATTTTGTATAGGTACACCACTAAAAAGTTGTCAATAACTTTGCTTAAATATACAATTTGACCCTTTTTTCTAATTGTCAGTGAGCTGCTCGTAATGCCATAGAACAAGCCAGAGTCTCAAATTAGAGTAAACTCTATATATCACCTTTCCCATTGATTTTTACACATCCCTAATAGTTAGAGAGAGGACAGTACTAAAAAACATAAAAAGAAAGAATCTAATGCTTAACAGTCCAATAGGCACATATGTGCAAAATAAAAATATTATTTTTCAATTATTATGTTCGTGTCATTATACAATTTCTAGGGTAACATAGAACACATTACTCAAGAGATTAATACATGTCAGGAAACCCATATGGATTACAACAGATGCTCTAATGCATTGTCGATTAAAGGGCTATCCCTATGGGCAAACTTTACTTATTTACTCGCAAAACGCTTACAACGCTCACAATTGCAGGTGCCTATCATGACATTCACATTTTCCATTGGTTCCTAGGGCTGTGTCTCATCAAGAATTTAAGTAAAATGCAGGGTTTGGTGTAATATTACGAGTAGAAATGTAATTCTACTGACAAGACATGATTTCCAGTGAGATATGTAATATCACAAGTGAAGGCAATTGAATATGTGTAACATTACTGAAAAAAGCTCCCGCAGTTGAATTATATTTTTTGGTGAAAATCATAAGTTTATTAAGAAAATATGTGCCCTGAAACACGAAGTGAGCACGTCTATAGGATTTACACCAGTTGTGCCTTATAACATAATTGAATTTGTCTGTTACTTATTATGTGATATATAGAGTTTATTCTTTAGTACTTATTATAACCACTGGTATTTTGTGATTTCTGTTATCTTCCAGGTCTGATACAAAGTCACAACCCGCTCA
Source organism: Discoglossus pictus (assembly GCA_027410445.1). NCBI lineage: Eukaryota > Metazoa > Chordata > Amphibia > Anura > Alytidae > Discoglossus > Discoglossus pictus. The sequence goes on from CM050164.1 coordinate 431,805,014, forward strand.
AATCCTTAGTGAGGAAGACATGAACAAACTGGGAGCCAAGCTCGTCAAGGCTGAATTACTGGGAAACATGGTAAGGCTCTAATACAATCTTTATTAATGTCATGTCTTGGTTTTGGTTTGTTTGATGTCAAATATTTATTGCAATAAGATGGCATAAACCTGACTGTATGCAAGATGCAACTAACTTTGAAACATGGAGTATTTTTTTTTATTCTTGGAAAGTATCAAATAGGTTAGGTATTCTTTGAATTATGTGAAAGGGCCACTGCAGTGATTTAGAAAATTGATTTATATAAATCCGTTATGCATTTTTTAAGTATATGTGACGTTAAAGGTATATGGAAGGTTCCCTATTTTAAAACTTTTTCTAACACTTACTGCTTATATCAGAAACACACATTACATTGAGTCATTCTATACACATACAAAAGGCTACAAATCTCATGATTCTTTGCTGCATAGATTTAATTCACCATATTGCTACAATGTTGTAGCTGCCTCTGATTGGCCACAGCGAATTATGAATTTTATGCTAATTTAGCTTGGATTTTTAGGGGCATTCCTTCTCAAAATTAACTGCCAGAAAACTGAAGAAATTTAGCAAAATCTAGGGTAAGCTTATTAATGTTTATTTTGGGATATTTGCATACACTACTGATTCTCTTCTATCAGATTCATTCATAACCCAGGAAACTTCCATATATATACATTTAAGTAATGAAATGTTATGCAAGGCTTGTAAAATAAAGATTGAAAAAGAATATGAATCTTTATTGCGTGAACCCCCAGTCCCTATTACATCATGAAGGGGCAAGCAAGGTGATGGCTGGAAATGATTTTCAGAATTTTCTGCTTAGAAAGCAGATCCGGTTCTAAGGTTTGTGAGTCTCGTTGGAAAAATATGTCTTTTTTTTTTTAAAGCATACAATGTTCCTCCACTGGAAGTTCTCACACTTAATTTCAAAAATAACTTTCCCATATACATATTTTTTTTTAAACCTTTATACGCAATAGATAGATATATGGGAGGAGTAGTGTAGTGTGTTTAAGTTAGTGGGTACCATTCTTTAGAGTTACTATAAAGACTACAGATATTGAGACTCAGTGTCTTCTGTGAGCACGTTAGAGCTAGAGAAAACCTGTGGTTGTGAGTACGTTTTACAGAATTATTTTTTGCGGGAGCCATTGAATATCTCCTCAAATAAGCTTTTCAAAACACCCGTAACTGCAAGTCCGAGAGAGCTTACGGAGGCCTTAGGTAGCAGCACTCTTTACCTATCTTACGGTCTGATCTTTCCTTTCACACCCATTACAGCACCTCATCTCTTCCACCTTCAATTTCTGTCCCATTACATATACACTGTTTGTTTGTCTAACTTATTCATGAAACCCAGCTTTTTGGGTGGGGGAAGCTCCAGTTCTTCTCAACATCCACTTTATTTCTACATTTTTGATACACCTATTCTTTGTAAATTCACACTGAAATGAAACCAGGTTGACAGATGATGGCAAGAACATAATTCAAAATGTAATAATGTGAAAAGTATGTAGGAAATCTTGTGTAATAGCTGATATTGTGATTTATTTTTTAATAGATTTTGATTGAACGTTTCTGACAACTCTGCATTATAAAACAGAAGTAGTTTATGTTTATACAGTTAACAAGTTATTCCTTGAAGGGATAGCTGTGCTTTATTAATTTACAACTGTCAAGAGACTTACCATTTCTTGAACAACTATTTATTTTCTACCTCATTATTTCTGACTTTGAAAAATCTTCAATGAAAGATCAAGAACTACTTTTACTTTTTTTTTTAGGAATTGGCATCAAAACTCAAGGCTCAACTAGAGGAGGCACGAAAGCAGAAACAGAGTCAGCCTCAAGCCGAACCATCTGTATCAGACCGAAGATCAAACACCCAGGTAAGGACTGCTAGCCTAATATGTGCATCACAGTTTTTTGTAGTTACATCATGCCTCAATGTGTACTTATTATTATTATTAACGAGGGAAGGAAAGAGAAGGAGGGAGGAGGGAGAGATAGAGAGGGATGGAGGAAGAGAGAGGGGGACTGAGGGAGAGAGCGAAAGAATTGCAAGTTATGCATGTGACCCTCGCATTGCGAGACTCTCATTGTGTGGGTGGCGAAAGGAGAGGGAAGGAGACGAGGAGGGAGAGGGAAGGAGACGAGGAGAGGGGGGGAAGGAGACGAGGAGAGGGAGGGAAGGAGACGAGCAGAGGGAAGGAAGGAGACGAGGAGAGGGAGGGAAGGAGTCGAGGAGAGGGAGGGGAAGAGAGGGAGGGAAGGAGTCGAGGAGAGGGAGGGGAAGAGAGGGAGGTAAGGAGACGAGGAGGGGGGAGTGATAGTGAGAATGACGGAGGGAAGGAGACGAGCAGAGGGAGGGAAGGAGACGAGGAGGGGGAGGGAAGGAGACGAGGAGGGGGGAGTGATAGTGAGAATGAGAGGGAGGGAGAAGGAGGGGAGAGAGAGAGAAGGTGGGAGGGAGAAGGAGGGGAGAGAGGGACGGAGGGAGATAGAGAGAGAAGGTGGGAGGTAGAGAAGAAAGGAGAGAGAAAGGGAGAGAGAGAAGAAAGGAGAGAGAGAAGAAAGGAGAGAGAGAGAGAAGAAAGGAGAGAGAGACAGGGTAAACAGAGAGAGGACGCACAAAGAGCCAGAACACACAATATTTAATACAATATTATACTGTCATTTTTGACGGGCAAGTGACTAGTTGCTAAAAAAATTTAAGACTCTAGAGCAAGTCCTAAATTGCTATTTAAAAAGTTCCAGGTATGCAAGTTGACCTAATAGTATTAATATATTTTTGTTCTCTGTAAGTCTGTACTTTTATAATTCTAGCTCTGTGTTTCTGTTACTGACACAGTGCTTATCTAGCCTTGAGTATTACTTCCGAATATCTGAAAGTGTATAAATACAGTTATTTATGCCTGTGCTCAGGTCGTATCATGTTGTAATGCTGTGCAAAGAATGGGAGTTTATTAAACTTGTGTTATATAGTTTTTAATCAAAATAGGTGAAAGTGCCTTGCAAAAGTATTCACCCTTGACTTTTTACCCATTTTGTTACATTACAGCCTTAAGTTCAATGTTTTGTTAATCTGAATTTTATTTGATAGATCAGAACACAATAGTCTAAGTTGGTGAAGTGAAATGAGAAAAATATATACATAAAACTATTTTTTAGAAATAGAAAACAGAAAGTTGGCATGTGCGTATGTATTCACCCCATTTGTTATGAAGCCCATAAAAAGCTTTGGTGCAACCAATTACCTTCAGAAGTCACATAATTAGTGAAATGATGTCCACCTGTGTGCAATCTAAGTGTAACATGATCTGTCAATACATAAACACACTTTTTTTGAAAGGCCACAAAAGCTGCAACACCTAAGCAAGAGGCACCACTAACCAAACACTGCCATGAAGACCAAGGAACTCTCCAAACAAGTAAGGTACAATGTTGTTGAGAAGTACAAGTCAGGGTTAGGTTATAAAAAAATATCCAAATCTTTGATGATCCCCAGGAGCACCATCAAATCTATCATAACCAAATGGTAAGAACATGGCACAACAGCAAACCTGCCAAGAGACGGCCGCCCACCAAAACTCACGACTGGGCAAGGAGGGCATTAATCAGAGAGGTAGCACAGAGACCTAAGGTAACCTTGGAGGAGCATCAGAGTTCCACAGCAGAGACTGGAGTATCTGTACATGGGACGACAAGAAGCCATACTTTCAGCAAAAAAACAAAATGGCACTTTTTGAGTTTGCGAAAAGGCATGTGGGAGACTCCCAAAATGTATGGAAGAAGGTGCTCTGGTCTGATGAGACTAAAATGTAACTTTACGGCCATCAAAGAAAATGCTATATCTGGCGCAAACTCAACACATCACATCAACCAAACACCATCCATGTTTTTCAGCAGCCGGGACTGGGAAACTGGTCAGAGTTGAGGGAAAGATGGAAGATGCTAAATACAGGGATATTCTTGAGCAAAACCTGTACCACTCTGTGCGTGATTTGAGGCTAGGACGGAGGTTCACCTTCCAGCAGGACAATGACCTCAAATACACTGCTAAAGCAACACTTGAGTGGTTTAAGGGGAAACATGTAAATGTGTTGGAATGGCCTAGTCAAAGCCCAGACCTCAATCCAATAGAAAATCTGTGGTCAGACTTAAAGATTGCTGTTCACAAGCGCAAACCATCCAACTTGAAGGAGCTGGAGCAGTTTTTCAAGGAGGAATGGGCAAAAATCCTAGTGGTAAGATGTGGCAAGCTCATAGAGACTTATCCACAGCGAATTAAAGCTATGATTGCCGCAAAAGGTGGCTCTACAAGTTATTGACTTTAGGGGGGTGAATAGTTATTCACATTGACTTTTTCTGTTATTTTGTCCTATTTGTTGTTTGCTTCACTATAAAAAAATAAAAAAAAACATCTTGTGGGCATGTTTTGTAAATTAAATGATGCAAATCCTCAAACAATCCATGTTAATTCCAGGTTTTGAGGCAACAAAACATGAAAAATGCCAAGGGGGTGAATACTTTTGCAAGGCACTGTAGGAATAGACACAGATTACATTTTCAAATCACTTCATATTTCTTACTTTGTGGCTTTTAGAGAAGCAGCAAAGTTTATCATAAAGGATCCATTTCTAAAACCCAGGCAAGCATGTCTGCGGAGATTACAATTGATTTTTAAATGAAACTACTAACTAGTTTGAATAATGTATTTGGCACCCTACACTAGCTTGAATTCCATTCATGTCCTTAAAATGTCCTAAACAAAAAAGGTTAGTTATATACATGATGCACCATAAATATTTATGTTTGTGATGAGTCATTCAAGAGATACTTGTCCTGAATTTTCTATTGTGTATTTGAATGAACATGCTTTATACAATAGATTTATAATGTATACATTTTGAATGGAATGCAAATTAATACAGATAGCATTAAAATAACACAAATATGAATGTGTGTTCAACACCTTCATCTGACCCATTACCATTCGACAGTGCTGAGAAAAATAGTTCTCAACCAATATTTTATGTGTTTGCTTATCTAGTTGTCCATTCAAAGTAGGTGACCAGGCCTTTGGAACAAAACAATTAAATAAACAATTCTCATTTTGAGCGCCTCTGACTTTGTTTTTGTTTTGTTTTTCTCACATTACGGGTCATAGATAGCTCCAGATGTGGACCCCTTGCTCACTGTGCCTTAGGGAGTACAGCTGCACCTCCCAGACAAGGCCCACGAGAGGGCGAAACATACGTCTGGGGTTTTCTGTTTTTCCTGTTCAGGGTAGAATTACTTGGTATTTCGGGGCTGGATCACTCTTTTGATTAAGACCAAACTGATATACTACAGGATATTTTTCTATGTGAAGGGCACAATTGAGCTAAAAGAGGCTGCTCTCTGAGTGATTAGGCCTATAGAGCAAACCTACTTAGTTACTGCTCATTCTCAGATGAGCACCTCTACACCCTTTTTTGTTTAGTTTTTCTCACCCTATGTGTCATAGGGGCTCCAAAAGTGGACTCCTTGCTCACTGTGCCTTAGGGAGTGCAGCTGCACCTCACCGACGAGGCCCGATAGAAAACTAAATGTACATCTGCGGTTTGCTGTTTCTCCCTCTCAGGGAAGAATTGCCTGGTATTTGGGGGCTGGATCACTCTGTTGAGTGAGACCAGACTGATATAGTGCAGGATTGTAGCTAATGTAGCATCTGATTTATAAAATTATAAAATTTCTTATTTTCAGATCCCATATTTGTAATAAAATACAAAGCTTTTTTTCTAGGATGTAAAACTATTTTGGGATTTCGATTATCCAATTTAAGATACCTTACTTTCATTTATTTCTTTGGCTTTCCATTTTTGGCAAATGTGCATCTTTACTCTTCATTTTAAAGGTGTATATATAAGTTTCCTGGGTTTTAAATGTTTGGTAAGAAACAGGCAGTGATTATCAGAAAAATATGTGTTAAATAGAAAAGTTCAGTGTACTTACAAAGTTATATCCAGGAAAGTAAAATCCAGCCTTGCACACCCACAGGGAGCTTATATAACCAAGTACACACAGGAAAGACTGTCAGATACAGAGTTTGACATTTTTGGTAGTAACCAAAGGAAATACTGCTGCAGGGTGGGATCACATGGTTGGATGGGGTCTGAGCTCATAGTTGAATCGGAGCACAAGGATAGAGAGAGAGAGAGACTACATATCCCAGGCTGGCTGCAACAGAGGAACCAGAGAGTTTAATACAAATGTATCAGCTAACCTCTGCTCTCTCCTGATTGGCCACAACTAATTATGAATTTTATGGCAATCTTAGCAGGGATTTCAGGGGTGTCATCTGTCAACTAACAAAAGCCTCAGCTTGCAAACTGAAAAGTGAGTGCAAACTGAATTTGTAAATGTTTATTTTGGTATTTTTTCAAGCAAAAAATGTTTGCATATTCTACTGAGTCTCCACTATCCGATGCATTCACAATCCAGGAAACTTAGATATGGCTTTAAGGTCTTGAGTACTGGTAGAGTGAGGAAAGTTTGGAACAATGTGTGCTTCTTCAAAGTTACAGAGTTTCAATGTAGCAGAAATGACTCATTACTTTTTTAATGAGATTCTCCAATAATTACCTTGAGGCTTCATCCCTCTAAATAATTAATGGATCTATTAAACTTGTCTTTTATCTTTAATTCCATTATTTATTACGATTTAAAGTATTGTTCTTCTTGGTTTAATACTTGTAAAATGTTTTGGATGCCTTGATCCAGCCTAGCAAATTAAACGCATAATGCATTAAATAAATAGTGCATCATCCATATATTATATGTGTAAGAGATCAATGAAACTGTTAAAACACATAAAATGCAGAGTAAATACTAGTTTAGTCGTATATTGTTTTGCTTTTCTCTGCAAAGCATAAAATGGTATAAATGTGAGCTTAAAGGCCACTGAAGTGACCTATTTATTATGAAGAACATGACTTGATAATGGATAAAATATAATTTACAGAATTTAAAATAAATAAACACAGCCATTAGTGTTGATATATATTTGATTTGTGCCTTTGTACCTACTAGGGTGTTAAACTTGTGTGTCACTTGACAGTAGAACTAAACTCAAGTAAGTCCCTGTAGGATAACCCTCCTCCGCCTCCTCAAGCTACAGGCAGTACAAGATGGAATCTCATAGAGCTCAAGCAAAGTCAACAAAATGTATGAATTTCTTAAAAACTCATTTTATGCTCAAGACGTATATAGCTGCTATGGTATAACCTAATTTAAAGATTTGAAGGTTTTCCTAAACTGCATTTAACATAAGTAGACATATCTCTGCTAACTTTTTATCTAGTTTTTGATGCTCATAATGCATTATACATCTTAGCTGTAGCACTAACTGCAATAGGTTACATTATCTGTATTTTACTGACCTAAGTAAGAACTGTAATTAAGGTCTGCTATAAAACTTTAGTTTTTTTTTAAAGGGACACATGTTTGGTGGACACTGGCCTTGAGCATCTTAAAAAAAAAAAAAAAAAAAAAATTAAAGCTTTTTAAGCTTATTTGGAAATTTTGAAGATTTTTTGTTTAAGTTGCTTCCAGCTTCCTCACTGCATTACCACTCATATTGTAGATGTATTTTGCACCTGTCTTTTCTGTGCTCATTCTGTGCAATCTACTATACAATGCAGGACGGATGTGTATATATATATATATATATATATATATATATATATATATATATCTATCACTATAATAGTTGTCAGTGTGGGGAACGCTTACAATGTTGGTCACACTTTGGGAGCCTCGCGAAGCGAGGCGAGCCATCGGCCACGCGGGACTTAGACTGCAATGAGCGCCGCAGGAGCTCATAGCCAGGCCCGTGGGACTTAGCTGCAAACTGCGAGCCTCCCAAGCGAGGTGAGCAGTTGAGGCACGCAGGACTTATGATCCGTATGACTTAGGACCGAAACCCGTACATGCACTGTGCGCCTCGCAAGATTACGACTTTTACAGACGAACCAAGGAACTGAAAAGACATGAAAAAAAACATCAAATATGCCTCAAATTAATTTACACACACACACCACAGTGGGAGAGGCAGGCAGCCTGCGAGTCATTTTACGATTTGAAAATCGCCTAAGCGAGAGAATAAAATGGCTGCAGATTTGATTTATAAAATCCATATAAATTCTATATTTGTGTTTTTGTGTGTGCATTTCCTGCTTCATCAGAAACTAGATTTAAAATCCACACTGGGTTTTCTGGCATGGATAATTGCCGCCTGCCTATAACATACCTCCGAACTGTGCCATTGTGTTGTTCTAAATCTGCCTGCGTCCTACACAACTTTTTATGTGAATCTCTGAGTACAGCCTCACCATCCTTTACCTGTGAAATTCATCAAATGGCCCTAATTGCATAGTGCTGTGTAAATGCACATGCAGCATTTTATTCTGTTCAATAAATTTCACTTGCTTTTCTGTATTACATGCAGCAAAAGTTGCTATGTAGGACACAGGCAGGAAGAGATACAGCAAGTTGAGTCAGTGAGTCTGTTAGCAGGACATAGCATGTTGTAAGGCACAGCAAGGAGAGCATTTTTCCTCTTCCAATCATACTCTAGGAATGAGAGCCTACAACAACCTCCCGAAGTGACATCCCATTTGAATGTTCTGGGAGGGTCTAGCTAACAGAGCTATTAGTCACAGCCAGCTCCATAGATTCCACTGTACCCTGCAATACACAGCTTATTGGCTACAGCTACTTCACACCCTGCTCATTACTAATGCAGGACAGTGGAAGGTAGCAATAAGGAGCATTATAAGCTCATATAAACACAAAGATATATTGGAGAATAGGCATAATTTAAAAACAACTCTATTAATGATATATAATTATTAATTTTCAATAAGACGGTTAGAATCAAGTCTATATTGAGGCTGCATAGAGCAAATCCGATGTGCAACTCCTCTAGTGAATTTGTTATATCTTCACCTGAAAATACCTGTATATCACCCACTAGAACCATCGCCATTTGAATTTTGAAAGGGAAAGAAAAATTCCAAGTACAGAATTGTGCACTTGATATCAACATTTAATATCACTTTAAACATGTTTGTTTCTTTTTAAAAAATAGAATTTTTTTCCCCTAAATTAATAACATCTGAAAGATGCAGCATTGCTTGTGCTGAATTAATATGCTTATGTGAGGCTCATTATGCTTCATACGGTTGGGGAGATAACTGCATAATATCACTGAGGGAAGGTTGTGCTTGTTTATGTATTACAAACAACCGTGTCACTGATTAGCACATTAAAACAGCTAATTAGGATCTGTGAGCTGCACAACTGCATAATAACATGGCACAAACAATGGGGAATATCTCAGAAATTATATACTTTAGGTAAAATGACTAATGTAATATATTGCTAGTTTTTCAGGAAGAACTGGAAACTACTTGATTTTGGAATGTATCAGTTATTTTAATTGTAATTACATTTTCATAAATAATCGTCAAAAAAAATCCATGAATTAACAATTAATATCACAATGCCACGCATATATTAATGTATTATTTTTGTGTTGTTCAGTCGTTTCCAACTTTAATGGACCAAAACACACCAGGTACATTTTTATGTCCATGGTCATGCTGATCCATTTGGCTTTCATGGCGGTGATACAGCTCCTGGTATTCCTAGGTGGTCTCCCATCCTAGTACTGACCAGGCCCCACCATGCTCGGCTTAAGGGTGGTGCAACCTATTGGTTCCCTGACTGGAATCAAACCCATATAGTCAGTATTAAATATATGGTGCCTTGCAAAAGTATTCACCCCCTTGACTTTTTACCTATTTTGTTACATTACAGCCTTAAGTTCAATGTTTTGTTAATCTGAATTTTATGTGATGGATCAGAACACAATAGTCTAAGTTAATGAAGTGAAATGAGAAAAATATATACATAAAACTTTTTGTTTAGAATTAGAAAACAGAAAATTGGCATGTGCGTATGTATTCACCCCCTTTTGTTATGAAGCTCATAAAAAGCTCTATTGCAACCAATTACCTTCAGAAGTCACATAATTAGCGAAATGATGTCCTCCTGTGTGCAATCTAAGTGTCACATGATCTTACACTACATATACACCCCTTTTTTATAAAGGCCCCAGAGGCTGCAACACCTAAGCAAGAGGGACCACTAACCAAACACTACCATCAAGGAACTCTCCAAAAAAGTAAGGGACAATGTTGTTGAGAAGTACAAGTCATGGTTAGGTTATAAAAAATATCCAAATCTTTGATGATCCCCAGGAGCACCATCAAATCTATCATAACCAAATGGAAAGAACATGGCACAACAGCAAACCTGCCAAGAGACGGCCGCCCACCAAAACTCACGGGCCGGGCAAGGAGGGCATTAATCGGAGAGGCAGCACAGAGACCTAAGGTAACCCTGGAGGAGCTGCAGAGTTCCACAGCAGAGACTGGAGTATCTGTACATAGGACGACAATAAGCCGTACGCTCCATAGAGTTGGGCTTTTTGGAAGAGTGGCCAGAAGAAAGCCATTACTTTCAGCAAAAAACAAAATGGCACGTTTTGAGTTTTTGAAAAGGCATGTGGGAGACTCCCAAAATGTATGGAGGAAGGTGTTCTGGTCTGATGAGACTAAAATTTGAACTTTTCGGCCATCAAAGAAAACGCTATGTCTGATGCAAACCCAACACATCACATCACCCAAAGAACACCATCCCCACAGTGAAACATGGTGGTGGCAGCATCATGCTGTGGGGATGTTTTTCAGCAGCCGGGACTGGGAAACTGGTCAGAGTTTAGGGAAAGATGGATGGTGCTAAATACAGGGATATTCTTGAGCAAAACCTGTACCACTCTGTACGTGATTTGAGGCTAAGATGGAGGTTCACCTTCCAGCAGGACAATGACCCCAAGCACACTGCTAAAGCAACACTTGAGTGGTTTAAGTGGAAACATGTAAATGTGTTGGAATGGCCTAGTCAAAGCCCAGACCTCAATCCAATAGAAAATCTGTGGTCAGACTTAAAGTTTGCTGCTCACAAGCACAAACCATTAAACTTGAAGGAGCAGGAGCAGTTTTGCAAGGAGGAATTGGCAACAATCCCAGTGGTAAGATGTGGCAAGCTCATAGATACTTATCCAAAGCGACTTGGAGCTGGGATTGCCACAAAAGGTGGCTCTATAAAGTATTGACTTTAGGGGGGTGAATAGTTATGCACATTGACTTTTTCTGTTATTTTGTTCTATTTGTTGTTTGTTTCACAGCATGTGGGCATGTTCTGTAAGTTAAATGATGCAAATCCTAAAACAATCCATGTTAATTCCAGGTTGTGAGGCAAAAATGCCAAGGGGGGGGGGTGAATACTTTCGCAAAGCACTGTACATGTTGTATTCCTAGTGATATCCAGAAACCTTCCATGCCCCTTTAACATAAGATCCAATTAGCACTATGTGTGCTGCTCTCCGACATTTCTGAAATTAGCTTTGCATTGAGGTATAGTGCCAGAAAGCCACTCAGACCGCTGTTTTGCCCAAATTATGTAACATTTCTAGACAATTTTTTTTTATATCAATAAATTGTTATTATGTTTTATATGTGCACATTACATATTTGCTTTAACTGGGACCATTGTGTTACAAATAAAGGAAATAATAGTAGTAATAATTGCTGTATCCCTTTAAGTCAGAAATCACTATCTGCTAATGTGGAAAATGAGTTCTGCACAACACCGGGATGTTATTAGAAAAGCACTATCGTTATATCCGCATAGAAATTGAAGCTTTTTGCTTGTTCCTGAAAGCTTATCACTGCTGAACAGGTCTTGATTTGTGACTATTTATAGGTTGATACTTTTATGAGAAGATCGGTCATTCTTTATATTGCACATTATTATATAGTAAATATAGATTTGCTTTGCTGTAGAGATGTTATTTTTCATCCATGTACCAGTTTTGATATCTTTTTCAAAAATAACATCTTTGAATATGTCTTTTCTGCTTTATAATGTGATTTATCCAAATAGGGCAAATCTAATTCATCTAATAATCACATTTCACACCTCAACAAATCATACCGCTGAGCAGAAAGGAGAAGGAAATTAGTTTCCTTAAAGGAATCCCATGTTAAAAGGACTTGGATGGTTTCCTTTTTTTAATATTAAAATAGTCTATGAAGTGCTAATTTGAATATGTAAATATAAGTGCTTAAACAGCCTGTTTCTACTTACATTAACCGTCCTAATATCCCTACAATGCTCCGCTCCCTGTAACTCATGTACACAGTATCTCTATAGTACTAGATGTACTAGTCTATCACACAATTAGCCACATTAGATTTGAAGCCCGCAATGGCTGCGGGCTTGAAATTTGGTCGCGTTACAGAGGTATTAAATTAGACCATGCTGCGAGCTACCTCCGGAGAAGCAAACCCGTAAACCATTTTCGATCTTGAGAATGTTGTGCTATTGATTCTAATACAGTACATCACTTTCCCTTTAACATTAAGAACTTTAGTTTGTGTATATTTGCATTTACAGTGATACGGATAGGACTTTAACCCCTTAGCGGGTCCTCTCTAGTACCTGTGGGCTTTTTGGCTCCATTTGCGGGTTACGGGTTTGAACGCCAGTGAATTTGTTGCAATTTAATAGCGATTTTCCAATGTAATCGTTACAGGCTTGACAGATCAAAGGATTTCCAGGCGCGCAGACAATATTTTCACGTCTCATAGGGTTTTCTCGCTCTTAACCCGCAGATTGTCAGCGGGTGCTTTATGTGTCCAATTTAATAGCCGCAAGTTTTGCGGGCTACATTACGGGCTACGGTTTTACACGTTAGGGGAACTTAATGGGGCTGTATGTCACTTAGTTTAATTTCAACATTGTGCTGTTGAATGACAATCTGTGCTTGGCTAGTATATCTGATACCAATGGAAACACTGTGTGCATGAGCTCCTGTGGTGCAGACTTTTGCAGGGACTATTTGGAAGGTAAAAGTGAGTAAAAACAGATATTTTAAACATTTGTTTGCAAAAAGATGTTTACATATGCAAATAAATACTTATATTATTTTCATATTAAAAACAGGGACCCTTCCTTATCCCTTTGATACGTGTTCAGCCTGTGGGAAGGGCAGGTCTCAAGGCCTGTTTGAGCCATGTAACTTTAATCAGAATATTTTCTTTCCTTATTGATTATACAGTGGAAGGAAATTCCAAAAATCAACTTTCTATCCACAAAAACTTTTTTCTGGAAGACACTTGTCTGATGTATTTGAAGATTTCTATCATATCACCCCTTTCCCTTCTGTCCTCTAACTTATACACATTAAGGGGATGAAGTCTTATTGTTTCTAGTTTTTTTTTAAAATCACTTTGAAGATATGGTGCCTGGAACTGGACACAGGTGAGGTTTAACTAGTAATGTATAGAGTGGTATTAGCTTTTCAACCTACAAAGAGATTTAAATCTCACTATAGCTGGAGAACATGTGTATTGGCTGTGAATCTCTTAGTAGAGTTACAGACAAGGTAAAATGGTGATTGTGTATTATCCTGCTGGAAATAGCCATTAGATGATGGGTATACTGTTATCATAAAGGGATTGCATATGGTCAGCAACAATATTCAGGTAGATTGTGGCACTTAAATGTTGCTCAGTTGGTATTAAGTGGTTTAATGTATGGCAAAAAAAAATCCCACAACCATTATACCACCACCAGCCTGAACCATTTACCCAAGGCAGAATGGATTCATGTTATTTGTGCCAACCCTACCATCTGCATATAACAGCAGAAATTGAGATGGTTAGACTAGTCAATAGTTTTCAATCTTCGACTGAGCCTTTCACCCTCTGTAGTCTCAGTTTCCTGTTCTTAGCTGCCAGGAGCCATAATGTTGTCAGCTTGAAAAAGTCTGGCCATCATCTCTCTGATCATAAAGGCGTTTTCACCCACAGAACTGGATGTTTTTGTTATTTCGCACACACTGTCTATAAACTCTAGAGACTGTTGTGCCTGAAAATTCCAGGAGAACATAATTCCTGAAATACTCAAACCACCCCGTCTGTCACCAACAATCATTCCCTTTACACGCTGGATTGCTGCAACATGATTGGCTTATTAGATATTTGCTTTAATGAGCAGGTGTACCTCTTCCACTGATATATATATATATATATATATATACACTCTGTAGCAACTGAGTGTATATATCAGTGGAAGGAGTAGTAAGGGAGTAGAGGAAAAAATAAGTCAATGGTCTTTGTTAGGTAACTAGATCAGGCTGAAATTGACACCACACTTCTTCCAACTTAAATGTCCAGAAGTAGGAAGTTTGCATCAATAGATACAACCAAAGCTCTCCACAAATGTAAATGCCCCTTTCTCACACACTTCCACCAAAGTGTCATCGACACCTCCAGGGTCTAGCAGAGACATTAGAATTGAGTATGTATAAATGAAAAACTAGCCGTAAAAAATTTTCAAAGCTTAATTATGCTTAGTCGGATATGTATGTATGTGTGTGTGTATATATATATATATATATATATATATATATATTTATATATATATATGTACGTGTATATATATGTATAATCCTTGTTCAGTAAAAATACATTTCTCTTCAATTCTTCATAATTGTTCAGTGGAAGTTTTTTATGTATTTGTTAACCCCTGACATTTCGAGACTAGCAATATTCTTTACATCTGAGTGAAATGAATAATTTAACATTCGAGTACTTCTTTCCAAAGGAAGTACTTTGCACATATGTTTGATTCAAAACTAGACCAACACTATAAAGATGCTTTTAACATTTTACCTGGATGAATGTTTTATTGATTTTGTCATGCAATATGCAACAACGATTAAAGCCGATTACATTTACAAGATAAATAGGAGCATATGTAGCCGTAAGGTGTTTCCTCTGCATCTTGAAGTATTTTTACACTCATTTTGTTTTATTTTCACCTTTAATACTTCTGCTTCTTTTTTTCTTTATAGGGATTTAGCTCAAAAGAAGACCAAGAAGTTCTCCTTGTCAGAACTGATCAGTCAGGACGATCATGGCCGGTGAATGCTGAGGCAGATTCAATGGACCTGAAAGGAGGCAGAAGAAAAAGACAGATGGTACATAGATTGTATTGTGTTTCACTTTATGGTCTAGAAACCATGTTCCTTAAACAGCCTTACCGCACTTTATTGTTTTAGTTATTATATGCACAAAAATGGGCTCCACAAAGGGCTTTGCCGATACTTAAAAGGCAAGTTCCTCTGAAATGTAAGTGTTTTTTTTTATATTAGGCATTTTTAGAGAAGATTAGCTATTTTTGTCAGAGTTATGGAACTTACCTAGTTTTCCAGTTACTTCTCCATGTTTGTCATTTTAAATTGGATTTTTTTTGTCATGTACAAAAGTTCAAGAGACAGCTTAATAAGCAATCAGACTTCAACATTCTATATTGTGAAAGGTACAGTACATATATGTTCTGTGTTCCTCAGCAGCTCAGAGCATCTAATATACAAATGATTTGCAGCAATAAAAGGCAACATATATTTGAAGTTCTATACAGTGAACTATTTCATGTAACTGCTCCTTTCCCTTTATTTTGCATGTACTGTAAAATACTAGACTTTATTTAAGGCATTTTCAGAATAGATTGGCCATTTTCAGTGCCAACAATGCAGGTCTTGCTGTTTGTGCTGATGTAGCAGATCATCCCTAGTGTGCTTGCATCAGTGGGTTGAAAGTGATTAGAGAAAATTGCCAGTTTTACAGTGGTGTAAATACGTTGAAGAAACTATATTAAAACTTTTATTGAAGTTCGTTAAATATTGTTATTATTATTAACCTGTATTTATGATTCCATAATTGTATGCACTGATATATTAAATATGAAACATTGTTTGTGATGGTGTGTGAGGGCCAACCGGCACGCTACAGTTGAGCAACTCACCGTCCAAACGAATCAGGGTGCTACCAGACGTGTGTCTAAAACAGCAAACCCTGTTGTGTATAGGTCTCCAAAGCAAAATGCTGGTCACTGCACCCATGATGACGAGGGTTCCTTGTCAAAAATGACTTCAAGTTGCACAACAGTACCGAAATTGGACTTCTCTAACGAGTCATGTTTTCTGCTCCGTTGACTGGATGGACTTTGGCGTGTCAGGCGTGAAACCTCCGAGAACAAACTGCAATCATTGTTGGAAGAACACAAACTGGTGGAGGCAGCATTGTGGTCTGGGGAACGTTTTCTTGGCATTGCCTGGGTCCACTCATACCTCTGGAAGGTACTTTCAACCGATTGGGTTAGCTATGCATCCTTGCAAATCAGGTACCACCATACAAGTCTTCCCTAGGATGAAGGCGATCTTCCAACAGGACAATGCAACATGTCATACAGCTGTGGTTGGAGGAACATGGCGAAGACTTCGAAGTACTTCCCTTGCCTCCAAATTTCCTGGACTTAAACCACATTGAGCACCTGTGGGACCAGCTCAATCACCATGTTTGCTGTATGTATCCTCCACTGTGCTCTCTGCATCCTCCACTGTGCTCTCTGCAGCAGAGGTCAGATTCTGCAGTCTGCATAGCTCCAGATACCCTTGCCAACCTTGCAATCATCTTATTGACTCACTACCATGCTGTCTAGCTGTTGTCTATGCTGCACATGGAGGTTATCCTGGATATTACCTGGTGGTCATAATAATGTAACTGGACAGTGTATCAAGAAGTGCTTATAAGTTCTGTTTTTACTGCCTAAAATCAAAGAAATAGTTCTTGTATGGGCTTATGCAGACTATGAGCCTGGATGGAAGCTGTCACGATGTGCTTCTTCAAGGGGGCCTGATATGAACCTAGTTCACACTTACCCAGCGGAATAATATGTTCTCTCTGGTACAAAAGGTGGCTTCTGAAGAGGGCAATGCCCACAGATACAGGCAGAGAACACTGGATACAGGTTACTAGTGTCCTATGGCAAGACCAGTCTCCATTTCAGGATACAAACACAGAAACAGACTCACACCTTAGATATGTGAAGCCAGAACTGAACCTTCATTGAATCATAGAACCAACATATTTATACATCTCCCGTACCACACCCTTGTGTACTTTTGTGAATGTGTGTGATGCCTTGCAGCCTTGTTTGCCATAGACACACTTGAGATAAAACTCACCAGATATCTAAACTACAGGAAATGTTTCTATGGCTAGCTAGGACTACCAACCTTGATGCTAACCTTGAGTGTTTGCTAAGGCCGCCTAAGTAGCAGTCATCTGCCTTGAATCAAGGCCTGCATGTGTGCAGATGCAATGTACTGCAGATAACTTCTGTGCAGAACATTTTTACTATTTCCACATATATTCTGTTCTATATAACATTTTCCCTCTTATAATATATAACTAGGCTACAAGATAACAATGTACAGGCAACACATAATTCAACAATGTGATGCTCCATTGGTCATATCCCTAATTACTGGTAATGTTACAGTCACTAAACAATGTAATCATGACATAAGCCCTTACAAATATTTAGGAGCCAGCATTACAAATTTTAGGAGACCTGGCTCCTGGAACATTTCCACTCCTGCCATTATACATTTGTGATGCAAGCCAAAACAACTGAACCATATAAAATAGTTTGGGTTGGTTTTTAATCATATAGGTATAAAATATTCTAATAGTAACATCAGTATCTTATTTTACAGAGTTGGTATATTAAGACGTACTGTGCCACATACTCCTCTTTCCTAAGCTGCCCCCCTAGTGAATGGCATCACACAGCATGAACCTAAATTAGTTTTGCAACTCATCAGTGTAGCTTTGTCTCAATTGCATGGTGCAATTAAGATGATTAATCAGTTTCAGAAGTATATGCATAATTACGGTAGTTTCATAGTTTTGCCATCCCTGGTTTTGCATTGTTTTGGGAATCATGTTTGATGTTGTTATGATGGACTAGGAAAAGTAAAATGTTAGTTTACCTGTAATATTTTTCACCATTCACTAAAATCATCCCTGGCTTTATGTTATAGCGCAGCCTTCTCTTTACATAGACAAGAGTAGTATATAGGGGTTGGTGCTTTAGCTATGAAGGTGGATTTTTCTTTCCAACAATATGTGGTGAGCCAGAGCTAACTACTGAGCAACACGTAGGAGTAGAAGATAGCTGCAGGGGAAATAATATTTCAATCCACTATAGAAATGAGTCATCTGTGCAACGCCTGCGTGATGGGCTCCGCGCAGACGCACACAGGCATTACAATTGTTATTGAATTTGGCAAACCCTTGAACGCTGCATGTGCAACAAAGTTCAGTGATTTGCCAAGAGAGAATGAGCATATGCGGTCACAGAGGGAGGGAGAGAGAGAGCAAGAGAGTGAGAGAGAGCGGGTGCACGCTCGTATAGAGAGAGAGACAGAGACGGCACACAGAGCACAAAGAGAGTGCAGAGAAAGAGACAAAGGGTACAGAGAGAAAGAGAGAGGGCACAGTGAGAGAGAGAACAGACAATTGATGATACCATATGATACCGTCTTTTATGATGGGCAAGTTACTAGTATTTTAATATTCCTTTCCCTTAAGACAGTGCAGTTCTTCCAAGATTGGCCAAAATTATGAAGCCAACACATACTATTTTTTATACTAGCTAAATACAAAAAACTGGGTATATTTTCTGGAGTCTAAGCACGCTCCGTCTTTGGTTTTGTATATAACATACACCAAGGACAATATATTTAGAATCCCAGGGGGAAATCCGTACTAACTGATAATGATTTCTCATTAATTAGAGATGTTAAGAGTCTTCAAACGGTGGGCCACAAAGTTTGACTGACCTAAACAATTGCAACGTTAAGCATATGTTTTAGTTGCTGTTCAGTCGAGTTCGACTCAACATGACCCTGTGCACTGCAGCATACCAGGCACATTGTTGTGCCTCTGGTTGTGCTTGCCCATAAAGTTGTCTTGGCAAAGATACTGGAGTGGTTTGCCAGTTCGTTCTCCAGTGTACCGTAATTTATCTGACCTCTCTGCTATGACCAGCTCACCTTCGTGCTGTTTCACGATTAACTTCAGTTTCCCATTCTAGAGATTTTAGAAGTTCCCTCACTTTGTATTCATGCAGTGTCAACATTTCTTTGTTTAAATCTGAATTTTATACACATTTTTTGCTATTAAAAGCAAGTAAAATCTGTTCTTTTTTTTTACTTCTCATGCTAGACATAAAACATGCATGTCATTGTATAGCAATGAGCTCTAGGGATGATGAGACTGGTATAAAATGATCTTCCAATTCTCTGTATTAATACTTACACCTCATATTAATGCTCATTTTCTTTGAGGGCTTTTTCATTTAAGTTTTCCCTCCTGGGAAATATTTGCATCAGCATGACTAGAATGCAGATACGTAATTGAATGAAATATTCAGTAGGTCTGTCTGCTTGATACCAGTGCACTATAAGACATGATCGCTCGTATCTCCTTTTTTTTTTACACTTGGAGGATTAGAGGAGCCCAAAGGGTCCTGTACATAACACCAAGTCCTATACTAATATACAATAAGAAGCAATTAAATCAATTTATTGCACAGTTCTAGCCAATTAGCCAAACTAGGTCAAACTGGGCTTTTATATTGCAAATGGTAAAAGGGACATTGAATTTAATAATATTGCTCCACATCAGCGTCGTCAACCTTTTAACCTACTGCCCACTATTGAGGGTAAAATTTCCTTACCGCCCACCAGTAACTCAATTTACCCTATCTGATTTCTGGTTACATAAATCGTACGACCCTAACTATGTACTAGACAGTGATCCTGTCCTGACTGCTGTCCCTTGGCTCTCTCCGCAATTCTCCAACCAGCCAAGCGACGCCACATAGTGATTACCCTGCCGCCCACCATGAAAGCTTGAATTGCCCACTAGTGGGCGGTAGGGTCCAGGTTGACTACCACTGCTCTACATTATAAAATAGTGCACTTCAAATAAAACCTTTTTGCATTTTTAAAATTGAGACATGTTCATAATAGTTTTTATATCAACTAATTAGCAACCATGTCAAGTTTCCTTGACTCTTGATGCTTCTGTAAGGGAAGATCAAAAGTTACAGATACCTACCAAAGGCAGGACAAGTGAGGCAATTTGTATTCAATAGGCCTCTAATTGCCTCACCTGTATTCATACAATGTTATGCCTCAATCTTGAAACTGTCTGGTGGGCATTGAGTATTTATATTAAGATAAACCACCATGTAAAATTGAGGTTTCCTTTGTTAAAAGCTAAAAGTGATCACTGTTTTCCCATTTTATGATAGGACCGCATTAGTTTCTTATGTACAAACTTGTGAAGTTGCTCCTAAACTACAAACAGCAGCAGCTGTGTAAGAAGCCATGAGCATAAAAATAATTTTACAGAAAATCCTTCTTTTAGTATACTCTGCTTGTGTCCAGGGGCTGCCATATATTGTGACATCTCCACTTTATTCATATAAACAGGTCTTCATGGTACACACCTATTTTTCAGTTGTACAGAAACATCTTCCTTTGTGTTGCAGGCTGAAACCCATGTCGATAAAGAGAGAGTCAGATACTTTCACGATGATGATAATCAGAGCCTTCAAGACTTGGTCAGGAAAGAAAAGATGGGAACAGCCGAAGATCAACAAAGACAATTTCTTCGAATGGCAGCTAAGGTATTGTTCTTCATTTTTGTTATTTCACAATTCTGGTGAGGATTTAATCTGTGGGTTCAAAATCATAGGCATATAGCTTAAAGGGCCACTTAATTCAGCACAATTTGGACCACATTACAGTAAAGATCTCCTAAAACCCATGTTAAAACACTTTTTGAATTTTTTAAATACGTGCATTTTCACTGAGAAAACAAAATAAATCTGTGTTTACATGTGTAATAGACTGCCCACATGCTTTTGCATTACTGCAGCCAATCACGTTGCAGGGGTTTGTGTCCCAGTCAAG
Source organism: Discoglossus pictus (assembly GCA_027410445.1). Classification (NCBI taxonomy): domain Eukaryota; kingdom Metazoa; phylum Chordata; class Amphibia; order Anura; family Alytidae; genus Discoglossus; species Discoglossus pictus. Next base: position 431,826,058 of record CM050164.1, read on the forward strand.
GGAATGGTAATAGTGATTATATTTCAAGTGTGAATGGAACAGATCTTGTATTTTTTGTAATTTCTTATGGCAGAAAATTCAGATTTCTGCTCTCCTGCCTCTCTGGAATTTGAACAATGCAGATCAGTGCTCTGCTCGCTCCAGTGCTGTCCATATATAGATCAAAAGAGAGAAAAAAAACACTTAACAAATCTACCTGTGCAGGCATGGAATGCCTAAACAGGTTAGTTATGGGTTTACTGAGTTCAAGGGAAAGCTGCTATCAATCACTGTCTTTCCTATAAACAATCACCACACCACGCTTCTTCTTAGCTCTCTGCTATAGCCAGCAGGTAGGATACACTTTGTATTTAAACAGAGATTTAAAACTTTTGATTTTTTCTATCTGTTATTCGTGTAATAAAATAAAATAGATAATTTTAACATATAATCTTGTGCTCTTTTACACCATGAAGAGCACTTACAGTGAGCTAAATGGAATTAATCATTGTTGCAAAAAAGTCAAAATAGCCTAAATAACTCACCTAATCTTTTTCAAGGCTGTGCACTGCTGATCTCCTCCTTATAGCTCTTCTCATCTCTTGCTATATTCAGCTCATCTTTTTCACCTTTCTTCTTCTCGCTGCTCAGCAGTGTCTTCACTATTAGAGCTCCTTCTCGGCTAAAACTTTCCTCACTAGTTGCCCTGCACCTCTGGAACTCACAGCCGCACAATATCAGAAAAATCACTCTGGCTCGGTCTCTTTAAAAGGCCACTGAATTCAGCACAATTTGGATCACATCACAGTAAAGATCTCCTTACAGCATGTTAAAATACTTTTTACATTTTAAAATATGGGAATTTTTCACTGAGAAATGAAAAATATAATGTAGCAAAGAATATATATTTAAAATCTGCTTACATGTATAACAGGCTGCCTACCTGTTTTTGCAATATCGCAGCCAATCGGGTTGCAGGGGTGGGTCCCCCGTTCAAGTCAATGGTAAGACTGCTTTTTTTTACAGGATAAAGGCAACAGACCTTGGGTTAATGGGTTCATTTTTTTACTTTCTGCGGAAAATTCAGGTTTCGGCTCTCTTGCCTCTGGAATTTGAGCATTGTAGATCAGCTCTGTGTAGTGAGCAAAAAAAATTAAAAAAAATTAACCGTTAACAAATATCTGTGAAGAGCATGGCATGCTGAAATGGCGTAAACATGTCAATTATGGGTTAACTGATTAGTTCAGTCCTGAATCCAGGGGAAACTGCTATCAATCACTGTCTTTCTATAGACCATCACTGTGCGCTCCTACTCTATCTGTTACTCATTCAACAGTCAGAAGGCAGACATACAAATATATTGTTTGACTGAAAATCAGAAGAATTAAAAATTCTAGGTATTGTTTTAGATAGAATAGATAATACACTCCAAATTGTAGGTATTGCTTTAGAATATATGTTTTATATAACTATTCAATACACTCCATTTTGTGTTTCGGTAATTTAGCTCCCACTCACAAAGTAATAATTAAAAACCTAAATACTTTAACAAATATCTGAAAATATATAAATATAGAGTTCAATTATTCAAACTAATTCTCAAACCAATCAGGCACATATGCAGTTAATTTATTTGATACATATAAATGTAATGTGGTGCATTTGTCAGCTCCTTGTAGGTGGTAGTCGTAGCTTGTTTATCATTAATAGATGCAGATTAAATTGAAATCAGCCGTTTTAATCAAAAAATGATTTCCTTATTTTATTTAATTATTGCATCTCTATTATTCAAAAATATGCAAGAATAATAAAAAAGGAAAAAAGTCTAAATTAAGAACTTTCTCAAACATAAAATCAGAAAAAGTCATCCGAAAATAGTGTATTAAGTAAAGCAACATTTCTACTGTAGCCCCACAATAGGCTATTTGAAAAACTGAACTTTTCAGCAAAATTATTTTTAAAATGTAAAAATACAGCATTCAATTTATCACCTAATATTTACAATTATTCTGCATTGGAAGACAACTTTTTTTGTTTATGCTGATCTACTTCCATGTATAGGAGGAGATCTTGAATGCAGAAAGAACTTTCTCTGCAACAATTGGAATGGGGCAAATAAAAGTTTTGGTGCCTTCGATAGCAATAATAGAGAGGTTTACAAGAATCAGAATACACAAAAATCATTACATGTAATGGTTAGTTATTTAAAGGCATATAGAAGGTTCCTGGATTATGAATGCATCTGATAGAGGAGAATCACTAGTGTATGAAAACATTTTTTTGCATGAATGAAATTTCAAAATAAACATTTAACAAACTTACCCTAATGCTTGTAATATATCTTCAGTTGATTTTGAGGAGGAATGCCCCTGAAAATCTAAGCTAAATTAGCATAAAATTCACAATTTGTTGTGGCTAATCAGAGGCAGCTACAACATTTGTAGCAGTGTATGGAGATTCATCCTCTGCAGCAAAGTATCATGGGATGTGTTAGTACTACGTGCCTATGTAGGCACCATTGGGGAGTGGAAATCACTTTTAAATAAAACAAAGCTGTGTGTGTATAGAATTAATCAATGGAATGTGTGTTTCTTATATAAGTATCCTGTTTAATATTCGAGAAAGGTAAAAACAGGGAAACCTCCAAATACCTTTAATATGCTAGTTTTCTCTGTTTAGATGATTTGCTAAAAAGATTATCTGGTCCTCTATGTCTTTGAATCTGGATATTTGCCCCTTGCTAGAAATGGCCAAATGGGTTCGATGTTGGTCCAGTGGTTAGGATTCAGTGCTTTCACCACTTTGACCTGAGTTCGATTCCAGTCAGGGATCCAAGATGTCACACCACCCTGAAGCCAAGCAGGGTTGGGTCTGGTCAGTTCTTGGATGGGAGACCACCTTCGGAATACCGGGTGCTGTATGCTGTGGCCCACTGGAGAAGAAACTGCCAACCAGCTTGACCATTACCATAAACATTTGCCTGGGGAGTTGCAGTCTGTGAGGTCATGGAAAGGCATACACAACTAAACAACAATAAAGAATTATCCAAAGCTTTATGTAGTAGGTGTGTACACCACCCATCTTCACTACCAATATACTCTACCAGTATGCAAATTGTCACATAAAGACTTTATAAATACGGTCTTTGTGTTTTATGAATCTCGCAAACGTATATATCGGAGACCTACATTATTAAAACAAATTGTTTGAACACTGATCTGTATCTGTGTCCAATAGATGGCTTCTCTATTATTGCTTATGATCAGCCACGAGTTTTCCTAATCTGTTGTGACTGATGCCAAATGCGTGAAATCATTACTAAGTACAGATGTCTGTGTTGTCATGCACTACCTCCCTGTCACTGGGACGTGTCATGAGTTTTGTTCATGGTTTTTAGTCAATTAAATCTCTAGCAACACGTTCCGTTCGTGACCTGACTGTATATCATCAAATTATCCAAATTCCCCTAAAAAAGCATCATAATAATCCCAGCTTCTGTTCTGTTTATCTGCCATTAAAACCCAGTCATCTGCAGTGTTTATGAAATATTGATTATATGAATTTGCCACAAACAAAAAGTATTATTATAGTTGTAGCATTAAATATTAAGTGCAAACAATAAAAATGTCAACTTTATTTTGTTGTTTTCATTAAATTAATTGGTCATTCCTTTTTAGTTGAAATGATGAGCAAATCCTGCTATTTTGGCTATCGTTAGATCTTCTGTTACAATTACATTGTGAAACCATGTAGGAATAAACTGGGAATACTATACCAACTCTTACAATCTTTGGATTGTGTTTTATAATTATAATAATTATAACAGTCCTTATAATTGATATTGTTTTGCATAGCACTGGCTAAAAAATAAGTGTATTGCCGTATATATTGAAACCTTTTTAGCGGACATACTTTTAATTTAAAGAGACACATTTTCCGTACATGCAACTCTCTTTTTTTTGTGAAAATAAATATTGATTGGATGTTACAAATTATACCTTTACACAAATAGAGAAATGTAAAAAACAAAAAGTTGAGAACGAAGAGATACACATAGGACATGACGTGGGTCAAAGCTAAGATGTGAAGGGCGTACTATGAATGTACATGTGCTAAATTAAATAATTATCCAGTAATATAGGTATCAATATATACTGCAATACTGTTACTGGATATATATAGTTACTCAAAGCTGAAGCATCATCAGTTGATTGGAATGCATGTAGATGGTGGTGCGCGCATCGCTGAAGCGCGCTACAGTTTTTGCTGAACGGGGATTGGGGAATCTGTTAGGGTTAGGTTTTAGGGTTCGGGTTATGTTTTAGGGATAGGTGTTAGGGTTAGGATTATGTGTGTGTTTTTTAATGTACAGTAGCAACAGCGTCCACGCCGATGGTGTGTGCTGCAGTGCAGCAGCCTGGTGGCGCTCTGCTCGCAACCCTGGAGTAACAGGAAAGGCGTGGCGGTCGGAAAACAAGAAAGTTCCTGCCTTACTAGGTATGGACGATACACTTCATAGGCATAGAAAGCATAGTGTAGTCTATATTTGTGCACAGGACAATCAATGATGAAACGTAATAATTAGAGATTTGGTGCAGACGTGCCTCCGTACTAGCTTGTACCCGGACAGTCACCTCTGCAGGGACTGAGACAGTCACACCATTTGGTCCAGGGCCTACAGAGTAAGTTTCCACTGCTTTATTATGTGTCCCACTGCCCTAAATTAAACACCGTATATATCTGGACAGGAGACGTGTTTTGCAATGTTAAAGAAGTGCCATAGCATCTCAAGCATCTCCCCTCTCTTTCTTTAGCACCATGCCTCCATTCCTCTAACCCACTTGCAAATATTTCTAAAAACACTTACATTTGACAAAATTCCCAAAATATTCTAGAAAAAGTATATGCAACTTATGATATCTCTCAATCCCACTGTTTGTACTGCAGATATTGGCATTTCGGTAGTTACAATAGAACATAGTTTCATTTGTTTAACAATAAAATCAGTATTTGAAGAAAAAATCTAAGTAGCTTTTAAAATCTACATTGAAACTTTTGAATGTAAAGGTAAACAGAAGTATCCATGAGCCATATTCGATTCCAAGGCTGCAACTCGATCGTAGTCGGCCGAATGTCTGCGAGTGAGTTGCGGGGCTCCCGTTCGTCTCCGATTGCGGTGCTATTCAATTGCTCAAGGCTGCAAGTTACTGGCCCAAAGCCAAAATCGTAAACCATGCACTGGGTCGTAGCAGTGCAGGGTGGGAACCGGATCAATTAAGCAAGCCCGTAACTGCCCATTTCGAAATCAGCCAATAGAAAATGAGACTGTCATTATTAGGGCAGTAAAACATGGAGGTTACATGTCAGTCAATTAGGTTTGGGGGTCTGATATGTGATCAGACTCTCAAACCCGCAAAATCAAGAATTAAGGAAAATGAATACAAATACTGTTCTAGTCCATATGGATGGCCTGATATGTATTAACTCATTGATACCCGAGATCGATATAACCCCGAAATGACACATAAAAATAAAATGTCTTTCCAGCCGATTTGCGGGCTTGAGACTGTTGTGCAATTAATTCTAATGTCTTTCATCGCTTTCCCCGTTATTTACAGTGCAGTAGTGATTCTTTATTTGCATTTACAGTGCTACAAATATGTGTTTAACCTCCTTGCGGGTCCTCTCTAGCACTCGTAGGATTTTCGCCTTTTGCCATTTACGGGTGTGAAAACATTTGCGGGCTTGGGGAAATTGAGACATTTGAATAGCGATTTGCGATTTTATCCATTGTAACTCCTGCGAAAGTGACAGATCAAAGACTTCTGGAGGCTGTAAGTTACGGGTTTAACCACCGCCATTTTTTCAAGCTCATAACTCAGAAGCTGTTCCGAACCCGCAAAAAGACACCAATAGAATAGCAAAATAGCTTGCGACCTCACTTACAGGCCTCTGGATCTCCCAAAAGCTCAATTGAATCGGGGCCCATGTTTTTAAGTTTTTCTATTCTAACACGTTCTGCTTATACGAGAAACTCCTCCACAGAGGTGCCTACATAGGCACCTTATATTAACCAATAGAAAAAACTAAAAAGGGAGGAGAGATGTGTGGTATGGGAACAAAGGACTACAAATCAAAAGATGCTTTCCTTCAGAGACTGAATCAATACCCTGCTACAATGCTCTGGCTGCCTCATATTGGCCTCAACAAATTCTGAATTTTATGCTAATTTAGCTTGGATTTTAAGGGCCATTCCTTCTCAAAATCAACTGCCACACAACTAAAGAAAGTTTGCAAATAAGTTAATGTATTTTTTCATGCAAACAAATGTTTACATACCCTACTGATTCTTGTCTATCAGATGCAATCATTATCCCTGAAACTTCCATATACCTTTAAGACCTGATTCACTCCACTTGTTGTTAGGTGTTCACTGTATGGGAGAGGATCACCGTAGAAAAAGACACCAATTGGGACGACCCAAAAATAAATTAGGACAGACTCCAGCCAAACCCCCCTGTGCGCCTTATAGAGGGTGGGGAGTAGCAGCTCTACTACATTTTTTTCCAAATACGGATTGTATTCCTCAATAAACAAATTAAATCCAATTGTAAAAGCACTGCAGTGTAAATATGGTAATGATTAACAACATATTATTCATCATTTTGAAGTTTGTTTATATTTATAAAAACACTAGTCATTTGCCAGTCATAAATGACGGTATAATATGTTATGTGTCTCACCCCCTACCCTGTGTCTCCTCCCCTTCCTCCTCTGTGTCTCTTCCCCCTCCTCCTCCTCTGTGTCTCTTCCCCCTCTTCCTCCTCTGTGTCTCTTCCTCCCTCTCCCTCCTCTGTGTCTCTTCCCCCTCCCTCCCGTGTGTCTTTCCCCCCTCTCCCTCCCCTTTGTCTCTTCCCCCTCCCGTGTGTCTTTCCCCCCCTCCCTCCCCTTTGTTTCTTTCCCGCTGTCTCTTCCCCCTCCTTTGTGTCTCTTTCCCCCTGTCTTTCCCCTCCTCCCCTGTGTCTCCCACCGTCTCTTCCCCCTCTCCCTCCCCTGTGTCTCTCCCCCACCCCCCACTCCTCGTTATGCACGGCTTCTCTCTCCTTCCCTCCTTCTGTGTCCTCTCTGCGAGCCTCGCAATGAACTGCAAGCCTTTCCATGCGCTGCACGCATGCCCAACTCACAACTTTTGACACCCATTGCGGGCTATGTGTATACGCAACCCGCAAGTTTGTGAGGGTTACACACAAGCTAACAGTACGACAACTATATTAGTGATAAGACAAAAAGCCACTGTGGTCCTCCATGTGAAAGGTTGGACACCCCTGCTCCAGTAGTTCTTTCAATATTGCTTTTTTGATATTGTAATCACTTTCTTCCACCCTCTCATTTTATGTGACAGCAATCTGGGAACAGAAGGTCATTTGCAATTTTATTCTGTATTAACATAACAGCAAATGTTTACACTACTGCTTGCAGCTGCTTCATCCACAAGCCATGTTCACTTGCTGTTGCGATTACCAGTTTTCGTAGCCTTTTAAATGGATAAATTGGCTATTATTGGTTCTGATTGAAACACTGTGTAATATAACTGCATATCTGAATATTTGCTATGCTTTTTTTGCCAACCATAATTATTGCATTAAATATATAAAGTAAGAAAAAAATGTACTTTGGAGAAACTGCAGGGTATGTTCCCGAGAGCATAAATATTTGTTTGAACGGAATCTTATCTTATATACACAGACACATAGGGAACAAAAGAGTTGCATGGCACAATCTCATTACTTTTGTTTTTAATCAGGAAATTTCTATTATGCATTTATAAGCATGTTTTATATATTTCAAAAAGGTTTTATGGGATGGAAAATTACTTGTTGTTTAGATAACTTACATAAGAGTAAGTGAAAGGTCTAAAAGAATAATTGGTTGTCCAACCTCTTCTGATTTTGTTTTAAATGATTCAGAGAGGAAGGAAGCCTTGAGAGTGAATTGTGATTTTTAAATTGCTTTACACAACTGGTTTCGGGAGCCCATCTAATTGATTTATCCATCACGTAATTAATTTAATTTAAAGGTCCACTGTAGTCCAAAAAAAGGTCTGTTTTACATTTAAATTTTACAGTGGAACCTCTATATTCATCAGCCCCCATATTTGTCAAATCCAGTAATCGTCACACTTTTTTCAGCTCCTGTATTCATCCAAAAATCCAAATTTCTTAAAAAAATCCTATATTCATTATGAATAATTACCCACCATATGGTAATACAAATATTAATGAATTTAGTGATAATGAAATTCTATATTCATCTGATTCAGTATTCATCTGTCCCTCAGGAACGGATTTGTGATGAATTCAGAGGTTCCACTGAATTGTAAACATTATAAAATAATAAAATAAATAACATTATACTGAGACACAATGGAACTGATTTCTCTTTTTTTTTTACTCCTTTATCCTGCCATATTAAAGGAAACAAATTGAGCTTTATGGATTCGTGCAGGGTAACACATTGCACTTCCATTCAATTGAAAAAGTATAAGATAAGAAAACACAATTTACAGGTTGTCATGAATTGTAATATAAAGTTTGATCACATTGTTTGTTTTTTTCATATGCTGATGCTTTATTTTTGTAAATTAATCTAATATATACAGTGGATATAAAAAGTCTAAAGAATTAAAGCATACATGGACTAAATTAGAATATATCTTAAATTCCAAATGTAAATAGTACTTTCATGCTCATGACTTACATACAGTGGATATAAAAAGTCTACACACCCCTGTTAAAATGCCAGGTTTCTGTGCTGTAAAAAAATGAGACAAAGATAAATCATTTCAGAACTTTTTCCACCTTTAATGTGACCTATAAACTGTACAACTCAATTGAAAAACAAACAAATCTTTTAGGTAGAGGGAAGAAAAAATATAAAAATAAAATATGGTTGCATAAGTATGCACATCCTTAAACTAATACTTTGTTGAAGCACCTTTTGATTTTATTACAGCACTCAGTCTTTTTGGGTATGAGTCTATCAGCATGGCACATTTTGACTTGGCAAGATTTGCCCACTCTTCTTTGCAAACACACTCCAAATCTGTCAGATTGCGAGGGCATCTCCTGTGCACAGCCCTCTTCAGATCACCCCACAGATTTTCAATCGGATTCAGGTCTGGGCTCTGGCTGGGCCATTCCAAAACTTTAATCTTCTTCTGGTGAATCCATTCCTTTGTTGATCTGGATGTATGCTTTGGGTCGTTGTCATGCTGAAAGATGAAGTTCCTCTTCATGTTCAGCTTTCTAGCAGAAGCCTGAAGGTTTTGTGCCAATATTGACTAGTATTTGGAACTGTTCATAATCCCCTCTATCTTAACTAAGGCCCCAGTTCCAGCTGAAGAAAAACAGCCCCAAAGCATGATGCTGCCACCACCATGCTTCACTGTGGGTATGGTGTTCTTTTGGTGATGTGCAGTGTTGTTTTTGCGCCAAACATATCTTTTGGAATTATGGCCAAAAAGTTCAACCTTGGTTTCATCAGACCATAACACCTTTTCCCACATGTTTTTGGGAGACTTTAGATGTGTTTTTGCAAAATGTAGCCTGGCTTGGATGTTTTTCTTTGTAAGAAAAGGCTTTCGTCTTGCCCACTCTACCCCATAGCCCAGACATATGAAGAATACGGGAGATTGTTGTCACATGTAACACGCAGCCAGTACTTGCCAGATATTCCTGCATGTTGCTGTAGGCCTCTTGGTAGCCTCCCAGACCAGTTTTCTTCTCGTCTTTTCATCAATTTTCAAGGGAGCTCCAGTTCTTGGTAATGTCACTGTTGTGCCATATTTTCTCCACTTGATGATGACTGTCTTCACTGTGTTCCATGGTATATCTAATGCCTTGGAAATTCTTTTGTACCCTTCTCCTGACTGATACCTTTTAAGAATGAGATCCCTCTGATGCTTTGGAAGCTCTCTGTGGACCATGGCTTTTGCTGTGGGATGCGACTAAGAAAATTTCAGGAAAGACCAACTAGAGCAGCTGAACTTTATTTGGGGTTAATTAAAGGCACTTTAAATAATGGCAGGTGTATGCTGACTCCTATTTAACACAATTTGGAATGTGATTGCTTAATTCTGAACATAGCTACATCCCCAGTTATAAGAGGGTGTGCAGACTTATGCAACCACATCATTTTTCTTTTCTTTTTTCTTCCCTCCACCAAAAAAAGATTTCAGTTTGTTTTTCAATTGAGTTGTACAGTTTATAGGTCACATTAAAGGTGGAAAAAGTTCTGAAAGGATTTACCTTTGTCTCATTTTTTTACAGCACAGAAACCTGACATTTTAACAGGGGTGTGTAGACTTTTTATATCCACTGTATATGCTATACATTATGCTCAATGTATAACATAAAAGTAATGACAACATACTATGATACATATTGTGAAGGATTTTGCAATAGAAATGTGCAATTTGATCATGATTGAATTATTTAATTATTAGGAGCTATATATAATTGCTACAGATTAGGAGCTTATGAAAACTCTTACCTAGACCGTGTAGCTATCTGCATGTATTGGCTTCTGATAATAAAGTAATAGGCATTTTAGTGTTATAGATCAAAGTCCTCTAGGACTGGAGTGACAAAAGCCAATAGCATCAAAACCAGGAGTGGAAGAAAAACGTTTATTAAAAACTGTGCAGTTTTAAGGCACAGAGGAATCGCATCCAAAGTCTTATTGGTTACAAAGCAGTAGGTTTTATACCCCAGAATACAGAAACTGTAAATTGTTGATGCATTTGTTAAACATTCATTGGTTAGTCCACTCCTGCAATAGGTCATCTGTTTGATCATCTGGGTGTTAATATTTAAATCTGCCTTATTCTAAAATGAATACTTGTGTTCTTGGTAAAAACTAAAAATGATATCAAACACAGACTGATTCAGTTCAAATCTATCTTTTTGGGCTGTTGGTCAGAGCCTTATAGCGTTACACCATTACAAACTATTAAAAGCCCATCTTTTAATGTTCTCCTCTTTAGACTGAAATAAAGTAATTTGTTCTAATAAGGCTCTGAAGTTTTAACTCTTTACAGACATAATTTTATTTCTTATTCTATCATCAGTACACATTGTAAAGTGATTTTCTAATTGCATTATTAGAGCTTGAGGATTTGGGTGAGGATGTATTTTGATGATAAACTAAAGCCTTTTAGATTTCACATATAACTAAACATATAATATGTCCAAATCTGTAAGAGTTTAAATTAGCATTTTGCTTCTGGAAGAAACAATTTGAGCTGTTGTATTTCATTATTCCTAATTTGAAGCTGAGAAGAAAAGGGTTTCCATGATAATGCACTAAACAAAACAAAATTACTTTCATTATCACAATAGATTCAGATTAGTATTATTAACTTTTATTTGTATCGCGCCAACATATTCTGTAGCTCTGTACAGGAGATAAGAACAGGGAAAATACAATATTAACAAACTGCAGAAATTGAGGGGCCCTGTTTTGAGCTTAGAATCTTTGCAGAACATGCTATTTTCCAAAGCACCCTACAAGACTGGAAACTCGATACTTACAATCTAAAGGGAATGAAAGGGCAGAGACCTGGGGAAGGGTGACAGATAAGGAATAGCAAGGGTCAGGAAAGAAGTGAAAGTTGGACAGATTTTCTTTAGTGGAAGGGGAGGGATTTGAGGTGAAAGACTCTAGTATGTTACATAGTTACATAGTATTTAAGGTTGAAAAAAGACTTTCAGTCCATCAAGTTCAACCTTTTAAGATCTCCTTTGATCTGCAATATGCGGATTAACTATTAATTCATTAGTTGTTAATTAATAATTAATCAATTATTTAATGTTTTTTTTTTTTTTTTGTTTGTTTCTTTTTTTATTATTATTAATTAGTCCAGAGGAAGGCAAATAGAAAAAAAAAAAAAAACAAGCGAGACTTAGCCAAATGTCTAAAGGGGAAATGTTAAAAATTTGGATCATTACTGTCTCTCTAATTATCCATGATAACCCTGAATACCCTTTTTAATTAGAAATAAATCTAGTCCCCTTTTAAAGTTATCTATCGAATCCGCTGTCACCACCTCCTCTGGTAGAGAATTCCACAGATTAACCACCCTTACTGTGAAGAGCCCTTTTCTTTCTTTGAGGTGGAATCTTTTTACTTCTAACCTCAAGGGATGTCCTCTTGTCAGTTTAAAACCTCTTGGCACAAAAAGCTCCCCCGACAAATCTTTATACTGACCCTGGATGTATTTATATAAGGTAATCATATCTCCTCTTAGACGCCTTTTTTCTAGAGAAAATAAGTTTAATTTGGTTAGTCTTTCTTCATAACTTAGCCCCTCCATTCCCCTTATTAGTTTGGTTGCCCTTCTCTGTACCTTTTCCAGCTCTAAAATGTCCTTTTTATGAAGTGGTGCCCAAAATTGTACTCCATATTACAAATGAGGGCGTACTAGAGATTTGTATAGTGGCAGAATTATATTTGCTTCCCTGGCTTCTATACCTTTCTTAATACATGCTAATATTTTTTTTGCCTTTGCAGCTGCTGCTTGGCTTTGAGCACTGTTACCTAGGTGGTTGTCCACAAGCACTCCCAAATCCCTTTCAATATCTGATACACCTAGATTTCTCCATTAAGATTATAAATTGCATGGCTATTTTTCCTTCCAGATGCATAACCTTACATTTATTCGTATTAAATCTCATCTGCCATTTAGATGCCCATTCCTCAATTTTATGTAAATCCCCTTGGAGGGAAAGCACATCATTTTCTGATTTAATTACCTTGCACAACTTTGTGTCATCAGCGAAAATGGAGACCCCACACTCCAATCCTACCTCTAAGTCATTAATAAATATGTTAAAAAGGAGAGGACCTAATACTGAACCCTGAGGAACCCCACTTACCACATTAGTCCAATCGGAGTATGTTCCATTTACAACAACCCTTTGCTTCCTGTCTTTTAGCCAGCTCTCAATCCATGAGCAGATATTTACTGCAATTCCTGTATCCCTTAGTTTGCCCAATAGTCTCCCATGTGGCACTGTATCAAAAGCCTTTGCAAAATCCAAAAAGACTACATCCACTGAGTTGCCTTGATCCAGGTTTCTACTAACCTCCTCATAGAAACTAATTAGATTTGTTTGACATGACCTATTCCTCATAAACCCATGTTGACTCCTACTTATAATCCTGTTCAAATAGACATATTCTTGTATATTATCCCTTATTAACCCTTCTAAAAGCTTCCCCACTACAGAAGTGAGGCTCACTGGTCTATAATTCCCCGGATTTGCTCTTGCTCCCTTTTTAAATATAGGTATCACATCAGCTTTTCTCCAGTCATCTGGTAGAGACCCTGTGTTGAGTGAATCTTGAAAAATTAAATATAATGGTTTGGCTATTACAGTTCCCTTAGTACCCGTGGATGAATTCCATTAGGACCCGGGGCTTTATTAACATTTATTTTTTCCAACCTCTTTTGGATTACTTCCTGTGTTAACCAATTATTTGGCAAAGGTAGTGTAGCCCCATTGTGTTGCAGTGTCCCAACCACTGGTACCTCCCTTGTGTATACCGAAGAAAAGAACCTATTTAGCTCATCTGCCTTTTCCTGGTCACTAATTTTCAGACGGCCTGTTTCACATTGTAATGTTCCTATAGCTTCCTTCCTCGCCTTCTTCCCATTAATATACTTAAAAAATATTTTAGGGTTAGTCTTACTCTCTTTTGCAATTAATTTTTCATTTTCTATTTTAGCCAGTCTAATCGCGCTTTTGCAAGCCTTGTTGATTTCTTTGTATTCCCGTAAAGCAGTCTCTGTACCCTCTTGTTTGTATAATTTAAATGCCTGTTTTTTACTTCGTATCTTGATCTTTAAATCATTGTTAAGCCACATGGGTTGTGATTTACTCCTTTCACTTTTATTCCCACACGGTATATGCCGATGTGTATGTATATTTAGTAAGGATTTAAATGTTGTCCATTTATGTTCAGTGTTTTTACCTATCAGTTCTCTGTCCCAGTCTATACTTTGTATTGCTGCCCTTAGTCCGTTAAAATCTGCCCTTTTAAAATTAAGAGTTTTTGTTGGCCCCTTAAAATGTTATTTTTTTAATTCAATCTCAAATGAGACTGTGTTGTGATCATTGTTTCCCAAAGGTTGCCCTATTTCAACATTTGATACAATATCAATATTATTTGTAATGAGTAAATCTAAAATAGCTTCATTTCTAGTAGTCTCCTGTATAACCTGGGCGAGATAATGATCCCTGAGTGTACTCAAGAACCTGCTTGTCTCATTTATCCAGTTTATTTCAGGGTATTTAAAATCTCCCATTATTAGAACTTGCCCGTGCTTAGCTGCATTTCCAATCTGTAACAATAATTGTATTTCCTCACTTTCAGCTATATTTGGGGGTTTATAGGATACTCCTACTAATATTGTTTTGGAATTTGCTGCTCCGCTATTTAACTCTACCCACACACATTCAGCTTTATCACTAGGTCCACCATAATATCTTCTCTGACTATAGCCTTAAATTCAGGCTTAACATACATGTTGGCTGACCCCTAGGGGTGAGATAATATAATGTGCAAGTAGGAAAGTCAGGTGTTTTCCATGGCTCTATAAATTAATTCTGAATTGGCGCGGGTGGTTGATGGGCAGGGAAGGAGGGCAGTGTTCTCAGGATATCACAAACTTAGCCTGGGTGCAGGGATGAATTAGCACCGAAAGAAAATGGAAACCGTATTTGAGGGACAGATAGTACAGAGTGGAGTGAGAGATAGAGAGAGAAATTAGGAGGCAGGAAAGACTGGAGACATGTGAGGAGGAGGAGAGTTAAGATAATTATGCAAGCCATGAAATGGGGACGGTGGAGAAAGCCAAGCTGGAGACAGGAAACTGTTAGCAATTTAAAAAAATGCTTGAAATAATTTATTCTGCCCAGATATAATAACACGCCTTAATAGTAATATTAATAAAGATATTGGCTCCAGGGATGGGGCAATTTCCATAGTCTTCTCCATACCTGCTGGTTTGTATGCAAACTTAGCAGGTATGGGTGCAGGGATGAATTTGCACTGAAAGAAAATGGAAACATGGTTTGAGACAAATAGTACAAGAAGAGAGAGGAGTGAGAGAGGAATGAGATAGTGAGAGAAGTTAGGAGGAAGGAAAATTCCTGCTTATGAATGCTGGACTGTTACAGTGGTCCTTTAAAGGATCACTGTAGTCTGGGAAAATCATAACATGTTTGTGAACTCTATAGGTAACTAACTAATTGTATATTGTGCTTCCGTATTAGATCCAAGGGGACGAAAGATGCCAGAAAAAGTTAAAGAAATTCTCAAGTTATTAAAATTGTGCACAACAATGTATAGCAGTTAATATCAAACAGAAAATGTGTATATAACATTTTCATTTGAAGCTGTTTTCACTGTTTTATAGCTGCTCTTATAAAACAATGAAATAAGTGTGAAATTCTTAAATGCAAAAAAAGTGTTTTTACTTGATTTTCAGTACTGTTTTATAAAGTAGGAGAGGAGCATTGATGAATCCCATGTTCTTTAAAGCATATATATACAGTGCCTTGCAGAAGTATTCGCAAGGCTCGCAGCCGATGAGCCAAAGTGCTCCGAGCTTCGCTATGCGAAGCTTGCAGCCGATGAGCGCATTTGGGGCTAATCGGCTAAGTGCTCAGAGCTCAGAAGACTTATGTGCTTCAATGGCTCGCCTCACTATGCGAGGCTCCCAAGCGTGATGCCGAATCTCTGTTTGTCAATTATAAGATGTGATTATATATTATTAATAAAAAAAAAAAAAGTATATGCAAATTACCTTTAGGGTTTAGTCTCCCTAAAGGTAATAGGGGACTCCAGACGTGGACCCCTTGCTCACTGTGCCTTAGGGAGTTCAGCTGCACCTCACTGACGAGGCCCATAAAGGCCGAAACGCGTCTGGGGTTTGCTGTTTCTCCTGTTCAGGGTAGAATTGCCTGGTATTTCAGGGCTGGTTCACTCTTTTGAGTTGGACCAGACTGATATACTACAGGATATTTCTCCCTGTGAAGGGCACAAGTGAGCTAAAAGAGGTTGCTCTCAGAGTATCTTATCATGGCTATAGAACTAACCTATTAAGGTTAGTTCGTTCTCTGATGAGCACCTCTGACTTTCTTATGTTGTATATGCAAATTACCTTTAGGGTTTAGTCTCCCTAAAGGTAATAGGGGACTCCAGACATGGACCCCTTGCTCACTGTGCCTTAGGGAGTTCAGCTGCACCTCACTGACGAGGCCCATAAAGGCCGAAACGCGTCTGGGGGTTTGCTGTTTCTCCTGTTCAGGGTAGAATTGCCTGGTATTTCGGGGCTGGTTCACTCTTTTGAGTTGGACCAGACTGATATACTACAGGATTTTTCTCCCTGTGAAGGGCACAAGTGAGCTAAAAGAGGTTGCTCTCAGAGTAGCTTATCATGGCTATAGAACTAATCTATTAAGGTTAGTTCGTTCTCTGATGAGCACCTCTGACTTTGTTATGTTGTATATTATTAATAAGCTTAATAATGTATTAACTAGGGAGTCCGTCCTTGATGTATTCAATCATTTGTAATTTATAGCATCAAATGAATTACAGGACTTTCTTGAAATTATATATATATTTTTTTTCATAGTTTTTATAGGCGGTTTACTATACATTGCAAGTCTGTTCTTAGTCTATTTTCAGTGGTTTTTAAACTGTGTACTGTAGACTCTATTTAGTGGACTCAGAATAAGACCCTGTCAAGCGCTCCCATTTTCTGATATTATTAGACTTCAAATAACCTTATTAGAGAAGCTTAGGATTTGATCTCTTTTTTTATTTTTTTATTTAGTTCTGTGCTTTGTGAAGCTGTGCAAGAATTACTGATGTTTTTTTTTTTGGCATACGTTAGAATGGAGTACATAAGTTGTATTTAAACTATTTTGTCACAAATTGTAAGAATACATGTAGCCAGTTTGCAATTATGTCTTTAATGAAAAGAAATATTAGAAAAGTAATAGAATGTAAGAAATGTTTTCTGATGGTAACAACTAGCTTATCAGCTGTGGTTGGGAGATATTGAGAAGCTCTATCTAGACTAGTGGTTTTCAGCAACCAGTCTTATGACCTGTACCGGTCCCTGAACCTTATTGGCTGATCCTCACAGGAGGGGTGAGGTGAGCCTACTCTTTATACAAACCATCCCCATTAGTCATAGAAAGTCACATGTATTGAACATGTCATGTAAGAGAATGCTTTCTTGGCTGCTTAGTCATACATAAACTGAAACCTTGTATATACAGAAACCACCACATGTCCTCGAGGGTGTTTCTTGCACATGCTACATAGTTAGTGTGTGTGTGTGTGTGTGTGTGTGTGTGGGGGGGGGGTGTTGTTTTTTAACTTTTTTAAACCGTTTTACTTTATTGTGTTCTAAGGTTCTTCCTGCTCTAAATGTTAATGATTTATACTATCTAGGTGTGCTCCAAGATGAAGTATCCGGCATAAGATCACAGACAAAAAAAAAATTCTGATTATATAGAGAGATATTTACAGACATTGGTATTGAACTTGGATTCATATATTAAGATAAGTCTCCCATACACATTATTACTTTGCCTTGTCAAAGCCGACCGTGACTGGTACGCTGGTGTAGGGCAGGACTGCGTTAGCACACCCAACAGAGCAGAGAAGGCTTCAAAGTAAAGATGGCACACAAATACACATATGGAGCAGTTTGGAGCATGAAAGTCTCACATCACATGAATTGAAATGTAAAAAGCTGTAAGAGTGGTTAGCCAGCATACACCTCTTGTGGGTTATCCATTTAAGATAAAGTCTATTCATTATGCTGGTAACAATATTGATATAAGCAAAACCGATACTTCAAAGTAAAAGGTATGTACAGGTATATTGGACATGGGTTATTAAGATAATCTGTACAGGTAGAGGCATAATAGACTCTCTTGTTATGTACAGAAGGGCCCACTAGACTGTTTGGGGTGCATCAGTTATTATATGTGTGGTCTGAAGGTACTAACAACTTGCTTAATAATCATATCTGGGATATTCAAAGGGTTAAATATTTCTAAAGATTTTATATGGCCCTGCGATCTGCCACATGTGAAGGCTCTGGCTTTAGTCATGAAGGGGGAGCTAGTTTTATGGCTCTGTAAGAGGAGAAACTATGTGCAACGAGAACAAGAAGGCCATTTGGGTGAGGGGGTAGCAAGCTTTTCGCCTAGGAGGATGGGCTAGAACTGGGGAGAAGTCTTTGGTGTTTTGTGTCATCTTTCTGTGTTTTGATATATCTCTGTAACAATAAAGAAGTGGCAGTCTTATTTTGGACACACTAAACAAAGGTGGTGTCAGAGGCTGCTTGTAGTAATCATAGGTACATGGTGGGTGATTCTGAGATCCTAAGAAAATGGGTCTGTTGGTCCCTGTCTCTTCAGAAATGATGCTGTTATCTGAAGTGTCTGCTGGTGTCGAGATCTGAACAAACAGTTGCGAACCGTAGAGAGAGAGAGAGAGACTTGGGGTGAGCATAGTCCCCCAAATCTGCTGGGAGTAACATCTCTCATTGCTAAGCAGGTGATGGAGGACACAGTCACACCTAAAGCTAGTGATACATAAGTCACCTTGGCAAAATATCTAAAAATGTTTAAGTGAGAAATAATCCTCTTTCATCTATCATTTGGATAGACTATATTTTGAGATATCAAACATTGAGATGATCTCATTTGTTACACACATTGCATATTATTATAATATAAATATATAGATTATTTCTAATTGGTGAAGATAAATATTTGCTCTGTGGCGTGAGCTGTGCAGCTTGGCTAGATTGTATGATTAAGTATGTATGATATTCTATTTGGGTTTTTTTCATTATTTTTTATATCCAATGACAAGAATAAATGTTTAAAAAATGTATGTATACGTTCAAAGTGGATGAATATTTTTTAAGATTTTTGATCAACTAGATTTTTTTTACCAAGAAAAGAATAAATCTTCAAAAAAGACATACATAAGGCATGTGATTTCAGTCAATGTATTAGGTCACTGAAGCCTAATAATATTGGCTTCACTGTCTTGCATATCTTTCTTACTTTCACAAAAGTTTTCCTTTTAGCAAAATACAGTCTAAAACAAATTCCATTCCAGTTCCTGATGTTTATATCGGTCATATAGCCTCCTTTTAGCGTGATTTTAATTTGCTTTCTCTCCCCTAAATTGTAGTGATAAAAATGCTACAGGTATATTTTCAGTTTGATAGAGCCTCAAGAATGAAATTAACTTTCTATCATAATATTCAAATAAGTGATCATTGCATTAATGTCTAAAATAAAATTTAAAAAAATAAAAACTAAAACACTGGCAATTAATTGCGAGCCTGTGTCTTTTGAGTTTGTTTATAATCGACAATTACTGAAGTAATGCAAACTTTCACTTGCTCCACACACCATATATACCTTATCTAATATTGGTTCATGTATCTGTGTTAAGACTAAGAAATGAGTTGACACCTTGCAAGAGCAGATACTGATTCAGATTGATTTATGTTGTCATGTTATGACAGGTGCCTGGAGAATTTAGGGCTTCTGACAGTGGATAGCAGATAATAGATAGTTTCCTGTCTGGCGTGGTACATCTAATATGGAATCACACCAAAAATTAAATATATGACATAAAATGAAGGACAGTTTCAGTACATTTTCTTTTTTTAGAAAAAAATATGTTTTCTTGGGATATGTTAAAACAGGATTTGGCAACATTTATATTGTTACCCCAAAATCAAGTTATTTTCAAGAGCTGTAACATGTTACCAGTCTCCTCAGGTTTGTACCCATGTTTCTGACACATTGATGGAGGAACAAAATACAAGAATTGTCCAAGTTTTAGCCAGTGATATAAAAATAACAAACCGAATAATTGACACAGCTTCCACTGAAGCACTTCCTTAACTAATAAACAATGTTGTCACTAACCAGCTCTTATCCAGCTAAACCTGGGTGGAGCAAAACAAACAGTCCAATAGTTTGTAAAATCACTGGCCTGTATATTTCTACAGATCTTCACTCTGCTCCAAGCTGCAGGCTGCTGTTTCTCTGTGTGTGTCTTTCTCCAGATCAGAGAAACTGCAAACAATCAGTCCATAAGCAGCAACACACATACTCCAGGAGCTGTCTTAAATTAAGGCTGCCCTGGTGCAGCTAATTACCTGACCAGGAATCTTAATCCTGAAGCGCTAATGGGAGAAGAGAGCTTTGCAGAGCCTGTGGCTAACATAAACCCCTTGGATAACTCTGTCACAGAGTATAAAATAGGCTATAAATTATACTAACCTTTTTTTCTGAAGCAATTTGTTCCTGAGATATTCACATTTGTCTGTGCAGCATTATTATGCAAATCCCTCAATCACTAATGAGTGTTTTTGATGTGCTAACCAGTGCTTGTGCATTTCTGTGGTGACAAAAATAATTACCCCATTGGAGTCACACAGGTAGATCCCCCGTATACTTATAAAGCACTCATAGCTACAATGGTTAAATGGTTATTTCATTGTATGGTGGGTTGTAATGCACTTTCAAATTTAGACTTCCTGTTGGGAGTGAAAGTATCACAATCTGCAGTGCATAAGATTGATAAAGAGCCACTATATAAGAGAGATCATTTGAATATCTGTAAAATTACAAACAATCAGTGTTACTAATTATCATGTTTAAGCACTATGTACATTTGATTTTAAGCTTAATGGATGGACCCTTCATTCTAATTATGTGTTAAAATTGTTTTTGACTTCTACTAACCTCTGTATAGTGCTACATAATATGTTGGCATGTTACAATTAAAGGACAATAATAATTATAGTATATCATTTTACTCTCAGCTGGCTGTGTTTTAGAAGAAGCACATAGTATGAGAGAGAATAGATGAAATAAAGGAAATGGATACAAGTGGGCATCCATAGCATTCAAAGACCAGTCACAGTGTTTCTTGTTCCGCGTTGTGCATCCATCCACATTTGGCTTGTGGACCATAGATTGCTGATCCTTACCTTTTAAACAAAGATTTGTGTGGCAAATATAAAATGAATAACTAGACGTGTTTAGGAAAATTCAACAAAACTATTGATTTCCTTCCTCTTTATCTGTGTGTTTTCCCCTTTGCCTATATCAATAGACCAATTACATATTGCCATATTACTAGTGGCAGTTTTACCCCTTATGATTTCAGAAGGTTGTCTCTGCTTCATGTCTTTTTTTATTTTATTTTATTTTTTACAAATATAAATGATCTTTTCTAAGTAGGACAGCACTTCCAAGTGATTTATATTAAGATCTCCTATTATTCTGTGCTGGAACATGTCCATTTGAAGAAGAAGCTGTATGAAGCCTATCAAACGCCATCTCTATCCCAGGTGACTGAGCAGATTCAAACAGGACTGGAGTCCCCATGTGTGTCATGGTCGGTTGGCTCCATCTCCAGGGGGTCCCTTGTGCATTTCAGGTTCACTTGACCACTTACTCAGAAGTGTCAGACCTGTCAGACTTGTCTTAAAAATAAAGAGAGAAGTGGCTCAGGGGTTTCTTTCAGGTGTGGGTTTTAATAGCCGTCTTTTGAAAACAAATAATTTGGTTTAAGAACTTAAAACATACTGGAAAAAAAAGTGTCATTTGTTTGAATCATTATTTTAAAGTGCCTACACTTGAATACATGATTTTGGACATACTTTTAAAAGATCATTGAAATTATGTTTTATTCAACATAATAGTAGTTCAATCCAGATAAATTGCACAATTTTAAAAGGAAATAATTTTTAAAAATAAAGTCTCCCTCCATTGATTAGAGAGCCACCTCTACTGGAGTCAGAGATTGAACTAGTTCTTTGAACACTCCATCAAAGTAGGGAGTGTTTTGCTAATGTTTAAAGGTATAGCAGTTTCCTGGATTATAAATGCATCTGATAGAGGAGAATCAGTAGTGTATACAAACATTTTTTTGAATGAAAATCCAAATATAAACATTAATAAACTTAATCTAGAGATTGCAAAATTTCTTCAGTTTTCTAGCAGTTCATTTTGAGAAGGAATACATAACTTTGAAAAGTTAGCATAAAATTCATAATTCGTTGTGGCCAATCAGAGGCAGCTATAACATTGTAACAGGTTGGGGGTTTAGTCTCTGCAGCAAAGCATCACAGGATTTGTAGTCTTTTGTTCCCACCACACATCTCATTCTCCTCCCTTGAATGATGCAACTCAGGCAGTGCTGCCCTGGATCTCTGCATTAGCCTGCTACTGGCTGGAAGGTTAGTATAGGGTTAAAAAGCATACTTGAATGCAGTTTTCTATTGGTTAATATAAAGTGTGTGTATATAGGCAGCTCTGGGGGTGTGGAAACCAAATAGAATAAATCTGTATGTCTATAGAATGACTCAATGTATTGTGTGTGTCTGATATAAGCAGTATGTATTAGATTGGAAAAAGGGAAAAACAGGCAAAGTTAGATATACCTTTAAGTACTCCTATATGTACGAGCTGGACGTATAAACTTCTTGCCATAGTACATTCGGTGTACGGGTTTGATCAGTGATATTGGCACAAGACCGTGAAGCTCCTTGTTGATCTCTACCCATGGTGCTCACTCTATGTTTTAAAAATGAATAGATGTTTTTGATATTACAAAAATGGATTTGCGATTCCCTACTTTTGGAAATAATTTGCAAACATTATACTTTTTGTGTTGGTTTCTAGTTGGGAAAGCCTATATTCTTCATTTGTTTTTAGAAACAGATGTTATTATTTAACTGTTGAACATTTATGAAATATTTTTTAGTGAGTCGATATTTAGATAAACCACATTGGTAGATGGTTTATTACGGATATCATTTAAAACAATTGACCCTGTTGTCTTAGAATCTGGTGGTGGTAAGTTCCAAGTTGTATATGCTTCAAGCAGAGTTTGAGATGTATCTGTTTACACAGAAAAACCTTATTTTATACCTCATACCAAGTTTTATTTCTATAGCATGAAAGAAATTATATGTACAATCCTCTCCCAGATGTGTTACACATTTATAGGTGTATTTTTATTCCCCCCCAACGATGCTTGGAAATTGCTGAAGGCCTTTCCAAAGTAGATAAGTATTTTTCTTCCTCTTATTTACAGATTTTACAGTGTTGTAGATCTATATACTAAAGTACAGCAGTTGAAGTATTCAAGGTCCAATTTTTTTTGTGTAAAATGGAGGCAGGGTCCAGATTCTTTAAGGGTTCATTCACACCATAATATTTTTATATATTCCCTTTCAGATAGGAACAGGAACAAAGGAGTAAATCATTTACCTGGTAGTTTACACAATGATTTTGAAACCTCATGATGGATAAATAATAAATGTGATGAGGCAGAACATATTCATAAAGAAAAAAAGCAACTGGAGTTACTAATATAGACCCAGGTTTGCTCTATACTGTACCATTTTCAACATGTCTGTTCATGTCAAGGAACCCTCTGCCATTGGATCACCCTAAAACTGGAACATTGGAGTAGCAATAACTGTAATGTCTACTTTGTGCATATTTATTAAAATCTCATATACTTGAAGTTTTTTTCTTATGGGAAAATATTTTTTTTTTTTTCCGTACAAGTACATTTTATTCCCAGTTGCAAAAAGTTGTGAGGATTAAAAAGGCTTGTGATGTAGAAGGGTGCAGTGTAATGACAATACTTTACTTTTCCATTACATTTACAATACCCATGGAGTGTTAATAAATATCCTGACTATGCTGAAGCTTTTAGTTTATGTACATTTACAGAAATATGTCCTTATTTTCTGAATCATCTTTTTAAATTAGTGCTACGGGAATGTTGGCTCTTAAAGGTGTATGTGAGTTTGCTGGATTATGAATGCATCTGATAGAGGAGAATAAGTAGTGTATGCAAAAAAAAAATTGTACGAAAAAATCCCTGAATAAACATTTAAACACTTAAATTGAAATCTGAGAATTTCTGACAGATAACATTAGGGTTAACGCCCTCAAACCCAAGGCTAAATTAGGATCACATTTAAAATGATTATTTTTGGACAATCAGGTTAGCTAAAACGTTAATTAACTCTGGGTTTCTGTTTTTGCTGCAAAACACCCTGGGATATGTAGTGTATCACTGATATGTGCTATGTATTGCTGCTGACATACAGACAGGAAGCTGCAAGGAGATTGGCTGAGCAAGCAACAGATGCTGCATGCTGATTGGAGGGGATCAAATGCCTGTGTAGACACCCCCTGGAGGTGTCAACATAATCATTAGAGGGATTTTTAGATATTAATAAAAAATAAAATGTTTTGTGAGATGTCCTGCATACAAATAGGCTGCTTTTTGTCTATAGAGTGCAGATATGTATTAACCCATGAAACTTTCATTTCCCTCTAAATAAGGAGTAATAATAACACTAATGTGTTTTCCAATTCCTTACAACATTCATATTCTGAACATATCTGGTCATTTCCTTTCCTGCTTTCTATTTAGAAACGTTATATGATCCATAATATCCACATTCTTTCTTTTTTCCATAGGTCAGACCTAGGTTAAATGGGGTTACAACATGTCAATGCAATCACTGTTTCCCCCCAAAAAATGTGTATGCGCACTTTTTAATGATATTTGGAACCATACAGTCTTATAAGAAATGAGCAATGAAATGAAAGTTTTTTTTGTAGACCTTTAAAAAGAGTATGATGTACAGAAAAGCAGAGTAAGCTGTTATGAACAATGACTGAATTCTACAGCAGGTAACAAACAACCTAATACATAAAACTGCCTTTGGTATCTGGGCTGTCCTGTTCCTACAACATGAAATATGCAAATGATCTAGTCTTAGTGTCCTTTTTACAATGAAAATTAACATGTGTTTAAGAAAATGACACAAATATAAAGTAAAATATAAGTTTAAGCACAACAAATAATGTGAAGCAATATGTTTAAATGGACATGGAATATATCAGTTCTGGTCTACATCAAACTAAGCATTTAAAAAATATGTAAATGTCATTATTATGCATAGTTCACAGAGCTTTTATATAACATGTTTATTCTCTCAGCTGCCTGCCTCTCTGCAGAGAGGGGTTTCCAGGTTCTGCAAGGATCAAACATCTCAAGAATCCTGCAAATGGCAACCAAATATTGTAAACATTTTTCTTTGGTTTCTTTAGACATTCTAGTCTCAAGGAGATAAAATGGGAATTTTTTTGTTGCCATAAGACAAATATGAGAATTTAGAGGGAGCTTGGAATTTATGGTCCATTAAGCACGCAAAGGATTGTTCCTATAAGCTCAGTGATTCTTGGGGGTACAGCTGACTGCTATCTTTGTTGTTCAGTTGTGTCCGACTCTCCCCTTGACCTTATGGACTGCAGCATGCCAGTCTCCTGCTTAGGGTCATTTTACATCAACAAGTAAATGACATAAAAGCGATCACGATACCATTTAAAAAAACAAGCAAAAACAAACAAACTATAAAGCAGTAAAAAAAACTTAAAATGGATTTCCCCCTCATTTTCTGCTTGACTTTAATTGCTTACAAGATGGTACAGAGCCGTTTTACTCTTCTAACTTGTAAAATGTCAGATAACATAACCCAGTAATGAGGTTTGCACTCCTCAAACATTTAGATGCTTTCATACCCAAGTGACAAATGAAAGGATGAAAAAAATAAAGATAAACACACATAACTAAAAGTCACTGTATATTAAAGGCATATCTAAATTTCCTGGATTATGAATACTTGTGATAGAAGAGAATCAGTAGTCTATGTAAACATTTTTTGCATGAAAAAATACCAAAATAAGCATTTACAAACTCATCCTGAAGTTTGCTAAATCTTTTTGGTTTCGGTTTTGTCAATTGACATCTCTGAAAAAACCTGCTAAGATAGGCATAAAATGTATAATTTGTTTTGGCCAATCAGGATAAAGCAGAGGTTAGCTGATATATTTGTATCATATTCTGGGGTTCCTGTGTTGCAAAGCAGCCTGAATTATGTAATTTCTCTCTCTCGTTCCCTGTGCTCTGATTTAGCTGTGTGCTGATCCAACCATGTGATTCCATCCTGCAGCGAGTACTTCCTGTACTCTGTACCTGGCTGCTCTCTTCAGTGTACTTGGTTATGTAAGCTCCCTGTGGGTGTGCAAAGTTGGATTTTACTTTCCTGCATAGAATAAGTACAATGAACTTTTGTATGAAACTGTTTCTTACCAAACATCGGACACCCAGGAAACTTATATATACCTTTTAGGTATTCAAATTACTTTTTTAACGTTTTATCTTGAATGTAAAATTTCAGGTATATTTCTTCCCTAAGCATCTTCAATGTATTTAAATATTTCATAAATAATTTTAAATTTGATTTGAGCTTTGGGTTTTATTTCATTTGTAATTATTTAATATGGCATTTAGAAAACAAAAATAAAGAAGAATCAAGACATTTTAAATAAGGGGACTTTTGTAGGGACACTGAAATAAAAATATGCTGTCATGCATTTGATGGAGCAGGTTTTAAACAATGAAAAATGAAACTATAAATAATTAGCAATGTTTAAAAAAGAAAATGTCTTTGTAAAACTGCTTTTGGGACCTCCTACTAACAGAATCTTAGTCTGGTGTCTCAGTGTACTGCACCAGTTGAGTTATGGAACTCTATAGAAAATCAGTTACTGACTAAATTTTTCATAATTTTGTCTAGGAATTAAAATTAATATATTTAATTCATGCAAAGACTTTAGTAATGTTTGGTTTGTTTAGTAAAATTTGTATTTTGCATAAAAAAATACAAAATAAACTTACCCTAGAGTTTGCAAAATTTCTTGCAGTTGATTTTGAGAAGGAACTCCCCTGAAAACCCAAGCTAAATTGGCATAAAATGCATAATTTGTTGTAGCCAATCAGGGGCAGTTACAACATTGTAGCAGTATGGGGTTTCAGTCCCTTCAACAAAGCATCATGAGTCGTTTGTTCCCACAACACACCTCTCTGTGCTGCTACTGGCTGGAAGGTTAGTATAGGGTTATATGACGTAATTCAATGCAGTTTTTCTTTTGGTTAGTATGGGGTGCCTATATAGGCACCTGTAGTGGTGTGGAAACCATTTTTTTTTTAATAATGTGTGTTTCTGAAATAAGCAGCTTGTGTTAGATTAGAAAAAAAGGAAACCAGGGAAACCTCCATATACCTTTAACTAGACATGAGTATAGAACAAAAGGCTGCGTCCCATGCAGTATATGGGGATTCCTAGGTATACCTTGATTGCTTTGTTTACAATAATTGCTAATGATCCACAAACGTAGCGAAAATATTAAAGAGCAATATAAGATTAGCTTATTTAGCAGGATATCTCTTTTCATAAACCCGGCTATGGTTCTTTTCAGTACGTTTTCAGAGATGCTGGAAAGAGGCCGTAGCAGTCTAGGATGATTTGTCGTTCATAAATACTCTTTGCTGTCAGCCACTAATTAGTCTAGTAGATCAGTAACAGTAAGCACAGGGCACTTATGTAAAAAGTAAAGCAGTGTATTATACTAAAATGTTTGCATACTGAATGGAAGATCAAGTACAGTAATCCCACTGTTTAGATTCTTTGAAGCAATGTTCACTGAACCAGCAGAGTTTCTTCTAATTTTCCAACATCACTGAGCTGCCTGCAGGAGGTGGAAGTACCTCTACATTCACATTAATTAGCCTAATCTGTGCTGTAGGTGTCTGCGCACAAGGAGATGCAGGTGTGTCTGCTGTGGATGATGCCATTACTATGTAGACTTTCTCCAATTGCCTAATCTTACTTTAATTGTAATCTCTTGTGGTTTAAGGGGTTACAGACCCCTATTTAAGGATATACAATTGACTTATAGTTTTTTTCAAGGAGGGATTGTAGTGGAGTTAGATTTGGCTAATCGGTAACTGGCTTGACAGATAATGTTGTTTATGTATTTGGTTTTAAACGACAACATAAATATATATATATATATATATATATATATATATATATATATATATATATTATTATTTTTTATTTTATTTTTTTCAGTTTGCATTGTGGGGTGAAGTTTAGATAAAATGTGGCAGCTTAAAATATACAGGAAGATGGATTGTAGTCTTCAGTAGGATACTGCTGTGTCAGTCCTAAAATGGCAAACATTGATTAGGCCCATGTTTTATAATAATAACTAGTAACTTGCCTGTCATAAATTGACGGTATCATATGGTTTCTTAAATTATCGTTTTATCTCTCACAGTGCTGTCTCTCTCTGTGCACCCTCTCTTTCTTTCTCGGTCTCCCCCTCCCTCTGTCTCTCCCCCACTCCTCTCTCCCCCATTCCTCGCTCCCCCTGCCTCTCTCTCTCCCCTGCCTCTCTCTCTCCCCTGCCTCTCTCTCTCCCCTGCCTCTCTCTCTCCCCTGCCTCTCTCTCTCCCCTGCCTCTCTCTCTCCCCTGCCTCTCTCTCTCCCCTGCCTCTCTCTCTCCCCTGCCTCTCTCTCTCCCTCTGCCTCTCTCTCTCCCCCTGCCTCTCTCGCTCCCCCTGCCTCTCTCGCTCCCCCTGCTTCTCTCGCTCCCCCTGCCTCTCTCGCTCCCCCTGCCTCTCTCGCTCCCCCTGCCTCTCTCGCTCCCCCTGCCTCTCTCGCTCCCCCTTCCTCTCTCTCTCTCTCTCTCTCTCTCCCTGTCCACCTACATCTCACCCTTCCCTTTCTTTCCCCTACATTTCTCTCCATCCCTCCCTTCCCTCTTGCTCTCCCTCCCCTTTCTTTCCCTCCCTCCCTTCCTCCTCTCTCCCCCTCCCTCTGTCCCACTTTCTCTCCCTCCCCTTTCTTTCCCTCCCTCCCTTCCTCCTCTCTCCACCTCTCTCTCTGCCCCTCCCTCTCTCTCTCTCCACCTCTTTCTCTCCCACTCTCTCTCTCCCTTCCCTCTTTCTCTCCCTCCCTTTTCTTTCCCTACCTGCCTTCCCCCTCTCCCCCCCATCTCTCTCTGTCCCTCTCTCTCTCTCTTCCTCCCTCTGTCTCCCTCTTTCTGTCCCCCCCTCCCCCCCAGCTGCACATGCGCATAGAGGATTAAACTGCACATTCAGATGTTTAGCTGGAAGTGGAGTCTTTAAAATAGAAATGTTCAATTATAAAAGTGCATTTTTATACCCTAAATAAGGAAAGCTATAGCATTATAGAAGCCTTTATGGTTTTACCTTTTCTAAGGCCATCCTAAAAGATAAGCATTATCAGACTTTGTATTTTGGTTTTAGAATGAGCGTGGCTTTAACTGTAAGGAACGTGGAAGCCTTTTGTGTCGTGGTTGGTATTCTCTAGTTTTTACGACTCATCACAATTCTATAAACCATGATTTTTTACTGTGACCCCTTTTCGGACGTACAAGCAATACAGCATCATAATTGAATTTATCATTTCATTTCAAACCAGTTTTGTACTCTTTGCTGTCTGACCACACTAGTTAGTATGCAGTGACCTTTATTCAAATGTCCTTGCTGTAGTCAACTTTATTCTTAATTATCGTCTCTCTAAGGTCTTGTTAGTCTCGACACTTTTCTTTGCCCTGTCACACTTTCCTCATCTTTATTCCCAATTGTATGACTAAATTATGAATTGTAAAATTGCCTACTGCTCATTGAAGTCACGTGGACCCTAAATAGGACAGTGCTTGGTTTGTGAAATAGCTGAACAGTACACAATCTACATAGTTTACAAAATGCTTATATAAATAGTTCAACTGTATTAATCATCTATATTGTAATATAAAGGTTAAATGCGTACGGCTAGCTTGAAAATGGTGTACCCTCGCATAACATTAAATTAAGTTGGAGCAGTGCACATTTGTCAATGTAAATGTCATCTCCAATTTAGCTTTGTGGACAATGTATAGATGTGAGGTCAACTTTGTGATCATTCAAAGCATAAACCTATGAGGTGTGATTAAAACCAATGTTGAGCAGTTTTTTGACTCTTGTAGGATATCATTATACCCTACAGACCAAACATTTGAAACCCTTCTTTTTTTTTTTTTTCTTTATTAAGCCTCAACTGAATATTCATAGTTACATAGTAATTAAGGTTGAAAAAAGACTTTCGTCCATCAAGTTCAACCATTTTAGATCTCCTCTGATCTGCAATATGTGGATTATTTGTTAATTGATCCAGAGGAAGGAGAGTAGAAAAAAAAAACATTGGCAATTGTCCTAAAATGGAAAAAAATTAAATTCCTTCCTGACCGCAGATACTGGCGATTGGATTCCTCCCTGGATCTATACTCTGTCTCTAATTATCCAGGATAACCCTAAATGCCCTTTTTACTCAAAAATAGATCCAACCAATTTTAACTATCTAATCTGCTGTCACCACCTCCTTTTGGTAGAGAATTCCACCATTTTCTTTCTTTAAGGTGGAATCATTTAACTTCTAACTTCTTTCTTCTCCTCCACATTTTCATTGATAAGGTAGATAGATGGATGGCCCAAGGTGACCCTTTTTACATTTTCTCTCTGCACCTCAGTGCACTTCCTTCCTGTTTGCTTTAGCACTAATCATT
Source organism: Discoglossus pictus (assembly GCA_027410445.1). NCBI lineage: Eukaryota > Metazoa > Chordata > Amphibia > Anura > Alytidae > Discoglossus > Discoglossus pictus. The sequence goes on from CM050164.1 coordinate 431,856,672, forward strand.
CTTCATTCTTCAAAAGAATTTGGAAATTATCTATGGTCTAGATCAGTGGTGAGCAGCTGGTATGTAATTATCCTCCTCTAAATCCATGAGGAAATCTCCAACCTTGGTTATAACATTTTTCATTAAAATGAATCCAGGGACTTCTTAATAGCCTAAAAATATATATCCCAGATTAAAAAAAATATTGAAATAATGAAGGCAAATTAGTTATGTTGTTTGGTGTCTAAAATTTGTAAATATTATTTTACAGCTTAAAGAGAAAACTGACCAAGATTACTACACGCTCGATGACATGTTTGTGTCCAGTGCTGCCAAGAAGGAGAGATTAGAGGATGAAGAACAAAGAGAAAGGAGTCAAGCGATTTCAGAACATCGGAAACTTGCTGCCCGGATGGAGAAATGTCCATACTGCTTTGATAATGCAGAACTTCCTAAACATTTAGTAATTTCCGTTGGTGTAAAAGTAAGTCAGAACATTGAAGAGTATTTATATTTGATAATGTAGTATTCATTTTGGAGGTATATGGGTGAGATAAAACTATAAAATGATATACATACCATGCAATGAAATGGGACAATGTTTCAGATGGAGACAGGAAAACTAAAGCAGTCACTGATTCATAGCACTTTTACCAAAAAGAGAATATGACAAGAGACTGGGAAAGATTCAAGTGTTGTAGGGGATGAGACTCTCTTCATTTTTGAGGATGGTCTTTGTCATGATTCCCCTGAACCCCCTTTGGGGTCAGTAAAAGTTTAGTTGTTTAATATGCTTTTATGTTAATTTGATTATTCTATATGCGTTATGTCATGTTAATTAATATGTAAAATGTTATGCTATGTTATGTTATGTTGATGACTATATGATTAATTGTGTCCAGTGTGGAAGGAGTTAAATGGTTTAGAACGTTGTGTGGTCGGTGGTAACTGTCAGAGAGGGGAGAGAGCAGTTGGCAGTTGAGATTTTTCTGACAGAGAGAGAGAGGTATTGGTTTCTCTGAGGGCAGTTGAGATAATGCTGGGTTGAATGTCTTAAATATATATATATATATATATATGTTCCTAAGCCAAGGGAAGAAGACATATATTGAAGACAGATATGCTCCTATCTAAAAAGGGAGGTAAGAAGATAACCGCAATGACTGTATGAATGAAGTTGCTGTTATGATGCCTTATAGATGAGCCCTTGTCCACAGAAATAAAAACAGTTTCTGATTTCTTATAATGCTGAGCCTGCATTCATATTCTTAAAGACTACATCTAATTTAAGAGACATCAGCTGTCTTAGTGAAGAGATCAAAAGAATCTGGTAGATCTGCTGGGTAGGTTTGGCAATAACAGCCTTATCATGCCCGACTGAGAAGCAGTAGATCGTGACAGTCTTGTGCAGTTTGAGTCTATGCAGGCTAGTGCAATGTCCACATTTACATTGAGAACGTAAATAACCACATGTGGAGTGAAAGCTATACCTATAGTCTTTTTAACAAACTATAAATTTTACTTCATCTTGTGCAATGTTGGTTTATGGTGGACATTGGCTCATCTTGTTCAGTAATTTGTGACGGGTCAGTGGTACATCTTGTACAGTGCTGTGTGATGAGGGACAGTGATTCATCTTGTGCTGTGTGATGGGGACAGTGATTCATCTTGTGCTGTGTGATGGGGTACAGTGATTCATCTTGTGCTGTGTGATGGGGTACAGTGATTCATCTTGTGCTGTGTGATGGGGGACAGTGATTCACCTTGTGCTGTGTGATGGGGGACAGTGATTCATCTTGTGCTGTGTGATGGGGGACAATGATTCCTCTTGTGCTGTGTGATGAGGGACAGTGATTCATCTTGTGCTGTGTGATGGGGTACAGTGATTCATCTTGTGCTGTGTGATGGGGGGCAGTGATTCATCTTGTGCTGTGTGATGGGGGGCAGTGATTCATCTTGTGCTGTGTGGTGGGGTACAGTGATTCATCTTGTGCTGTGTGATGGGGGACAATGATTCCTCTTGTGCTGTGTGATGGGGGACAGTGATTCCTCTTGTGCTGTGTGATGGGGGACAGTGATTCATCTTGTGCTGTGTAATGGGGGACAATGATTCCTCTTGTGCTGTGTGATGGGGGACAGGGATTCATCTTGTGCTGTGTGATGGGGGACAGTGATTAATCTTGTGCTGTGTGATGGGGACAGTGATTCATCTTGTGCTGTGTGATGGGGGACAGGGATTCACCTTGTGCTGTGTGATGGGGGACAGTGATTAATCTTGTGCTGTGTGATGGGGACAGTGATTCATCTTGTGCTGTGTGATGGGGGACAGGGATTCACCTTGTGCTGTGTGATGGGGGACAGTGATTCATCTTGTGCGGTGTGATGGGGGACAGTGATTCATCTTGTGCTGTTTGATGGGGGACAGGGATTCACCTTGTGCTGTGTGATGGGGGACAGTGATTAATCTTGTGCGGTGTGATGGGGGACAATGATTCCTCTTCTGCTGTGTGATGGGGGACAGTGATTCATCTTGTGCTGTGTGATGGGGGGCAGTGATTCATCCCCCTTATGGCCGGCCGCATATCATGCAACCGGCTGCAAGGTCTGAAAACTTTAAATGCAAAAATAAATTCAAGATGGCACTGTATAGCTCTGTAAATGCTAGGGATCATAATGGGGGACATGAGGATTAATAGCAACCCCATCTCAAGCTTGCACATCAGCCCAAATCCGCTATTTCAGTAACGGTTTATTTTCCGTCCCGCAGCCTTCATCTTGTGATGGGGGGCAGTGATTCATCTTGTGCTGTGTGATGGGGGGCAGTGATTCATCTTGTTCTGTGTGATGGGGGACAATGATTCAGCTTGTGCTGTGTGATGGGGTACAGTGATTCATCTTGTGCGGTGTGATGGGGGACAATGATTCCTCTTGTGCGGTGTGATGGGGGACAATGATTCCTCTTGTGCGGTGTGATGGGGGACAATGATTCCTCTTGTGCTGTGTGATGGGGGACAGTGATTCATCTTGTGATGGGGGACAGTGATTCATCTTGTGCTGTGTGATGGGGGACAGTGATTCATCTTGTGCTGTGTGATGGGGGACAGTGATTCATCTTGTGCTGTGTGATGGGGGACAGTGATTCATCTTGTGCTGTGTGATGGGGGACAGTGATTCATCTTGTGCTGTGTGATGGGGGACAATGATTCATCTTGTGCTGTGTGATGGGGGACAATGATTCATCTTGTGCTGTGTGATGGGGGACAATGATTCATCTTGTGCTGTGTGATGGGGGACAATGATTCATCTTGTGCTGTGTGATGGGGGACAGTGATTCATCTTGTGCTGTGTGATGGGGGACAGTGATTCCTCTTGTGCTGTGTGATGGGGGACAGTGATTCATCTTGTGCTGTGTGATGGGGGACAATGATTCATCTTGTGCTGTGTGATGGGGGACAGTGATTCATCTTGTGCTGTGTGATGGGGGACAGTGATTCCTCTTGTGCGGTGTGATGGGGGACAGTGATTCCTCTTGTGCTGTGTGATGGGGGACAGTGATTCATCTTGTGCTGTGTGATGGGGGACAATGATTCCTCTTGTGCTGTGTGATGGGGGACAGTGATTCCTCTTGTGCTGTGTGATGGGGGACAATGATTCATCTTGTGCTGTGTGATGGGGGACAATGATTCATCTTGTGCAGTGTGATGGGGGACAATGATTCATCTTGTGCAGTGTGATGGGGGACAATGATTCATCTTGTGCTGTGTGATGGGGAACAATGATTCATCTTGTGCTGTGTGATGGGGGACAGTGATTCATCTTGTGCTGTGTGATGGGGGACAATGATTCATCTTGTGCGGTGTGATGGCGTAAGTTGGCTCATCAGGTGCAACACTGATGGACTGATTCATGTTGCGCAGTGTTGTATGTGAAGGGCATTGTTTCATTGTGTGCTGTGTGATGGAAGACATTGGTTCATCTTGTGCTGTGTGATGGAGGACATTGGTTCATCTTGTGCTGTGTGATGGAGGACATTGGTTCATCGTGTGCTGTGTGATGGAGGACATTAGTTCATCGTGTGCTGTGTGATGGAGGACATTAGTTCATCGTGTGCTGTGTGATGGAGGACATTAGTTCATTGTGTGCTGTGTGATGGAGGACATTAGTTCATCTTGTGCTGTGTGATGGAGGACATTATTTCATCTTGTGCCATGTGATGGAGGACAAGGATTGACCCTGTGCCATGTGATTGAGGACAGTGGGTTATCTTGTGCTGTGTGATGGCCATGTTGGCTCATCATGTGCAACAGTGATGGACTGATTTATGGTGTTCAGTGTTGTGTGATGGACAGTGGTCAATCTTGTGCTGCGTGGTGGAGGACAGTGGTTGATCTTGTGCTGCGTGGTGGAGGACAGTGGTTGATCTTGTTCTGTGTGATGGAGGACGGTGGTTGATCTTGTGCTGTGTGATGGAGGACAGTGGTTGATCTTGTGCTGCGTGGTGGAGGACGGTGGTTGATCTTGTACTGCGTGGTGAGGACAGTGGTTGATCTTGTACTGCGTGGTGGAGGACAGTGGTCAATCTTGTGCTGCGTGGTGGAGGACGGTGGTTGATCTTGTGCTACGTGGTGGAGGACAGTGGTTGATCTTGTGCTGTGTGATGGAGGACGGTGGTTGATCTTGTGCTACGTGGTGGAGGACAGGGGTTGATCTTGTGCTGCGTGGTGGAGGACGGTGGTTGATCTTGTGCTACGTGGTGGAGGACAGTGGTTGATCTTGTGCTGTGTGATGGAGGACGGTGGTTGATCTTGTGCTCTGCAATGGCAGACAGTGGTTCATCTTGTACAATGCTTTGTGGTTAATCTTGTGTAATGCTGAGTGACCGAGGACAGTATTTTATCTTGTGCTATTCAGTGGGCCCAGCGTTCATCTTGTGCAGTACTGTATGATGGAGAACCGTGATTCATCATGTGCAGTGTAATGCAATAGGAACAGTGGTTTATCTTGTGTAATGTGTTTGGGGAGTGTGCAAACCAGACAATGAGCATTGACAGAGCTAATGGTGACTCATGAAATCTCTACTGGGTTTAGGCCAAAGAAAAGTAAGGTAATTGAAGAATGGAATTAGTTATTTATTGCAATCATACTGTAACACAAAGTTTTGTTTGACCTAAATAGGTCTTGTACAACTTATGGTTTTCTCAGTTGTGTTTGTAAACTGCCAATTTTGTTCATTCTGAAATTAAGACTTTTAGCAGTTCCAGTAACTTACACTCCAGTATCAGAAACTTGTATCCCCTTTTAGCCTTTAAAACATAATTCTGATATTTTTTTTCTGAGCTAATTTGAGTGAAAGCAGCTTTGGGGATAAAAGTAGCTGTGATTTGTGCAGACTGTGCTACAGACGGAGGCTTCCAGCAGGAGCGAGACAATAGAAGCAAATGGATGAGTCACAGAATGCCGCTTAATGTAATGTATTCTTCTCAAGCATAAATATCAGCTCACTTGGGTATTGTCTGAACACATTTTATAAACAAGCTAAGTTTACTTGTGCTTGCAATGTTTCTATGACTGTTTTGCATATGAAAACATAATTTTATCTAGGCAGGGTTGAGGGTTACAAAATTGTGCAAATGCGGTGGACAGTTTTCAATTTCAGGGAATAATACCTTACTGGCGGATCATATTGTCCTTTGGAAATAATGGTTTGTATAATAAATCAGTTGGAATAAGGCTATAATAAAGCAAGTTTGTTTTATGTGTTTAATACATTTCATAGAATGTAAAAAGTCTACTATGTTGGTGGGCACCATGCAGCCCCCTGAGGTTAGCCATTTGGCCTATGCTCTCTTCTCCGGAGTGGAAATTTATATACCTTTTCCACAGCACCCTCTCTTTTCCAACAAAATGTCATCCCTTCATTTTATTTTTCATTTGTTCCTTAATTCTCTCTCTGTCCCAAAATTAGTTTTGCCATTTTTTGCTATGTAACCCTCAAACAAAACTAATAATAATTAAATAATTGATTAATAATTAATTAACAACAAATTAATTAATATTTAATTCGCATATTGCAGATCAGAGGAGATCTTAAAAGGTTGAACTTGATGGACTGAAAGTCTTTTTTCAACCTTAATTACAATGGCCCTCATTCTATTATCGGCCGCAAAGCCGCGATTCCTTGCGGCCGTCTTACAGCCCCGTGTAGAGCTACCTTTACCTTGCAATTCAAATAGACGGCGCCGCAAGGATATCCCCCTTATGGCCGGCCGCATATCATGCAACCGGCTGCAAGGTCTGAAAACTTTAAATGCAAAAATAAATTCAAGATGGCACTGTATAGCTCTGTAAATGCTAGGGATCATAATGGGGGACATGAGGATTAATAGCAACCCCATCTCAAGCTTGCACATCAGCCCAAATCCGCTATTTCAGTAACGGTTTATTTTCCGTCCCGCAGCCTGGGCGGGTCTGAGGTGCTCCAAGCCCTCGGGACTTTGTCCACGGATATTTGACATGAATTAAAATGAAAATTATTTGTGCATTTGAGTGTAGGGGAATGTTGTGCTATAAATGCTAACACCTACAATCACTTTATAGTCTCCTCAGAGTGCAGGGTGGCTTTATTATGGCTTTATTATGTGCTTAATTGTGTGCCTGCGGGACCTTTTTGGTGCAAGTAAGCTGCGGCTCGGTTTTAGCCTTGCAGAGAGGGTTCCCGTAGCAATTGATAAGCAACCGGGCTTTTCTTGCTGCCGAAACTCTTGCGGCCGTTTAAGATCAAAGGCTTTCCTGCGGCGCGTGCGGCCGCAAGGGATAACAAGGCGCCGGCCGCAAGCCTGCCGGAGCCCCCGGCCGGAAGGGAATAGAATAGGCAAATAGCCTGTGGCCGGTCCTTGCGGCCCCACATCTCCTATTTAATTTGTAATAGAATAATCTCCTATTTTATTTGTAATAATAGAATGAGGCCCTATGTAACTATGTATATAGAAGTTTCATGCATTATGAATGCATCTGATAGAGGTGATTCAATAGTGTATGCAAACAAAATAAATATTAACAAAGTTATGCTTACAACAGATTCATTTCAACAGAGATCGCATTATTGAGGTCCTACCAGTCATCTCTGTTAAAATCTTTGACTTCCTTTCAGTAATATTGATAACAATGAGAGAGGTGGAGAGGGATACAGCTGTGGCACCAATTAAGTAAACAGAGTTTCTAAATTATATTTTCTGTATCAATATTTACTTTGCTGCTGTTTCCACATGTATTTTTAATGTTAAATAACTAAAAATAGGTTTAACATGAAAATTGCATACACTGTCCATTTAAGCATGTATGATGTGAGGCTCTCAGTCTTGCAAAGCACTCAGTATAAAATCATTATAATTCCCGATTGTTAACTAGTCCCTAAATTCCTTTTGAATCATTCTTTTTAAATATGTATTCTATCTAATTTATTGTACTCCAACACTATGAACATGTCCATGATGTACAAATAAATAAATAATAATAATTAGTGCTCACAAAAATCACAAACTCAGTGGTTCTTTCATTGTGTATCCAAGGATTCAACTGACTGCTACATCAGTCTTTTTTTTTTGCTTAGCTAAATACCATAAACCGTCTGCTTTACAATAGCAATACTCAAGTAGAGAAGGATGTATAAGAAAGTAATGGAGCTGCTCCTCACTATTTACAGGTGCATATAATATGTATAAACATTAAAGGTTGTTTTGTGTTTTTAACTTATAAATTGAAACTAACAGCATCCTGAAAATGAGACGTTGGTATTTCTTTAATATAAATAGATTTAAAACCTTTCAAGGACAAACAAAATGATGTGTTATAATGTGCACTAAAAAGTGTATTATATGTAATAAGTAACAAGTACTAAATATGAAATTAGCGATATTTTTTTTTGTAATTAAATAAAGATATTGCAGCCTCTAGTTTTACATTAGGCAACTATGCTGCTCTGGACTTTACCATTTTAGTTTTTGCTGATAAACTTCCTCAGGTAATAGAATATTCCTGTGCATTTGATCTGCACAATGGAAATGAAACATTTATAATGTCAGTGCTATCATTAGGTCTAACAGGTCTAATTAGAGTAAGACACCAAAGCTGAGAGAATCAGCTGAGAGAAGAAAATGGAATCCAGTAGTCAAGAATAACTGCATAGGAAAGTTAAAAAGGTTGCGTTCATTATTTATTTGCTTTCTAAAAAAAAAAAAGCCAGTTATTTAAAATACCATAGATAAAAAGGTTACCCTTTAAGTATCTGAATGCTACATGGCAGCTACATGGGCTTTTGTTTCCTTACCTTTAACTCATTATGTCATAATACAGTAATGTCATCACAATCTTCTATTGTTTATAGGAGATAATATACTAATGTATAACTTTTTTCATAGGTCAGACTTCATGTGGGGTTAGTTTATAGACAGTGATTAATTCAAGAATACTTGACATACACAGTAATTGACAATGTTAAAAAATGAGTTATGTCACATAGTTGGATGCATGAATCACTTTAATGATTCAGTCCCATTGTGTCACAAAAGGCTATTTCCAGTTATACTTTTTGTCAAAAGTCCAAAACATTAAATTGTACAAAAGTAGATACCCAGATCTACTGATTATATGGATTTACTGTATTTTATAATGTGATGTTACTATTTTCAGCACCTCATCTGTTGTTACTATATAGGGGTTAAGTATAAGGCACAAAAATATTACACATGGCAAAAGAATGGTGGGTCCTGTCTTTGAGCTTAAAATAGGGTTTTCTCTAAAGCACCGACACAAGATTAAAAACTCACAAACTTTCTAAAGGGTTTCGGTGTGGTACAGAGGAGATACGTTGTGCACATTAAGATTGAAGGTGATCATCTTCTTTAAACAAATGTGTTTTTAGTGAGGTTTTAAAGTATTTGAGGCAGGAGGACAGTCTAGTGGAGTAAAGCAAGGTGTTCCAGAGAATAGGGGCAGCACAAGAAAAGGCCTGAGAGCAGGTGATAAGAGAGGAGGGAGAAGGTCATTAGCAGAGTGAAGAAAGCAGGTGGGGAAGTAGTTTACGACAAGAATAGAAATATAAGTGGGTGCACTATTGTTGAGGGCTTTGAGCTAATAGAAAAGATGTGAGATTTTGTTTACTTTAAAAGACCACTAAAACCATGTACTAGTGTTTAATTTGTTTACTCAATAACAGAATGAATCAATATTAAAAGAAAAATCTTCAATGTAGCTCTTAAAAGTTATGTTTGAACATGCATGCTCCAGACATGCTTCTCTCCGCCCCTATCAGATGTCATAGGGGTGGTAATAGATCTGACAAATAGGCTGTACAATTTTGGCTTGACCCATCTTGTTTACCTCCAGCGGTCACTGCAAGGAATGAGGCAGATAAAGACTGCTGTCAGTACAGTATCTTGGGTAGACCACCTGATAGGGGATGGATAGAATAGATCCGCTTGAGACTGCAATTCTAAAGTTCACATGTAAGTTTCAAAAGCTAATACAGATTTTATTGCTAATAGTGATTGAGGTTGAAAAAATACTTTTAGTACATCACGTTCAACTTTTTAAATCTCCTCTGATCTGCAGGTGGGAAAATTAATTGTTAATTGATGCCAGTTGTCTCAAAAGAGAAAACAAATAAAATTCCTTCCTGACCCCAGATACTTGATCAATCCTCCCTCTCTAATTATCCAGGATAACCATTTATTTAAAAATATATCCAATCCCTTTTTGAAGTTATCTATCGAATCCGCTCTCACCACCTCCTTTGGTAGAGAATTCCACAGATTAACCACCCTTACTGTGAATAAACCTTTTCTTTCTTTAATGTAAAATCTTTTTACTTCTAATCTGAAAGGATGTCCTTTTGTCAGTTGAAAACCTCTTGGCACAAAAAGTTCACCTGACAAAGCCTTGTATAGGGCCTTTTATATATTTATATAAAGTAATCATATCTCCTCTTAAACACTCTATTCAAAAAGGTCCTTTTTTTGAAGTGGTGCCCAAAATTGTATTCCATATTCCAAATGAGGGCGTACTAGGGATTTGTATAGTGGCAAATTTATATTTGCTTTCCTTGCTTCTATACCATTTTTAAATACATGCTAATATTTTATTTGCCTTTGCAGCTGCTGCTTTGCATTGAGCACAGTTACCTAAGTGGTTGTCCACAAGTACTCCCAAATCCCTTTCTATATCTGATACTCCTAGATTTGCTCCATTAAGATTATAAATTGCATGGCTATTTTCCCTTCCGAGATGCACAACTTTACATTTATCCGTAATAAATCTCTTCATCATTTAGTCACCTCATTTAAGTACATCATTTTCTGATTTAATTGACTCGCACAATTTAGTCTCATCAGCAAAAATGGAGACACTACTTTCAAGTCCCACTTCTAAGTCATTAATAAATATGTTAAAAAGGAGAGGACCTAATACTGAGCTAATACTGATCTTACCACATTTATCCAATCTGATTAATTCCATTTACCACAACCATTTGCTTCCTGTCTTTTAGCCAGATCTCAATCCATGAGCAGATATTTACTGCAATTCCTGCATCCCTTAGTTTGCACAATAGTCACTCATGTGGCACTGTATCAAAAGCCTTTGCAAAATCCAAAAAGACTACATCCACGGAGTTGCCTTAATCCAAGTTCCTACTAACCTCATAAAAACTAATTTGGTTTGTTTGACATGACCTATTCCTCATAAATCCGTGTTGACTCCTACTTATAATCCGGTTCAAATAGACATTTTCTTGTATATTATCCCTTATTAACCCCCCTTCTAAAAGCTTTCCCACTACAGAAGTGAGGTTTACAGGTCTATAATTGGATTTGTTCTTGCTCACTTCTTAAATATAGGTATCACCTCTGCTTTTTTCTAGTCATCTGGTAGAAAAACCCTATGTTGAGTGAATCTTAAAAAAATAGATGTAATGGTTTGGCTATTACCCATGGATGTATTCCATCAGGACCTGGGGCTTTATTAACAGTTATTTTTCCAAACCTCTTTTGGATTTCTTCCCGCGTTAACCAATTATTTGGTGGAGGTAGTGTAGCCCCATTATGTTGCAGTGTCCCAACCACTATATACAGGAGAAAATAACCTATTTAGCTCATCTGCCTTGTCCTCGTCACTAATTATCAGATGGCCTGTGTTACATTGTAATGTTCCTATAGTTTCCTTCCTGGCCTTCTTACCATTAATATACTTAAAAAATATTTTAAGGTTAGTCTTACTCTCTTTTGCAACTAGCTTTTCCTTTTCTATTTTAGCCAGTCTAATCGCGCTTTTGCAAGCCTTGTTGATTTCCTTGTACTCACGTAAAGCAGTCTCTGTCCCCTCTTGTTTGTATAATCGAAATTCCTGTTTTTTACTCCTCATCTTCATCTTTAAGTCATTGTTAAGCCAAATTGGATGGGATTTACTCCTTTTACTTTTATTTCCACATGGTATACGGGTGATAAGTATGTATATTTAGTAAGGCTTTAAATCTTGTCCATTTATGTCGGTTCTTTGTCCCAGTCTATACTCTGTATTAAATAACTATACTTAGTTATTAAATACACAAATTAAACCCTCATTTAATATTAATACAGTGATCCTTTAAATTTAAATGAATGTATACAGTTGAAAACCTATTAAACTTGAAAAAGTAGAAAATATCAATTAAAAACCTTAATACTTTAGTTTCAGATTATAATATCAAGTTAAATATATTTAATTGCAGTCTTCAGAATTCATTGCTCCACCCTACCAAAATCCCTACACATGTTCAAATGGGCTTGTTTTATTAGCCCATCGTCCCTCTTCCAATTGTGCTGGGTACTAAATGGATCTTGTTGATGCCGAAGGTATGTTATATGGAAGTTTGTATAAAAAAAGGGAGTTTTGTTGCTCCATAAGACCATATTACATTGAAGTATTTTATCAAATAGTAGGAAAAGTCCTGGTGTATTTGCCATGTAATGCAGAGAAGCCTCCTAAAAGACTTGTGAGTGGAACTATGCTCTGGAACTACGGCTCTACGGGGGGAAAAAAAGCAGTTTTCATGTTTTTCCTGGATTGTTATAATCAATAGGTTGCGCACATATCCAGTGTAGGTTTGTCTATTCTGATTCCTGCTCTGCCATCTTGGTCGGACAAAGCCCATGAGAATGTTATGAGTAGTGATGTATGTGGAGGGTTATTGATTTTTATTATTATTGTGAGTATAAGATATGTTGTATATCTTTTTAAATAAATTGCAGAGGTTCTCGTGTTTTTTTTTTTCTTGTGCTGTCCATGCTCACAATATTCTACATCCTATTAATATGTGATCTGAGAATAAAATAATAGTTTGAGTGTGTTGGAGCTAATGCATCAAATTCCATTTATAGATTCAGAAAAACAGAACCTGTATTGATAGAATTGCTTTACTGAGCTCCAAAGTTAAATACATCTCCGCTTCCACATATGGAGGATTGATATGGATCAGTCTGACAGTGAGGGTCCCCAGGAGAAATAAGCCTTCCTAATACAGCTCATGTTTTTAAATTCCAATGTAAAATTAACACTAAAACATCTACCTTTATCTACCAGTGAGTTAAGAGGAAGTGTAAACAAGGACTCATGGAGACCCGGTTAATTGTGTTTTCTCATCTGATTTACATAAAAAACAATGAGAACCACAATGCAATATGTTGCAGTTCAGACATCCATAAGATTCACTTTTCCCACTTTATCCTGTAGCATATCAGGACAGAGGAGAAAATACTCCCACACTGTCTATATTTAATGTCTACACTATAGGTGAATCACTTCTCACACAAAAAAAACAACTCATGTGATAACATGATATTTTAAATGCATACTAGACATATTGAGCAACATTGGCCCTTTAAATTGTTATACCCGTAAACATGAATCTACTTTGGAATATAAGTGTCATTAATCATATATTATATTTCAACTAGCGACTTGCCCGTCAAAAAATGACGGTCAATAAAATATGAAGCCATGGCAATGCTGTTTGGCACATAATGTTAAACTTTTTATACTCTAAGGACCTTCGGCGCTCATTGCGAGCCTTGCGCTGAGTGCCTTCGGCGCTCATTGCAAGCCTCTCCTCGCATGTCCTTTGGCTCCTCTCTATATTTTTCTAAATATTAATTAATGAAGTAATTGAATAATAAATTAATATAGTTTACCTTTTTCTAATTAATATATGTAACAATCAATAGCCTGAAGAGGTAACAATCTGTTGCGGGCCTGAGAAGATAGTTTTATGAATGTTGTAACAGTGCATTAGAAATAGGCTGCGTGCGCGAGGGCAAACCATTGGTTTATTTGTGTAAAGCACTACTAGATGCGTAACATTGTTAGTGGCAAGTTATGATTGTATGTTCCTGGGTGAAAGTGGTACACGGTTAGCAGTGTTTTGCGCAGTTCAGGGTCGTGTCGCCTCGTTTTCGTTTTTTTTTTTGTTCGACATTTGTTTTCTCAACAAAATTGACTTAAATTTGCGTTACACCTCACTTCCAGATGTTCTGGTGGGTTCCCCCATGTTGTGTGTGATATTTTTTATTTTTATTTTTTTGTATTTTTATTTTTTGTGTGTTTCGTGTTTTTTGCTTTGCGCAGTATGGCCATTAACTTCGTATTTTTCCTATCTCTTTTTTTTTATTTTTTCAAAGTCCCGCGTTTGTTAACTGCTTGCAGCCTAAGGCTATCCCGCATTTCCTAAGTGTTTGGAGGCTAAGTCCCGTGTGTTTTATTGCCTTCACTGCTCCCCTCTCTTCGCGAGGCTCGCAGGCAATGACCGCCTTTGGTGCTCATTGGCCAAGTGTTGCGAGTTTTAGTGCCTTAACGGCTCGCCTTGCTACGCAAGGAGCTCCTTTGGCGCTCATCGCATAAGTGCTGCAAGTTAACGGCTCGCCTTGCAACGTGTGACTCGCAAGCGTGACAACGTCTCGTAGCTCGACAATTATCATTTGTGATGAGGAGTAAAAAATATGCACTAAAACGACTGGGACTTTATCAATTCAATGTGCATGTTTATGAAGATACTAATTTTATTTGAATAATTACCGGTGAAGACAATTGATATTCATAGAAATAAATCTGGCAATGTGATATATAGATAATAGAATATAATGTGCAAGTGTTAAAAATGCATTTCAAGAAAGTATAAATTAAAATATAACCAAATATACAGTACTAGCGACTTGCCCGTCAAAAATTGACGGCAATAAAATTTGAAGCCATGGTAATGCTGTGCTTAGGGCTGGTATTTCCATCCTTCGGACGCCTTTTTTCCGTCCTTCAGGTGCGTTGGCCTTGTTTTCAGTTTGTTTAATTTTTTCGGCCGCCAATTTTTTTCTCTCGCTTCAGCGATTTTCGTTTGAAAAAAAGCCAAAATATGACTCAATAATTTGCTCAATGTGTGAGCCCGCAATTTTAACATAGTGTTACCAACAACTTTTGGCAATCCCGCACTGCTCACAACTATATATGTGATATATGTAGCTAATTATTCCTAATCCTAATGAATAAATTCATCCTTAAGAGTAAGCATAAAAAAAGATAATGACAAAAGTCCCAAATGAAAATATCCAATTTTTAAAAACTTAATTAAGAAGTTTTCTTCTAAACCTAATTGTTGTGGTTTTGTTGTTTGAGTCGTTCAATAGTGAACTTATGGCCCGCAACATGCCATGCTGATCCACTTGGTATTCATGGCAGAGATACTTGATTGGGTTGCCAGTTTCTTCTCCAGTGGGCCACAACATACAGCTCCTGGTATTTCTAGGTGGTATTCCAGGCTCAATCCTGCATGGCTTCAGGGTGGTGTGACCCTGGTTCCCTGACTGGAATCGAACCTAGGTCACAGTGGTGAAAGCACTGAATCCTACCCACTGGACCACCAGGGAATCCCAAAAATTTGTGGATATTATAACTAAGGATATGGAATGCCATATTATATCAGAACCAGCATTAACAATATTAATTTGTGATTTCAAGAAACAATACAATTCTCCATATTTAGATGGCTTAAGTTATGTATTGTTTATCAATGACAGAAACTTCATCAGTGACAGACATCTCCACTTTTACTTATCTGGGCTAATACCTCAAAATAGAGATAATATATAGACAAGATAGGATAGAGAAATACATTTCTTTAATCATATTTACCATTAAACTAATTACAAGCTCTGTACATTACTAATATGTGAGAAATAAATATTTGCTAACAAAAAAACTTTAGTTTTAAGTCAATGAATGTTTCTCTCATTGCAGAAGCATGGAACGAACTCTGGAATGACCTACTCTGTAGAAGACATCATGTCTTATTTCTCTAGGACCACCAAACAATTTCTTACTAGTATTTAACTTTAGCAGTTTGTTATATCCTTATTCGAAATGATAGAATTTGTCACTGTCTTACACCAGACACAACTAAAATCCTAATACACTCTCTCATCATCTCTTGACTAGACTCCTGCAACTCGCTTCTTGTTGGCCTACCCACCACCCGACTATCTCCACGTCAATCCACTATGAATGCCTCTGCTAGACTCATCTTCCATACACAATGTTCAGTCTCAGCATCACCCCTCTGTCAATCACACCACTGACTTCCCTTAGCCTCAAGAATACAACTTAAAATCATGACCCTAACTTACAAAAGCCCTCAACAATAACGCTCCCCCATACATCTCTACTCTCATCTTCAAATACTCCCCCACCTGCCCTCTTCGTTCTGCTAATGACTTTCTTCTTTCTACAACTCTTGTCACCTCCTCTCACTCCCGCCTCCAGAACTGTAAGGCCTGTAACCTGCAAAAATAGCTACAGTACTAATTAAAAAGCCTGTTTCTTGCAATGGCTGATCACTTGGAGAGAGTC
The DNA here is from genome assembly GCA_027410445.1 of Discoglossus pictus. NCBI lineage: Eukaryota > Metazoa > Chordata > Amphibia > Anura > Alytidae > Discoglossus > Discoglossus pictus. The sequence continues at coordinate 431,872,572 of CM050164.1, forward strand.
TTTTTCTCTCCAATGTTAAGGGTGCGGCTTATATTTGAGTACTATCTTTTTTCTATTTTTTTCCCCTTGAATTTTACTGGTGCGGCTTATATGCGGGTGCGGCTTATATTCGGACCAATACGGTATTTATCTTTGTCTGAACTTATGTACAGCGCTACAGAATATGTCGGCATATTATAAATGAACTATAATAATAATAATAATAATAGAGTCACAAACCACCATGTGCCAGTCATGTTGACGTGTTTGATTTGGGTGGGGCCAATTAACTAGGGTATTCACTATATTGGTGGTACCATATGTAGCTCTAGATGTATTCGCTGTGCTATAGGCGGTTATATTACTGTACTGCAGTATGGGGTGCATTGTATTTGTAACATCTTGTCATAGTGATTATATTCATGTTAAACATATATTATAATTTGTATGTATTTATTTATAAGCAGTTTGCAGTCATTTAACATATACTGTGTGATCTGGTGTATGGAGATGTAATCCCATTATTGTTTGCATATGCAGATTTAAGAGCTGAAACAATGCTTTAAAAAAAAAACAGTTTATCATTGAAGGCCTCCTGTGGAGAGGTAACCAGATATTAAAAACTAGACACTTCGGACCCTATTCTATTAGAAGTGCCCAAAAAACTTGAACTCGTAAATTTGGCTGTGGGTGTTTTTTTCTCTAAGTGTTTAGATGTATTCTACTAACTACAGCTTGCAATTTACCTCCTTAAGCCTAAACTCGTAAACCCTGCCTTTTTAAATACGATTTCAGGGGGTGTGATTATATCATCCGATATTATTTGAGCAAGCCTATAATTTAGTTCTTAGACACAGCCAATAGTAAATGAGACCATCATCATGGTGTCAGTAAAACATTGAAGTTACACATAATCTGCAATCGGAAGCTAAGAATTCATTAATGCCAATAAGGCCGGTTTTGTGTCCTTGACTGGCCCGTAGTGGGGAACTCGTAATTTGATTTTGTTTAGCTAATAGAATAAGTGGCAATCTTACGATTGATTTTAAGTGTGTATAAATTTACGAATTGGGCAAAAGAATAGGGCCCATATTTTGCAACATGTTAATTTGACCTTCTGATCTAGTGATCTTAATTATGTTACCAAATGGTATTGTTTAGTGGCACAACTGTTTAATTACTTTTTATTAATGTGTTTAGGCACTATTGTATTTTTACTATAAATATGTTACACCCTTTTCAATAAATGTTTCCTCTGGTTTACACATAGGCGCTAGGTGTTCTTTTGCTGGATTCTGGGATTTCCATGCTCTGTTTGTGGCTGTCTGATCTGTTGAAAGGCTACCACAATTTAGCTTTTTGCTCTAGCTGATGAGGTGTGGAAAGAAACACTGGGCAGGGATGGATAGTTAACACTCGGTCCTACATTGCTAAGTGTATTTGATCATATAAATGTAACCTTATTCAGTATTTGTAGTTATACCACAACCTATTCTATGCTATTTTGAGGCTTTTCTATATATGCATGTTCATTATCATTGCTTGCTTCTTGGATTCTTTGTGCTTATTAAAGGGACACAGCAAAACTTCCAAAAATTTTATAATTTCTAAATATTGGCAATAACAAACATTTTATTATGTTACTGCTATTGAACATTCATTTTTTTACAGTAAATTTACCTTAAGTTTATAATGTTTATCCAACAAAAGATTGCTTTTATTTTTGTGCTAGCATGTAATATTTACCATTTTCTCCCTAGGGGTCTGCATTCATTGTTTTAAGCCTTAAAGACATTTACGTTTCATGGATTATGAATGCATCTGATAGAGAAGAATCAGTAGTGTATAAAAACATTTTTTTGCATGAAAACAATCTAAAATAAACAATAATAAACTTAATGTAAAGTTTGCAAATGTCTTCAGTTTTCTGGCAGTTGATTTTGAGAAAATCCAATCTAAATTAGCATAAAATTATTTTCCTTTGTTGCCAATCAGAGGCAGCTGCATCATTGTAGCAATGTCTTGGGATTCAGTCTCTGCAGCAAATCATCAAGGGATGTGTAGTCGTTTGTTCCCACCTCAAGGAGGCAACCCAGGCAATGCTTCTGTTGGTTTAGTGCAGAGTTAAAAAATGTACTTAAATGCAGGTTTTCTATTGGTTAGTATGGGGTGCCTGTGTAGGCATCGCTATGGGTGTGGAAAACAAGTAAAGCTGTATGTGTATAGAATGACTTAATGTTATGTGTGTTTCTGATATAAGCAGCATGAGTTAGATCAGATAAAGTTAAAAGGTGGGAAACTTTTGTATACCTTTAAATAAGGCTACAAATGAAAATAAAATAATTCTGATTACTATAACATTGTCTATTCCTAGTACTGGAGCAGATTTCCTCTGGATGGTTGCCTGCACTTATCCATTTGGTGATAGGGACTGACCTTGCTCAGAAGAAGTCATAACAAAGTAATCTGTCTCCTGTGTTTATATTTGAACAGATTTATGGGATGTGAGCTCCTGGATGAGAATTAATTATGGTGGAATGGAAGCAGGTGTTATGTAGATCTGTGCAGCTCTCAGGATTTGTACTTTTTGGTTTTCATGCTCCTGTCTTGTTTCATAATGCCAGCCGTGCCTCTGAATTGGATGACTGCTGAGGGGTGTTTGAAGGTCATTTTTACCGAAACGGGGAAGCTGCTCAAATCCTCATGCAACAGTTTAAGTGATTCCACCTATTGTCACAAGCCATATCTGTTAACAAAACACTGTGACATGCGTTAACCCTGTCAGTGCCCCCGTGTCAAACACAGTATGTCACAGACATTTTGCCCTGGCTCAGCTGGCATAGCTTCATTTAGGCTTTGCCAGCTGTATTGGTTCACCTGCATTCGTATGAAGGTCAGATGCGTGGGATAACGTGGATAACAACTATCAAACTAAGCCGTGCACAGTTCTGTTCTTTTTTTATAGCTGATATGCATATCTTTTGCGGAGGAACTAGAATATTCATCCTGATGATTATTATGTGAAAGTAGAGAGTACAAAAAGGGTGACCTGCTGCTCAATGTCATGGCAAACTGCAGTTTTGGTTTCTGGCAAATATATGTGGAAGAAGTGGAGGCAGTGACAGATTTTATTTTCCTGAGATCCAAGATCTCTTCAGATAGTGACATGAAATTAAAGGACATTTGCATTATCAAAAAAGGTCTGCATAGTTAAAACTATTGTATTCCCAGTAGTAACATACGGATGTGAGAGCTGGATCATAAAGAAGTCTGAGCGCTGTAGAATTGCCGCTTTTGAATTGTGGTGTTGGAGAAAACTGCTTAGAGTCCCTTGGACTGCAAGAAGGTCCAATAAACCATTACACCAGGAAATCAAGGCAAACTGATCACTTTAAGGTTTGATTAGGAGGTTAAAGCTCAAATATTTTGTCCATATCATGAAAAGACAGGATTCCTTATAGAAGACTCTGATGCAGGGAAAGATTGAAGGCACAAGCAGACAGGGACGACGAGGTGGAGATGGATAGATTAGGTAATTTAAGCATTGATGACAGTGGATGTCATATGTGCCTGTTGTGTAGCAGTGTATAGAGTCATGGAGAGTCAGACATGACTGTACGACTAAACGACAGCAAATATGTGTGCAATGCACTGCACATTTATTTATTATATATTTCCAAAAGACCTTACAATTGCAAATGCCATGTAAAGCAGTGTTCTCCAGACTGGTCTGTTTTTGCAAGTAGTAATTTGTTATTGTTAAGGCAGGAAGCATTTCCAAGAGAAACAGGAGGTCATTATTTAAGTTGTAAGTGGTACTGTATAGAATTGGCAAGAGGACTAGTCATTCAGGGAAAATGGTATTGACAAATGGCTTCTTTTTTTTGTAAATAGTAAAATATGCTGACTGTATGTGCAACTGACCCACCATCAAAATCCATTTTTACAATAAATAGTCATTTTGTTGTTGTTTATTCGTTCAGACGTGTCCAACTCTTCATGACCCTTTAGACTGCAGCACGCTGGGCACATCTATCACTGCCACTCTGAGCTCCCTAAAGCTTGTGTTCAGTGTTTTAATTACCTCATCTATCCATCTCCACCTCTGCTGTCAACCTCTTTGTGTGCCTTTAATATTTTCCAATCTTTTCTAGGGAGTTCTGTCTTTTCTGATATCGCCAAAATATTTGAGATTTAGCCCCATGGTCATTCCTTCCAGTGAACAGTTTGGCTTAATTTCCTGTAGTATTGATCGATTTCATCTTCTTTAAGTCCAAGGGACTCTAAGCAGTTTTCTCCAATACCACAATTAAAAGGCGTCAATCACGGCACTCAGCCTTCTTTATGGTCCAGCTCTCACATGTGGTTACTACAGGGAATATAATATATTCCCTCTAATTCATGGAACCTTTAATACATACAGAATCTGCCAGCATTCTACAAATAAAATATAATGATAACAATACTGCATATATTTACATCCTCAAATGGAGGAAAATATAGAGAAATGCAAACATTTTCCATGAACAGAATTGCAAAACCTGCTTAAAACTAAATGTTCTTACTCTATATTGCCTATTATTGCATTTTCTGAGCTGAGTACAAGTGTAACTGCTGATTCAGCTAGAGCGCTATAAATTTATAAGTGATCGTAATATTTGATATCTAACAGCTGCTTGGAAACAAATGCTCTTTCTGTGTGCAGCTATCTTTCTAAGAAGTGTACTTATGCTCTCAGACATCTTATAGAGGCTGCCGTTCAACACTTTATTTTAAATTGGATCCTTTACGTTAATATTCCTTTTTTCCGTAGGATCATTGCATTTTGTAGTGGAAATTATTGCAGGGCGTGCTGGAGAAAAACAATTTGTTCACAACTGTTTCATAGCGGTTTCCAAGGAAAATAGATGATATGAAAGGGCTGCCTGCAAGCTATGAGACAGTGATAGCTGTGTGTTTCTTTCTTCTGGAGATTACAGCAAGATTAGTTTGTAGCTAGAAGCCAAAGACTGAATCAGGTTAGCATGAAATTGGTGTTGTGATGAAATTCAGCACTACCAGCTATACCAGTATGGGGCATTGGAATACCGGCTGGCATCTCAAGATGAAAACTGACAGAATGTTCTTGAAGGAAGTCCTTGTACATAATAGCTTGTAACAGCATGCGTTGTTAGATGGAATCAGAAGAAGAAAAGAAAACACATTTTACAGTGTGAGAGTAACTGGTATGGCTGTTTTATTTGGTTATATTTCAGAGGTAGATGCCTTCATGACAGTAATCTCTCAAAGATTTTGTTACCTAGTGAATGTGAAAAGAGGGCTCTTGGGCATAAACAGTAAAATCATAGCCACATGTATTTATTTTGAACTTCTTATCACAATCCATAGTGGTTGTCAAACCGAATATATGTATTAAGCAACCGTGCTATAAAGCAAAATTCAAATAAATACAATAGGCACGAAGAGGAACACTCATTGCAAATATTTAGTACCCAGTGTAAAAATCAAGAACCTATCAATTATACATAGGACCCTGAATCTGTCGCCTCCTGTAACTGATAAAGCCACAGGCTCGATGCCCTGAACACAGAAGAATGCCAGATCATTGACCTAGTGAGTATTGTAACTGTCCTCTTGGGCATATACTACAGTATCAAAGAGCCATGTATTTAGTTAGTAAGTCAAGTACAGATATTGCAGCGCTCAGCAAACCCAGTGGCAACTAAAATTTTACTTATGGTATTTGATTACTCCTCAATGATCTCCTCAATGTGATGCCTCCTCAATGATCTCCTCAATGTGATGCCTTCTCAATGATCTATCTGGCTCCTAAGTCTAATGAGAGTTTGTCACCAGTGAGCGAATGCTTTAGAGGTCTTCATTCAGTCTAGAAAACACATGCCTTATAAGTCTGATATTTTTCTCCATTTAATTGCATGGCATTTTTTTTGTAAATGTAGATGGATATTTAAAAAGGTCTACACGTAAACATGTTAACTTCATGTAACCCTGAAAGAATAGATTTTTCCCAACTAAAAACAACTATTTAACATATTTTGTTCTCGACTCTAATAATTTTTCTCCATCTAATTAACACACTTGTTTAAAAAATAAATGGATCCGTCTAGTAAAGAAAAAAAACTGTGTTGATATATATTGTAAACTCTGAGGTCAAAAGTCACTGTGATTTGGTCTGTAAAGGCAATGGTTGTTGATCCAGCTCCCTTTGTGGGGGGAGAAGCTTTCCTAGCCCAGCACATGTAATAAGCATATTTTTATTACATCTATCACTTTTTTGTGCAGTTAACCTACTCCCTATAAGTATGTACTATTACATTTAAAACTTGATTTCGATGGACTTTTCCTTTTTTGAGTGTGAGTTGTTAATAAAAGATGATCTAGGTTTTGCATGAAGGTGCCATTGACTGTTGAATATTCACACTTTATAAGCCTCTGGTTGTATTTGTAGTTTTGTTCTTTTTTTTTTTTTTTTATTCAAGATTATTATAGTGATATTTTTTATTAGTTTTGCAATGAATAAGTAGAAAGCTGATATTTTCATGTGACTTGTTATTTCTCTTCATAGGTTTACCTGTCTCTTCCCAACCACCTTTCTCTTACTGAGGGACACTGTCTGATCGTTCCATTGCAGCATTATACTGCATCTACTTTGTTGGATGAAGACATATGGAATGAAATCCAGGTCTGTATGTTGATTGTTTGTTAGGTTTTTGAGCCTTACAGTCATTTTCATGATAATTAATTTATTTGATTTAAATTACATATGGAGACACAGAAGTTTGTATTCAAGATAAGCTAAAAACCCAGTGTTTTATTTGGAGTACTGTAAACGAGTTCATCATGCTGCATTATTCTCCAATTATGATTAAAGAGGGATTATTTAAGACCAGTAGACCTCATCAAAACTGTTCTGCCTCATCATATTGAGGCTTGAAAATCATGTTGTACTTTTGTTGAAACTTTCCAGAAGCAGCATAGTAAATCATAAAGACGGAGGCTTGACCAACAAGTTAGTGACGAGTCAAGTAAATGTAGTTGGGTTGACATATCTTCTAAGGGAAGCTTTCTCTGTGTCTATGCATCATCAGCTTTGGTGTATGATGCATAGACACTTTGGGTAAGCTTTTTATCAATGTGCAAACCTTGGCACAATCAGAATAATAGTAGAAAACCTGGGGGATTTATCCTGTTACACCTCTAAAAGGGGAAACCATGTTCTGCAGTGGTCTGCAAGTGGTAGTGTGATGGATTATTTGAATGCGACTGTCAGTGTACTGCATTGCTCATAGTTGACTTGAATCCAGCCCTTGCAATGTATACCTTGTGTCTGTTTGTTTTATATGCTGACCTCAAGAAAACATATTTTAGAAAAAAGGCAATATGGATCTTTCTCTCCACATGACTGTGAATTAAGTAAAAGCTATCACTCACAGCCTATTCCAATGCCTAGGTTCATGCAGCCTCATTATATTTAAAGCATATTTAGGGATTCATGTACTCTGCAACACCTACCTAATATAATTCTACAACAGTTTCAAAAAGGAAAATACTTTTCCACATGGCTTTCAATCCTCTGATGGTGCAAAGCACAGGTGGTGAGTTAACTTAGCAAAAAACTGGCTAAATATTCACATATATGATTTATAATTTGTATTGGTTGTAGTATTACATGGCTTATTTAAGTGCACTTGACAAGCTACATACAATATTCAAAAATAGATGAAAATTTTATTGAACACTAAAAAAGAAAAGCTGATTTACTAAACCCACCAGTATATATCGAACTGTATGTCAGAATATTTGACAATAGATTGTGCATATCTCAATGGAGAAAGGGCAAAGAAAATGTGGTCAAGAACTCCACACCTGGGTTAGAGAAGTAGGAACCCTATGATCTTGGTGGATACTTCATACCTCAGGGACTCTACCTAGTGTAGGAAGACCCTTATTCTGGCTATAGCCCTACTGCTTAATAGGATAATAGCGGTTTGCCACTTTTCTCCAAAGAAAATTAGATAGTACTTATATTACTGATGGAAACACCAATGTTATGAAAGCATAAAATAGGGGGTATTAAAAACTTGAATGCTTTATTGACGATGAAACAAGAGTATTACTGGCAAACAATGGTATATATGATCAAATAGATCCAGTATATCATGTATAGGTACTTGTTAGCCGTTATTTTCTACTGGCTTATTATCATATTTGAAAATACTTCTTCAATGCCCTTATACTACATAGAATCTCAGAATTAGCATTTAACTATACAGGGGGAGTATATTTGGATTTCTCCAAGTTATTTTATCATAATCACTGTTTACTGCTGTGTAAAGCAAATTTTACTTCGCTTTGGTTGACAGTAGGCTTCAATTCAGTATGCTCCACATTTTCCAAAGCTCTGCTTTCTGTGATTTCTATTTGCCATAGAAACGGAAGATCGTTTCTCCGAAAAAATACTGCTTCCTCAGTGGATGGCCTTTGTCAATAGTGAAAATAGTACCAGGGAGCTGGCGGGTTTATAAAGCCCACGAAAACGTGCATCCTGACATCATCACGTTTAAACCGGAAGTGATCTCACTTCCGGTTTTACAAAATTGTTTATGTTCATTTGCTATATACATTTAATTATTGCATCCTTGCAGGATAGCTATAAAGATGAAAGAGACTGACTTCAAAAAATATATAAGAATCTAATTTTAGATATCATCACATATATAGTTGTCAGCAGGCAGGCTTGGCAAAATCTGTTCCTAACGCGAGGGCCGCGGTTGCAGCCAGGCAAGGAGATGAGCACCATAGGCGCTCATCCCTACGATCCCGTACCACTTTCGGACAGCAAATGCGGACCCTCGTGATGCTAGTGGCCGCATTTGTGGAGGTGGAGGCTCCCACATCGGCTGCAATATGCTCAAGACTCATTGCAGACCGCAAATGCTGACAAAACACCCAATGACTAAATATGGACTTACGCAAAAAAATATGAGCCGCGGGACTTAGAAAAAAAAATTGCGGACTTACAGAAAAAAAAATACGAGCCGCGGGACTTAAACTTGATCTCGATTTTAAGGGAGATTCCTGGTGCTTAGCACCTCAATATGAGAAGATATTTATTTTAGAAAAACTTTATTTTAGGAATTTAAAAATCAAAAAATATGCCGTGAGGGGAAGTAAAAAATGATTATGAATAGCAGTGTTTAAATCAAACACTTAAGCGTGTTGAATCATATAATGAACAAATAATCATTCCTTTTGTACATTTTGAAATTGCACTACACAAATTTAACCCAATGAAATATTTGAATGGCTCTATATGATGTTGTAACAAATCCTCATATAATGCAGAAATCTGCTAATCATCGGGTTTGTGAACATTTTTTGATAGAAACACACTGTGATATATTTAATTAAAAAGCAACAATATCAAAAACAAGAAACAAGATACTGCGGTATCTGCCAGAAAAAAAAAGCATTAGATCAACAGAGGAAATATAGTAAATATATATATAGCACAAAAAAGATTTAAGATTAAATCCAAAAATGGTATCAGAAAAATATTAGGGGCACAATCCTTAAAAAATATGTGGACTTCTGCTTGTCCAATTATAATTATTATTTCATTATCGCAGATACTTGCGGTTCACTTGGCCCCTTTGCAATGCATGATGCTAATTAAAATATAAATATATTCCTCTGCACATTGATCTTCTGGCGAGATACTCATCAGTAATGTTCGACGGTCCCGTTCGCCCATTCACTGGGCTTACTTATGGGCTAACAACTAAGGTTGTGAGGCTATTTAAGCCCCTGCTTCACTTCCTGTATCTCGGGCGTAATGACGTAGTCGCGTAGCGTAATGTCGTGACGTCACACGTTACGTTTATGTAACGTTACCTGCTTCAAAATAACTTTAATTTTACTATATTAACCGGACATTCAGACTAGAGAAACTTTATTCATCAATCCTGAATAAACATCAAATCGGCTTGCTTAATACTAAAGGATTGGAGAGAGAATACTGTAATAGATGCCTTGGTATAAAAAGAAGAACTGAAATGCAGTATTGTTAAAGAATGGCTTGGTCTAAATAAACATTCAATCACCAATAAAAAATATAAATATAAATTTGTATGCCATGTAGTGGTAAAAAATGAGAATAAAAGTAACATTATGAAAAGAGGACATGTATGGACAGGCTTTACAATGGTCACATCAAAATAAACCCAGACCTGAATCCGATTGAAAATCTGTGGGGTGATCTGAAGACGGCTATGCACAGGAGATGCCCTCGCAAGCTGACAGATTTGGAGTGTTTTTGCAAAGAAGAGTGGGCAAATCTTGCCAAGTCAAAATGTGCCATGCTGATAGACTCATACCCCAAAAAACTGAGTGCTGTAATAAAATCAAAAGGTGCTTTAACAAAGTATTAGTTTAAGGGTGTGCATACTTATGCAACCACATTATTTTTCTTTTTTTTTTTCTTCCCTCCACCTAAAAGATTTCAGTTTGTTTTTCAATTGAGTTGTACAGTTTATAGGTCACATTAAAGGTGGAAAAAGTTCTGAAATTATTTATCTTTTGATACCATTGCTTGCTGCATTTATTAATTACAAATAGGTAAGGTATATTAATGTATCATTTCATTTATTTACTAATTAATTATCATTAAAACATACAGATATACAACACTTTAAAAAACACAACAATACACAATCGCAATAAACGGCTAAGGCGCTCATTGCCAGCCACACAATGAGCACCCAAAGGCACTCGCCACGAGGCTCGCAATCAGCGCAAAAACTACTCACACAACCAAAACACTTAATTTGTGTGCCAAACACCATTCCTCGACTTACAATTCTATTGCCGTAATTTTTTGACAGGCAATTCGCTCGTTTTAAATATATTACGGCAGCCCTGCATACAGAATCCTAAACAATGCCAATACATTAGGCAGACGTGACATCACTTCCGGTCTGTGACATGATATATCACGCAAAAATTAAGTATGTATTAATAAATTGAATGACTTTACGCTACCACATTAGTAAATGATTTTACACTACCAAAAAGATCAATGTATGGCAAAAATAATAAATAATGAGTGTATCCAATGCCAACTGATTTGAACGGAAATGGCATCATCTCTCATCCTCAATATATATACCACACAAGCGAAAACATATGATTAGATATATGTCTATGGATATTACCCACCTACCTAAAAAGGTGACTTCTCACTACCAAAAGGCTAAGTATATGACTGAAAAGTGGTCAGATCTCAATTGGACGGTGCAGTTACCGGATATGTCATCACTTCCGGTTCCGCATACACCACCTTATGTACATCATGGTGTATATTGCATACTGGAGGAGCAATATGAAATTAAAGAAAGAGGGTCTCGTAAATGATAATCCTAACCCCATAAAGGGAGACTTTTGAAAGGAAAATATAATATTATGAACATTGAAAGTGTATGGTTGTAATCGGGAGTGAATTGAAATAATGGATATTATGCAAATCCAAAAATAATTTGACTGTGATACTTGTGAAGTAAGGAATGTGTGTGGATTGTATATATAATAAAAATAAAAAGTTAAGATTAAGAAGTTGCTGTTGATAATTGGTAAGTGTGTTGAGTGCATACCTAAATGATTGATTGATATATATTGTGTGCCACTTTGTGGATATAAATGTGATCATATGAAAATACTTAATAAAAAGTGTAAAAATGTTTTCTCTCTTTTTGCTGGTGATGATCAATAAGTGTGTTGGGTGCATTCATAAATGATTGATTGATATATATTATATATCAATTTATTAGACGATATAGTGAATGAATATGAACTTGATCAAATGAAAGTGCTTGATAAAAAGTGTAAAACTTTACAACAAATATAATACTCTCTTTTAACTATTAGTTTGAACTAAATACTCCTATTGTCCTGCAGTCTCGAGAACAAAGAGGTATATTTTAAATGAAGGCTGAAACTGAAAAGCCCTTGTTTAGTCCAAATGGAGATTGGGTATTTAGTTGTAACATCCATTTGCATTCTCTTTGTAACAGGGCAAGGTCCAAATTTCCTTGTCTTGGGCCTAGTTTCACTTGATCAATTATGAAAAATGTTATGAAGTTTAGATTATTGTTATGGTAGAACTACATATGTCTAGCCACCGGGGTATCAAGTTGGTGTAGTATGGAGTAGACATGTTCCAGAATCCTGCGTCTAAACTGCCATAGTGTTTTCCCAACATGCAGTTTACCACATCTACACTCCATTACATAAATTACTCCGGTAGGTAGACAATTAAAAAAGTTCCTCAGGACAAACAATCTGTGCATGGATGGATGGGTAAATTATTTTATTGGGTGCACAAACTTGCAAGCTTTACAGTTACCAGATTTATGCATACCTGCCAACGGCTTCCACCAATGTTTTATTTTTTCTTGGGGTTGTAAAAAGCTGTGAATAAGGCGATCACTGATGTTTTTTCCCCTTCTATATGTAATGGCATGGTTAGAGTGCAAGATATCCAAGAGGTCCGGATCTGATTTTAACAGATGCCAGTTTTTACTGAGGATCCCTTTCACTTGTTTCAAGTCTGAACCATAAGACATAATACATCGTAGTTGTCCCTCCTGGTTCAATTCTTTAACTGGTTTTAGGGATTCAGATCAGGGTAGGGATAACGCTCTTAAACATTTTTCAATACCATATTAGGGTAACCCCTGTTCTTAAATAATTCTCTCAATAAGTCTGCCTGCTTTTTGAATCCTGTATCTTTACTACATATACGTCTTGCCCTCAAGTATTGACTTATTGGGATCCCTTTCTTAAGGGGAGTTGGATGATGACTGGTCCAATTCAGATATAAATTTGAAGCCATTGGTTTCTTGTGTATAGTAGTACAGATGTCGCTTTCTACTTTTTTATCTATTCCTAGGTCCAAGAACTGTAATTTACTTTCATATATAGAATGACAAGCTAACATAGTATCAAATCTTCTCTGATATTGCCTTTCATTAATATAGGAGCCTTACATACAGTCACAGGCTCTACTGGAAATCTGAAGTTTTTTTCTAGAATAACGAGAGAAAGTAGAATATAGCATTATTTAAGGGAACGCTGACATACTTTTGAACATCAGCTGGATCCTCCATCCTATGGGAAATGCTCAGAAGCCATGTGCACCCGTCAAGCTCTTCCAGTCTGAATTTGTGCTGGTTTTGCTGACAAGGTCAATCATCTCCCCAGTGTTTTTGTATAGGGAGGTGGTATCAGATAGTGAAACATGCTACTGACAGTGAGCTATTGGGAGACTCTGTTTTCTGTTCAACAGATGATTCAGTTGTTCCTGTAAGTTAGCAGATCCGTATACTATATATTTGCTGAAGATTTTATACCTAATATATATATATATATATATATATATATATATATATATATATATATATATATATATATATATATTTATGTTTGAAATAATTTAAATGAAAATATTTTTTACTTTATTAATTGTTCATCTAATTTAAAGGGCCACTATGATCATTTTTTTCTGTATGATATTTTGAATAACTAAACTTTATACTAGACTTTACATTTTATCTTTAATACCAAAGCATTTACTGCACGGATCCATTTTAATTTGTTAGCTAATTTTGCCTGTTTCTTTCTCATGCAAGTGTATCCTTGTCATCTAATGAGTTTTGCATTATTAAAGTGACAGTAAAGGCCCTAGTTTTTCAGAAATGAAAAGTACACATGAAAATAAACATAATGAGTGTAAATAAAAATTATGGGTGGAAATGCCTTAAATTGATATATATTATAAGTTAGTTGTTTTTGGTAGAGAGGAGAGACCCATTCACTGAGCTAATGACTTTATCTACAGCAGTTAATTAAGAAACCCATTTGAATATATGCTGATAGTCACAGAGATGTTCAACAATGGAACAATATGTAAATGTTAAACGTCTCAACTCATATTTATGTACATGCTGTAGATAGATAGATAGTAAATGAATGGACGGATGCTTTGTTCTTTGGAACACACAGGATGATGACTTTGTCATTGCAGATAAACTTTGAAATTCAATATTTTTGAACTATCTTAGTTTTTTTGTATGGATGTACGATCTTATGAATCAAAAATAAGGACGTCAGCCTGCTCTATGAAGTTGGTTCTCACATTGCAAAAGCAAATTGAGATTGTCTCTATTGTGTCAAAACTCTGCTTGAAGTCAACATGTATGTACAGGCTTTCCCTTTATTCGTGTTCATGACGTCTTTGACATTTAGGGTGAAAATAATGAGATCAGTTCAGAAAAGAGATGGTTGTTAATCTATATCACAGTGTGCTATGCCTTTGTAGAGACAGAAAATGACTTTTAGCTTTTATTAAAATAAATGGAAATTGCATAGTTTTATATTTCTATATGAAAAAGTTTATAACTAGAATAAGGTCTACTGTCAAACTAAAGCCATGATTGATGGGTTCTTCTAATTGCCACCAATTCTTCCCTTCTTCCCTTCTTCTCTTCAGTCATCTCCATTTTACCTCTTACCCGTTCTGTTTTATTCTCATAACTTCTCTGGGAGACCTCACTACAACTTTTGTATTTCAGCCTCCATTTACTCTCCTGTCATTTCTCACCTTGATGCACCACTTAGATCCTGAGCATCTTCCTCAGATCTCTTCTGTCTTGATCATCACTGCATCACTTTCATCCCTTGGTTTCCTAATCTCTTATACCCAATCTGTATCAATTATCATTTCCCTCCATATGATGTCTTTAGCCCCTCTCCGAATCCTCACCACTGCACACCATTTGTTTCACTCTATACTGACCCATACCTGAACCTCTCTGGTCATTGGTTTCTCATCCATCTTCCTCTTTCTCTCCTAATATATTACCCCCTCTGAACTATATGATCATAACCTCAACAAATATCACAGTGATGAGGCAGGAGATATCTGCGCATTCGTGAAAATGCCCACTTTCTGTACATTTTTGGTATTCTCCCCTTTACAGAAGGGAAGTCACCAAGAGAAATTACCAAGGTGAAAATATATAGATGAGCAGCGAGGAATATAGCATTGAACAGAAAACAGACCCAAACAGGTACAAATTGTATGTCTTTAGGTAGCCAAAAAACAGAAGGCTCTGGACAGCACAGTTTTTATGACAGGACCAGTAAAGATCGTAGTTTCCATTGTGCACCTTGCTGATATTCTAGCATTTGATATATATGTTTTCCCAACCAGTAACCCACACACATTTATATAACCAGTTGGCGCAGTTAGCTTTGGGGCAGCAGTTAATACTATGCCTTCCAAGTAAGAGGAGTCTCCTTGGAGATCATAGCTGTAGTTCTTTATTATATATCAATATAATCCTATATTGTGATCTTTCAACATCTCTAACAATATTCACTTTCAGTTACATAGGGCACAGCTAGATTTGGGGCAACAGTTGTTACTGTACCTTCCAGATAGGAGGAACATTTTTTGAAGACCATAGTTGTAGCTCTTTTTAATATATATGATATCACGACAATCATATACTGTAATCTAACAACACCTATGTCCTATAGTGATATTGTGGCATAATGTACAATCATCTTTAGGGCAGTAGTTGCCATTGTACCTCCTCGATAGGAGGAATCTCTTGGAAATTATATTTATGGTTATTGGCTATTATTTAAATGCAATGTGATATATACACACACATATCAGAATCCGTTTTCCACAACAGTCTTCAACAGTGGAATAAAATATAGCTATCCTATCAAGGCCATTATAGTTACTATATCCTTTAGAAAGGAGAAATCCTCCTGGTTATGACAATAACTCAAAAATAAGTTTCTTTCTCAATTATATCTCTTTTCCATCTTTGATCTTGAGCCGTGACTCCTTCTCATAGCCAAATAAACATTGAAATGTATCCCATTATTTTCTCTTTGTTCAGAAAAAATAGTTTATAGGCATTTCTCAATAAAATAAAGAACATAAAAGTAAAAAGATATATAGGTATATAATATTGCGAGTAAAATCCAGAAACCTTCCATGTCCCTTTAAGTTTCATTTTCAGCATTTTGAAAAATGCTGGTATTTTATAGATATAAATTAATCATTTTTGCCTCGGTAGGAAACTGCACTTGCACGGCGTGGATTGGGTTTGTGCTCAATATCCCTTAAATATCATTTGTCTTGAACAAATTGGTTTGATTGGTAAATGCTTTGTGAATCCTGCACTATTTAGTAATTCCAGTTCATACAGTTTTGCATTGTGTTAGTTTCTAAATATGTTAATTTTATTTTACCCTTTACAGATGTTACGGAAAGCCTTGGTTAAGATGTTTGAAGCTAGAGGATTGGACTGTGTGTTTCTTGAGTCAAACATAAGTTTGAAGAAGCGGTTTCATTTGGTCTACGAGTGCATACCTCTGCCAAAAGAAATAGGGGACATGGCACCAATATATTTCAAGGTATTTATAGTCCTACATTCTACTTCAACACCAGCAGTTAACATTTTAGGAAACCAGCACTGCATTTAATACAGATTGTATTGTTTACACCGTTAAACACATTCTTTCCTTTTACAGAGGCAACCTATTATGAGTTGCTACATATATAGTATATAAATAGTACATTTCCGTTCACATTTGAATTTCTAAAACAAATTAAAACACTTTGTAGTTATTTTTATCTGGTGACAACATTTTTATCTCTTTGAGATTATTATCTTTAACCTTAAGGTGTTAATTTTAAGTACTGATATGCTTTTAGGTTAATACAGACACCTCTAAAAAAAATGGTAGAACACCTTTTGTGGTTATCATGTTTTTTTATGTACCACAACTCATTTTTTTTTCAAATGTAACTTTTATTAAACCTTCTTTAAAAAAACATTTAACTTTAAAATTCAAACATTTAAAAATGAGTTTCATGAAACGTGCGTCGGGCGCAGACTGATGACGTCACAACCAGGAAGTAGCCAAATACTCTGACAGAGAGAAGCATGGTCTAACATGCCGCAAACAATCTTTTATTGGAGTAATCGTTTTTATCTTTTTATCAATACCAATTTCTTATTCAGTTTTATTAATGCAAATTTATTATTGATATTCAAATTTTGTTATCTGAAAATCGGAGAATAGAAGCAACAAACTCAGCTCTTGCTGGTCTGTTCCCCTAATATTTCTAGGTTAAGAAGACACACATAAATTTGGATCTGCAGTGGCATTGTGGCATCTACAAATGTTAGTGCATTCAGTAGATCTAGTGGGATGCTGATTAGTTTCTCAGGACACATTTTTGAGCAGGATCAGTAAAGAAATAGAAGCCTGCAATAAAGAATAATCGCATATAAAAGCGAAAAATAGAAAGGCTGTGTTTATTTTTGTTCTACTTTCTGAAAATATTTTGCCTATTATCAATATTTGTTATTCGAAATCCATATATATATATACTTTTTTTTAAGCATCTTAAATGGATTTATTGTAATCAATAGTTCAGATATAAAAGTTAAAGAATCATTTTGTTTACTTTAAAAACAAAATGTCAATATTATTTCTTAAAAATAATTCTAATTATTTCCTAGTCCAGCTTTTTAATTCAGTATAAACATTTTGTACCATTTTTCCTCATTTGTTCTCTTAACATTGTGAACGGGTCATGAATAGGAATATTACATTTTAAAGATGTAATATAATAATTCTAATAATATTTGTAGCTGTTTAGTTTACATTAATTTAAAAAAAACTATTTTTTTCCATTTGCTTATGACAGCTTTAAAATATGATATCAATTTAGTTTTAATTTAATTTCTACTCCATAATAATTATTAATGTCTTATTATGTCTTTATTTGTTAATATTAGTAAATAATGTAATAATGATAAAATAAAGTATGTGCAAAAACCTTCCAACCCATGGCAGTCAGAACATTTATTATTATTTTTTAGAACAAATGGGACCAACTTTCCCCAGGAGTGATTTAATTTTACTCAGAAGGTGAACCATTGCAGATTAGCAAACATTTCTTTTTTTTTTTTTTAAACCTTCCATCTAAATTAATTTTTGTCAATTGGAAAAAAGGTTAGCGTGTGCTTTGAAATGTAAGTCAAGTAAAAGAAAATGGATTTCTTGACACTCCGGTAATAGGAAGCAGAGAAATCAGGTCTTCCAACAAAATGTATTGGTATCACTGTAGAATACAAATCTTGTTTAAGAAAGTTTTTCATTTTTAAAAACATTCAATACATTACATTAGAAAATCTACTTATCTCACAGTGATTCTGGGGTAAAATTATACATTTTGCTTTATAGGTTAAGAGATCACGTTGTTTCAATCAGACAGCAATTCTATTTGCAAAATAACTTCCTACACATCAACTAAAACTCATTATTCAAGATGTGTGGTTGGATATTGCAGTCATAAATCACACTTCAATGTATTCAAGGGCAGTCCTGACATGCATTGTGAAGTAAGTCGTATTTTAAAGTAATGAATTTCCACAGGATGTTTTGGGTATTTATATTTCCATTTGCATTAATAAAAAAGTTGTAGTGTTTTATTAAGCTCATGTGATGTCTATTATACCCTATGGAAAGAGACAAATAAAATATATAATACTTTAGATCTGTGCTTCCAAGACTACTCCAACCATAGAATCTATTTTAAACTCCAATATTAATGACAGATTAGAAAATGGCTCTACTGGTACCCCACTATCACTCCTGAGGGTCCAAAATAGCCTCAAAACCATGACAGTCTCAAATACAACCTTGTAACTCCTCTTCAAAACACCACAAAACTTGTGCATAAAAAAAACAACAATTTTGTTGTTTGTTTTTTATGGAACATCTGGTCATACAGAATGGATTGCCAAGGGTTCACCATATTCCATTCTGAGAAACGTTTTTTCGATGCATTCCAATAAGTTTGTTTCTCATTTCGTCATAATTGAGACAATTATATATTTGAGATTGTTTATGTTTGAGTAGTGAGTTGAGTAGTTTTTTGGTTTCTTACACCCCTGACTTAGGGCCCCATGCTAATTAAGCGGTGTAAGTGTAAATTGGCTGCTGTTGCTGTTCCCCTACATTACATGTCTATGTTAATCTTTAGTACATTACAGTATATACAGTACAGTTCAGCCTACATCTATAAATCCTTACTTGTGCTCAAGGGATTTCAGTGTAGGGAGTACTTAAACCAAAGTTTATGGATGAGAATCGGCTCTAGGAACATCATGATTTTTATAATTAGTTAGAATAAGAGCCGTAATTGCGAAGAAACCATTTTATATATATATATATATATATATATATATATATATATATATATATAAACTTTTATTTATTTATATATTTGTTTTAATTTAATAGATGCAGCAATTGTATTTATAGAGTCAATATATAAAAACTTGTTTATTTTGTGTTTATATGTTGCATTAGAGCAAGTCTTTTCCTGATATGTATTAACCCCTTGAGTACTAGGTTGTGTGTTACCCTGGATGTTGTACAATGAAACTAGTATTATAACACAATTTCATATTTTCAATTACACATATATTGATATTGGACTGTGACAAATAATGTTGAAATTTCATAATTTGTCATTGTTTTTTGGTGCTATACTTCAGTGCTTTCACTTTAACTGCTGCTTTTAAAACCATTTGCGTGTGGTTTATGGTACATGTACAATCTCCTTCATCTTTTTCTAGTTACGGCACTCCCCTGGTTTACGAGTCATCCATTAAATCCTATTAGCATAGGGTTTTGGTGTATAAGTCTTAACGGAGTAATCTGTAATCTTTTGTCAGTGGAAAAATTCAACTGAAACGTTTGCCTTGCTTTTCGGCTTTGTCGTGCAGCTATCACTTGTAGCAGTTTTCTCTCAATGTTGCTGGGATGGGTGATTAACATAGCTAGCAGGATTTACTTTGGCCTTAAACATGATGTAATCTGCGATATAGGGGATTAACATAGGGCTCTTATTTTGGAAATCCAATTGATACTATTGAAACAAACACAAGATCTCAATGACTCCTCTAATGTAATAGTATAAGCTTGGAAATGTATACAAATTAAATATTGTATATTTTACCCAAGGATCATAACTGCTGAATCCTACACTAAGTTCCTATATACTCAAACACACTGTATGGCAATTACTTGTTTTACTTGTATCATAGTTAAGATTTAAATAGACACACATTAATATGGGAAATATGCTGTCCAATAACTTATACTCCATTGCCTCAAATAGTTTTTTGGTTGCTGTGTTATGAATTCATTGGGAACAATATTTAGTATCTCATGTAAGCATAATGAAACCATATAACTCTTTGCATTAGGAAAACGCTATTTTAACCCATACTTGTTTGTGACTTGGTCTATAGAGAACATGGATACTAGTTATGCCCTGTCACACAATTACATTATAACTCAAACAAATATTCACATTAAAGTGAGAATATTCAAAAGTGTGTAAAATTGTTTGTGCACAATGGTATTAACACATACTTGTATTTTAATACAGAAAGCAATAATGGAATCAGACGAAGAGTGGTCAATGAATAAGAAGTTGATAGATCTTTCTACAAAAGATATCCGAAGAGCTGTAAGTAAATTAAGGAATTGTTATCATTACATCTGTATAATGCGAATACCAATGTTGTAATACAGAGGAGCATAAAGCTGCTGTAAATGTTCCCAGTTTGTATTATTTATATAAATTCTATGTTTTTATGTTTTTGCATGATCTTGTCTAGCTGCATTTACTCTTTACATATGATTAGTACTAACCTACATATGAGATTACATCTAACTCTTATGTGTCTCAATCCTGTGCAGCAAAGATTAATCTCCTCTTTTGTTTCTCAGATCTACTCATGTGTGACCTGATCCATTTTAGGAGCTAAATTAAGATATATTTACCTAATCTCTCACCTGCACTGGTTTCTGTGCTATCAGTCTATTGAGCTTTGACATTCATTTTTTTCCATGTACATGTTCAGCTCCACTCTATCAATTTGTAGGATGCACATCCATTGAATGAAGGACAGAGCTGCCTGCCCATGGTAGCTTCTCTTTCGGATCTAATCTCACCAACATATTTAAAGAACACGCTTGATAGTTCAGCCTACAGGCTATTCATGACCCTTTTAATGTCACTGTTAATGTCATTTTCACCAGGGCCCCTTGTAATGCAACACATTTTTCACTTCTTATATAGGGAACATTTTGTGTCTTGCTGAATTTTTGTATGTCCGTGCGAGTGTCACATTGGTTGTACATCAAAGCGTATCTACAATAATTTATATAAAGTGACACAAATTCCACAATGTTTTATATATATATATATATATATATATATATATATATATGTGCACAATGTATACATACGAAGATACAATTTCATGGCTGCAAACACTTACAACAGCAGTTGAATATCCTGTTGAATATCCTCCTCTATGGAGGAGACGATAGGGAAAGATTGTGGCTATTGGAAATCTTATTGATAATATTTTCTGGTGATATGACTCTTCTGAAAAGTAGGTAGTTCACTTTGTAAAAGTTAACTTTTTAGAGTATTTAAAGCAATGGGAGCTTAGGAAAGGTTAGACCAAGAAGAGTAGATATTTCCAAAGTTAATGTTAAGGTACACCAAGTAATAGACCTGTGAATGGGAAGAAGGGACTGGGAGGATTAGGTCATTAGTAAAATAGGGGAGGTATTATTAATATGAGAGTTGAATTATTGGATTGCAAACTTTTACTAATGTCTTTCATTCTCTAAGATGATCATATTGTATTTTATTGTAGAGTATATTTCTAAACAATAACAGCAGATGCTTGGTTTCCTACTGCATATGTAGCCAAGGGTATCAGAACAAGATAACCAGAGGCTTAAATCATAGTTAAAATAGTCCATGTGAGATTGTCAGGCAGAACAGGTTCATAAGCTGGAAACAAGCCAAAACACCAGTCCAGGTAGAAATCCAAATGGGGAGTAAAATAAACAAAAGTCAGAATCGTGAACGGAAATCAAAAACACAGCAATGCTTAGTAATAGTTAAACCAAACAACTTAGCAGAGTCTGCTAGTATTTAAACCCCATGAACAGGTCAGCGGACACATCATACACACCCACGGACAGACCATACTGGCTGCAGCCAACATCATTCACCACAGCAGACAATATTATGCGCTCGCAGCGCTATCTAGAACACTGCAGTTTTCTGTCTGAATAACAGGACCCTGGTACAGTAAATACTCTCGTGCTAACAAGTGTGATTGTGGAGCGATGTGCATGACAGTGTGGAAAGACAGTGATGATGATGACTTTAAGAGAAGTGTTACAGGTATTTTTTTAGCTCTTGTGTGTTAGCAGAAACATTCAGTGTCTTGTTTCATATAATAATATTATTATTATCCTTTATTTTTAACGCGCCAACATATTCTGTAGCGCTATACAGGGTTTAGGTACAAGTATAAACACATTCCCCACAATAAAAACAATGGAAGACCCTATTATTGAGCTTTCAATCAGATATACACTGTGCTTTCCCTAAAGCACCTCACAAGATTGAAAACTCGCAAACTTACATTTTAAAGGATGTGGGTGAGGTACAGTAGAATGATAGATGCATCGTGAATGAAGAGGCTAAAGATGATAGGCTTTTTTGAATAGATGCATTTTTAAAGAGATTTAGTCTGGTGGAGCATGGTAAGAAGTTCCAAAGAATAGGAGCAGCACGAGAAAAGTCTTGAAGGCGGGAGTGAGCGGAGGTGATCAAGAGGAAGAGAGAAGAAGGTCATTAGCAGAGTGAAGAGGGCAGGTGAGAGTGTATTTTGGGATGAGAGCAGAGATGTAGAAGGGTGCACTATTGTGGAGGCAGAGAAAGACAGGTGATAGGAAGGCCAGCAAGGAGAAAATTGCAGTATTCGAGGCGAGATATGATGAGAGAGTGAATAATCATTTTAGTTGTATCTTGTGTAAGGTAGTGACGTATTTTGGATATGTTTTTTAGGTGAAAGTGACAAGATTTTCTGAGTGATTTAATGTGAGGAATGAAATAGAGGGAAGGGTCCAGTAGGACCCCAAGACAGCGGGCCTGGGAGGTGGGAGTGAAGATGGCATTATCAACAGTGAGAGATAAGTGAGGGGTGGGAGCTGAGGAAGAGGGTGGAAAGATAAGGAGCTCTGTCTTAGACATGTTGAGTTGGAGTTGATGGCAGACATCCATGAGGATATGCTCAAGAGGCAATTAGCAACATGAGCTAGCAAAGAGGGGGATAGTTTGGGTGCAGAGATGTAGATTGGGGTGTCATCCGCATATAGAAGATACTGAAATCCAAAAGATTTTATTAGGGCACCAAGGGAGAATGTATAGATGGAGAAAAGGAGGAGGTGGGGTACACCGACAGACGGCGAGGAGATGAAGAGGCACCAGAGAAGGAGACACTAAATGTTCCATGTTCTAGATAAGATGTGAACCAAGAGAGAGCAGTGCCACGCATGCCAAGAGAGTGGAGAATTTGGATAAGAAGAGGACCATCAACTGTGTCAAAAGCAGCAGAGAGTTCCAGGAGAATTAGTATAAAGAAATGACCCTTTGATTTGGCGGTGCGCTGGTGATTAGTAACTTTTGTGAGAGCTGTCTCTGTGGAGTGTTGAGGCCGGAAGACAGACTGGAAGGGATCAAGGAGGGAGTTGGAGGAAATAAGCTGTGTAAGGCGATTGTAGATGACACGCTCAAGTAGTTTAGAAGCCAAGGGAAGTAGAGATATAGGGCGGTAATTAGATGGAGAAGCTGGATCAGATAAGGGTTTATTAAGAATGGGTGAAATTATGACTGGTTTCAAAGGTGATGGAAACTTGCCAGTATCTAGGGAAAGGTTGAATAGATGTGTGCGAGTTGGGATAAGTATGGAAGAGAGGGGAGCGATCAGCTGTGATGCAATAGGATCATGTGGACAAGTTGTGAGACGAGAGGTTGATAGAAGACTAGCAACTTCATCCTTAGTTAGTTACAGGGTTAAGGGAGTTCATAGTGGATAAAGGTTTGGGACAGGGTGAAGGCAGGGTGCTGTTTGTTTGTTGAGGAGAAGGTGTGATATGGCCACGTTGAGAGAAGAGTTAATTTACGAATATTTTCAATTTTACTATTAAAGTGTCTAGCAAAATCTTCAGCTGTAAGAGAGGAAGGGGCGGGAGGGGAGGGGCAGGGCAGGGCAGAGGAGAGTGTTTAACGTAGAGAACAAACATTTGGGATTGAAGGCCAAATTTGATATTAATGATAAGAAGTAAGTTTGTTTGGCAAGATTGAGGGCATAGTGATAGGAGCTTAGGATAAACTTGTAATGTACATAGTCAAGTAAATATATACAAAATGATAAATAAATAATGGAGAAGCTCAGAGGAAGCTCAGTTACAATGACTTGTAACTACTTCATCTTGACATTTTCAGCTCTAAAACAACTGGTATAACTAGGAAAATATTTAAAGGCATATCTAAATTTTCTGGATTATGAGTGCATCTGATAGAGGAGAATTAATAGTGTATGAAAATATTTTGTTGCATGAGAAAATACCAAAATAAACATTTAAACGCTTACCTTGAAGTTAGCAAAATGTCTTGTAATTTCTGACAGTCAAAAGTTAGGGTTAACACCCCCTCCAAACCCAGTATAAATTAGCATAAAATTAATAATTAATTTGGCCAATCAGGAGAAAGCAAGTTAGCTGAAACATTTAAATATCCTTCTGAGGTTCCTGTTTGTGCTGCAAAGCAGCTTGGGATATGTAGTGTGGTCCATGTTAGAAGATGCTATGGCAACAACACAGCGCGGACAGGAAGCAGCAGAGAGGGTCATATGCCAGCAGTGACTTGGGGGCTGACATCAGTGCTATTGGCTGAGGAAGACACAGCAGGTGCATAATGGTTTAAAATTAGTCACCTAATGCTGCATGCTGATTGGGGAGATCAGGAGTCTGTGTAGATACCCCTGAGGTGTCATCATAATCATTAGATGGATTTTTATACATTAAGAAAAATAAAATGTTTTATGAAGTATGCTGCATATATCCTTTTTGCCTAAAGAATGCAAAAATTCAGTGCAATAATCCAGGAAACTTGGATATGTCTTTAAACGTTCTTCTCACTTATAAGGAAGACATATTCTGGACTTTCCATCAGTGGGAACCAGTATTGGCCAGTGTTTGAATTTTAGCAACACACAGGAACAACCAAAATGCTGAAAATGTAAACAAAATGTTGTTGTATTCTTTTTTGTTTGTGATATTTTTTGGCCTTTTTATTATTTGATTTGTTCCCTGCGACTTGTGTGTGGTTCCATAAATGTGTTTATACCATAGTGGGACTATTCTTCTATATGTGTATGTATACCATTCATTTTTTTACCTTGATTCTTAAACGTATCAATGGGAGTAGATGTGTGCTACTAAATCATATTTGTACATCCACATATGAAAGCTAAATAGTAATAAATACAATATTTTTGTATATAAGAATCTTTATACGTGTTAGCATATAACAAAACCTTTTATGAGAGTATTACATGCTGTACACTGTCCTATTTTGTCTCAGATGGTGTACTCATTTATAGCACAGCTTGCAGATTTTTGTAGTGGTGGTAAAAACAATTTACCTCGGAGATATCTTGCAATTTATACACATCCGCATACTAAGAGACTATATTATAATCCGGTTTTCTGAAATGGCTTTTATATTGTAGAACCCACGTTTAACACATTTTAAAATAATTCAGCTAGTTTTCCAATTACTTCTTTACTTTTCAACTGTAAACGTAACACTCTTGTCAGGAAAAATATTTAAATCCCACATATGACATTGCCATACACAGATGTGTAGATGCCATCTTTAATGACCGAGAAGCTATAAGGTTTTTGGCCCAACTTGTAATTACATTTTTAAAAAATTAATTCACAAATGGAAGCTTTCCTCTAGCCCCGATTGCTACAGGGACTGCCCAGAGACATGATCCTTCCTACATTCCTAGGGCAGTCCACTTATGGAGGGAAGTTTTTTTTTAATTATCCTCTGATATCTTTAACTCAGATCTATATCCACAATCCGAAGTCTGCCTATTAGGACACAAGAGCTCATTGCTTTCTACCTTCAAAAACAAAATTCTGCAATACCTAATGTTGGTAACAAAAAGCCATATTGCCATCCAATGGAAAACTTGCACCCTTAGCCTACAACTGGTTATAAATAAATTACTGTATATACTTGAGTATAAGCCGACCCGAGTATAGGCAGAGGCACTTATTTTACCACAAAATACTGGGAAAACTTAGTGACTCGAGTATAAGCCGAGGGTGGGAAATGTGCTGCCCCCTGTGTCCCCCTCTTGTGTGCCCCTTGCTTGTGTCCCCACTCTTTCTCCCCTGTTTCTCTTCCCCCTCTTCCTACCCTGTGTCTCTCCCCCCTCTCCCTCCCCTGTGTCTCTCCCCCCTCTCCCTCCCCTGTGTCTCTCCCCCTCTCCCTCCCCTGTATCTCTTCCCCCTCTCCCTCCCCTGTGTCTATTCCCCTCCTCTCCCTCCCCTGTGTCTCTTTCCCCCCTCTCCGTTGTGTTTCTTTCCCTCCCCCTCCCTTATCACCCTCCTCAACCCCCCTCCTCAATCCCCTCCTTACCCCCTCATCAACCCCCCTCCTCATCCTCAACCACCCCCTCAACCTCAAACCCCCTCCTCATCCTCCCTCCTCAACCCCCCTCCACACTTTACCCCTTTCTAATTACCTCCTCCTCTCACTTTCCCCTCACTTACCTTCTATCAGCAGCTGCTTCTGCGCTCCTCCGCACGTCTTCCGGCTTCGTCGGGACCCTGCCAATGCTAATGATGTTAGTCACGTCATTAGCATTCGCCGGGGCTGACTCAGCCCGGAAGACTTGCGGAGGAGCGCAGGAGCAGCTGCTGATAGAAGGTAAGTGAAGGGAGAGGGGGAGGTAATTAGAAAGGGGTAAAGTGAGGAGGGGGGTTGAGGTTGAGGAGGGGGGTTGAGGTTGAGGAGGGGGGTTGAGGATGAGGAGGGGGGTTGAGGATGAGGAGGGGGGTTGAGGATGAGGAGGGGGGTTGAGGATGAGGAGGGGTGTTGAGGAGAGAGGTTGAGGAGGATGATAAGGGAGGGGGAGGGAAAGAGACACGAGGTAGAGGGGGGAAGAGACAAGGGGGTGGAGTGACACGGGGGGGGGGGGAAGAGACACAGGGTGACTTTGGTAAAAGCCGAGGGGGTCCTTTTTAGCCTTAAAAAAGGGCTGAAAAACTCGGCTTTTACTCGAGTATATATGGTAAATTGTAAATTACAATTTGATTAACAAACGGATCACACACATCATCGAAGACTCTATCCCAACATTCATGCAAATCTGGAGCCTCTGGCTAGACTCACCCTACAGCATTCCCCTATCATAATCTCAAGTTCCTTTTCAAAATTCTAGCTAACTACTCTAAAGAACCCCTGAAGGAGGGAGAGGGCAGTGGTTGATCCGGGGGGACGGATGGAGGTGAGTTCGGCCTACCCCAAACTAGCAATAAAAAGGATTACAATGTCAGGAGACTTCCTTATTTGTTACCCCACTTTCCTTCTTTTTTTCTTGTTTTTATCTTTATTTCTGGAAATTTGTATAAAAATAAAAAAACCTATTCAGTTATGGCAAAAAAACACAAATGTAACATCAGTGATTAACCAAGAATTAAAAACAAAATTCAACTGTGTAACTGCCTATCTAAAATTAAATATGATCTTTGTAAATGTAAATAAGTGCATGCTTTGCCTCAACCTAATAATAAAACTTATTGAAACAAAAATAAATAAATAAATACCTTCCAAATGTTAGTATGACTGGGAGAACTGCTCATTGATAACCAACTCTGCACATTTGCCAAATATCCACCAAATCAGCGTACAACTCTGAACACCATTTGTACATTATATAATTGAATGGTCTAAAAGGCTGGAAACTAGAGACCCCCCCCCCCCCCCCCCCCCCAGTTATTTTCTTTAAATATATGTGTATATATTTGTATATATTTTTATTTATTTTTATGTTGTTGACTTTTATCTATTATATTTATGAGTTTACAGATCCTTCACCCATTTTCATTTCCTTTTTATGTTCTGTTCAAATGTCACTTTTGTTCATCAATCTGTATGCATTTTAAAGATAAGTATGGACGACATCACCCATAAATCCTCCACAGTCAAACTATGATTAACACACCAATAATTTAAAATCCTTACATGAGCAATGGACCATAAATCTTGGTATTGTGTAATATCTGTGAATTATGTATTTTCCTTCCAAATAATTTACTGGGTGCTATTTAAACCTTTCCGAATCCTTGCATTATTCCTCCAGAAGAATTTTAACTATTAACAATGATTAAAACGGAATTACTG
Source organism: Discoglossus pictus (assembly GCA_027410445.1). Lineage (NCBI taxonomy): Eukaryota > Metazoa > Chordata > Amphibia > Anura > Alytidae > Discoglossus > Discoglossus pictus. Next base: position 431,901,034 of record CM050164.1, read on the forward strand.
GCTCAGCATTTCTGTACAAATGTACTAGTGGTTTCCTCAAAATATCTCAATAGCATAGCCTCTAATTTGTATTTTTCCATAATGTATATTTTCTGTGGGTTCCCTGTAGGTCCAGTGGTTAGGATTTTGTGCTTTCTCCACTGTGACCTGGGCCTGATTCCAGTCAGGGAACAAAGGGTCACACCACCCTAAAGCCGAGCAGGGTTCGACCTGTCAGTACTTGGATGGGAGGCCACATAGGAATATCAGGAGCTGTATGCTGTGGCTCCTGGAGAAGGAACTGGCAGCACACTCCAGTATCTCTGCTATGAAAAACCAAGTGTATTAGCATGACTATGAACATAAAGATGTGCATGGTGTATGACAGTCCATGAGATCACGGAGAGACGGAAATGACTGAACAACTAAATAAAAAAAGAAGAAAATATTTTCTGTATTTCCTTTTCTAGTAAAATGGTTACAAAAATAAAGAATATTTGGAATTTGTGTATATAACTATTTTATTCATTTTTATTTGTCTATTTATTTTGGGTGGGGTGATAAGTGATTTCGCTTCATTCTAATTCATTTTTGGAGATCATGGATATAATTGGAAATGGCTTGTTACTGTGTACTATATGTTCAGATATAAATCTATATTGTACAGATTCTTGTCTTTGTAAGAATGTGAACCTTTCAAGGTCACTTTCTCTAGAATAAGTGTAAAGATTTTGTATTATAACCATATTTCAAAACATAAGGGTATAAAAGTTAATCAATTAAAAATCCATTGCAGATGTGTTTGTAGTTTTTATGACGACTGCAGCCACTAATAGAGAAATAAGAAAAAAAAAAGTACATGATTATGTTGATGACATATATAACCACAACCCTTGTGCACATATGGGACACCATATTTTCTTCTGCTGATGTATTTGCTCAATTAAAATTCAAACTCTATTATTGTAAAGTAACTGATGTATAAATCTGCATCGGAAATATTTCTAGTAGCACTGTATTTTTAAATTTCTAAATACTCTGAAGTTTTGGGTTCATCAAACATTTGTATCCGATAGAGCAGCTTTTATATTGATACTAGCGACTTGCCCGTCAAAAATGACGGGGCAATAAAATTGTAAGGCAGGAAATGCTGTTTGGGCCAGACATTATTTTTTTTTGTGGTCCGAGATCCTTCGGCGCTCATTGCGAGGCTGTTGGTTGTTGTATTTTTTTTTTCTGATAGTCGCATTTTCTGTTATTCTTTTGTCAGCGTTGATCTGCTTTTTGCGCTTATTGCACGGCTTTGTGTGCTATGAGCAGCGTTGGCGCTCATTGTGAGTGGAGCGGTGAATGGGTTTTGTGTTTATTGTGTGAGAGTTTTTTTGTTTTTGTGTATAGATTTTTTTTGTATGCTAATGAAATAAGTAATACATGAATAAATTATTATACTTTACCTATTTGGAAGTAATATATGCATATATATACGTAATATACATTGGAGCCTCCACCTTCCGCAAATGTGGCCCCTCGCTTGGCGAGCTCGCAAAGAGTGACGACGATTCGTCGTTTGACAACTATAATAAGTGATATATAGAAGGCCATTGTGCTGTTGTCATACTCTTCCCAAAGTAGGTCATGTCATTTGTATGAGGATCTTTGTTTTCATTTATCTATGTGCACAAGTGTGTATGAATATAATCCTGGGGAGTCCTTTACTTTCTTCTGCAATATGTTTTGTGGACAGTTGTTTTATTTTGAAATAAAAATGTTTCATTTAATTAAAAATGTATACATTTCACAAGTACTTTTCTTTTTCAGGTTCCAAAAGGTTTGCCATATTTTTCAGTAGACTTTGGGCTTCAAGGAGGATTTGCTCATGTCATTGAAGATCAGAACAAATTCCCACATTATTTTGGCAAGGTATTGGAAATATGAGCACCGTTTTTGGGTACTGCATGCTATTTAAACTACAATATAAATCTATTGAAGTTCACTATGAAATCATGCTGAATTATCTGTAAAATGATTGACATTTTTCCCAACAATTCTATTGACTTTAATTGGGATTTTGTAGAAATAAAATATGGGATTATCTTTCCATAAGTAACAATATAGGGTTCTGTGTCTTTAATATGGACAATGCTTGGTCTCGTCTTCCTAAAGTGGCATATCATATAGTATTAAATACTCAAGATAATAATGGAGTTTACTAAAAGCAATTTTACCAGATTTTCCAGCTACAGCAAGACATGTTTACTTAAGATTGTAGATATATAAATACTTGCTTTATAAAATCACAATCATGGAACAGCCTCAATTCAATTTAAGAATATCATCAGTTATTTGAGGTTCTAACACAGATCCAATGGATAGCTTTTAAAATGGGTTGTACAGGAGTTTAGAAAGAAAGGGCATGAAGGGTTATGATTAATTAGGTTCTTGACCTTCATTAATGACTTTTTTCCTTTGTGTTTTTCCCATTTAACAGGAAATTATAGGTGGCATGCTGGACCTGGAGCCTAGGGTTTGGAGGAAAGCAGTTCGGGAGAACTTTGATGATCAGAGGAAGAAGGTTTTGCAGTTTGCCCAGTGGTGGAAGCCATATGATTTTATGAAAACCAAAGAGGAGCAGTAATACAGAGACAATGCAAATCAAGGATGGATGAACTAATAAGAAGGGAAGCATGTGATCATTAATATAATGTATAATAACACTGAGACAATTAGGGCACTGTATAAACCAGCAACACACGTTCTGTGGTTAATGGGACAAACTGGTTCAGAAGCGTTGATTTATGTGATCCCGACATTGTTTTATATAGCTCTCTCTGTTTGTATTACTTGATATTTTTTATTATGCTACTATTTATTGCATAAACCTGGGGCATATAATTATATGTATCACTATTTTTACCGGGCATATAAAAAATATTTTTTTTTGCAAAACAAATCCTTAATTTTTTTTGTTTTTCATTTCGAACTTTATATTTGTTTAACACTGTAAAAATTGGTGTATTTCTTCTTTTTAAAACTGGAAAGCTTTTCCATTGGATTTACTGTTTGTGCTGAAACACTTTTAAGATACAGTATGGTTTTATTGCAAAGTGAAACATGTCTCATGTAATAGAATAGTTTTCTAGATTATAAAAAATGGATATGTCATTTTGTACCAAATGTGTGTTGATTAAAACAAATATGTGTATGGCTATGTTTGTGCTATTATTTCTATAATTTATATTTTTTGTATGGATATTGTCAGGATGTTACACTGGCCTTTTAACCCAAACGGTGTCACTACATTTGAACTATAGATACTTACATTTTGAGGTAGAAGGTGATAAACTTGTTGTCCCCTCATGGAACTGGACAACTTCTATTTATATGGTGTAAACTGCCACCATGATTCCTTCTTACGTAGAGATCAATAAGTAGAGCTAGTAGCTCATCTCCTCAAAAACTCTTCTTTCTTAGAGAGAACACAGATTCCCATGTGAGTCACGTTTTTGGGACTTTTGACTCAATCTTCATAACAATAAACTCCCCCCTGTCAATCTTGTCCCATCGCTACTGGTATTAGCTACAGCTCCTACCACATTGTAAATCTTTTACCTGTAGCAAAGGCAGTAAATATTTCAGGCCACCATCTCTTATATAAGAATCACATGGCTGTTCACCATGTTCTATGATCTATTCTTCCCAGAATACACTATGTTCTGGGCAACTTCTGATGTCATCACTACTAGCACATAATGCACAATGCCCAGGGAGAAGTTGCTGCATGTCACATTCACATTTTACCTGTTTTATCTGAATTACATGGCTCTTAGAATAGAATATTATTCATGAGCAGTTTTAATTGAATAACAAGTGTTAATTGTTATCTAACACCCAACCTACACTCTTAAATTAGCTTTTTCAATTCACGAACACATAAATTATCTCATAAGTGTATAGTACAACACTCTGTAACTGATATACAATTTTATTATGTACAAGTTCTTTTTCTGTAAATATACAGTATTATTTTACATAGAATGCATATGAAGTTTGGTGAATTGTGGCCACACTTCACATGAATTTTAGGGGAGAATCCCACAACACTTTTAGAGAGATTTGGCTACAAATGTCAGACCGTTTTGTACAGAGAATGTAGGAACATTCATGCAATTGCACACGGCATCATCACCTTTATTTGTCAGTTTATTCATATTGTTGATCAATTCTATTAATTTATTAAGGCCACACAACTGGCAACATGAATTCAACAATGTAAATATTTCAGTCCTAAATATCAGTAATATTAAATGTATTCACCTGATTATAACTGAAAAAAAATACTTAGTGAGAAAATGAGAGGAAGATTTATCCTTCTGGTGCTTACGCCCTAATTTCGTCTTAATGTCACGTGTACTTTCATAGTACTGAACAGAGATGTTATCAGCAACCCAGGTCCTCCCCATTCTTCCGAAGTCAAATGTCTTCTGCCATTAAAGCAAAATGGAATATGCCAGTTTAAGTTAAAAGTAAGTATGTGTTAATTTTAAAATTTCTTAAAGCATTTGCCTTTAAATCATACTATAATTATGACACTTAAATGATTGTTAAGGAAAGAAACTCATTCTCAATTTCCATATTAGTTTTATCTGTACTTCCAAGATGCCCCCCAGAGTAACATATTCTCACTTTATGGAACCTCCCCATTTCTTCCTGTTCTCTATCATGAGAAGTGACATGTTGAACAGTTGTGACCTAATGCCAAGCCCAGAGAGGTTGAGTTTCATGCTACCAGTGTCATGCTGTAGCAAGAAGACATATATCTATGTGTGTGTGACCTTGGATCACAGCTGTACATGATGTCACCTTTCATGAGGAAGAACAGGAAGAAAAAGGAATGATGTAGAAAGTTAGAATCTGATACTCTGGAGGTTTATAGAAGTAAGTGAAGTGTACATTTTACCTGTTTAAGTAGGATATAATTAATTCACCTTCTTAAAAATGTTACTTAAATATTCCATTATGTCCTTTTTAACACCTGAGGCTGTATGTTTTTTCGTGTATCTGCTTCCTATATGTTAATTGTAATAACTTTGTATAATTTTCCAGTAAAATTCCACTTTTAAGTCTTGTGTTCTGTCATCACAAGTCCACATTTTCTTAAATGGTTAACAAAAATCAGTGTTAGTGGAAGTTTTTTTCAGTGAAAATACAGCAAAGTTTGAAACTTAAGTTTTGAAAGGGCAGCTCATTTATCCTGCAACACGAGCTTTGTTGTACATGGCTTAGCCTGGATTTACATTTCAATGTGACAAACAAAATATAAAAAATCAGAAATCTCTATGCATCTAGTACAAAATAGTGAGAAATAAATGAAAATTTAGACATTGTGAATGTGTAGAAAAGATTTTGTATTAGTTGGATTTTGGCATTGTAAATGAAAGCTTTCTCTGTAAAACTATAAATATTTATTTTAAAAGATTAATCTGCCGCACTGCTTTCCAATGCATGCATCTTTTCACGTGTTTATTACTTGTACATGGGCCTTTCTGGTGCTTTCAGTACATTTAAACTAATTGTATGAAGAACAAATTTAAAACTTAAATTTTATACAAAAGAATCCAGCTTGACAAAACTGCAATGTATGTGACAAGCCAACTTTATTTTGAAGAGTTACAGAAAAATGAAATTGTTTTATTTTTTTAATAATGTTAAAGCTTTGATTTATTTTCCCATTTTGCCTTATACATATTATTCTAATACTTGAGTTTACACAGAAGGAAATACAATGTTTCTTCTAGATGTGGTCATTAATAATTGATGAACAGTGATTTTATTGTCAAAAGAAGGGCTTTCAAACCAACCATTTAAACTCAATTCTTGAGTAATTTCCAAGATATGTTTAATTTGGGGCTAACTAAATAAGGCATTGCAAGCCTCTTGGTTGTTGTATTTTTTTTTATCAGAGGCGCTTTTGCTGTCATTGTAAGGTAGGCGCTGAGCTGCTTTTTGCGCTTATTGCAAGACTGTCCCCTGGTGTAGTTTGTGTGCTATGAGCAGCGTTGGCGCCTGTTGTGAGGCTCGCAGTGAATGTCTTTTGCGTTTATTGCGATAGTGTTTTTTTTGTTGTTGTTTATATGTATGTTATGATGCTAATTAAATAAGTAGTAAATTAATAAATTAATATACTTTACCTATTTGTAAGTAATACATGCAGGAAGCATTGTGCTTAAGAGCTGACAATCTGTTTTCATTTTCCTATAGCATACAATGTAGGTTTGCAGTGTTGTGGAGCTGAGGTGTAAGTGTCAGCAATGTGTGAAGCCGTTAGTGTAGCTGGGTACTTCCGCATTCTGTAAGTTAGTGTTGTAAAATGGCGTTGATTGTGTATGTGGTAGGCGGGTTTGTACAATAAAGCTTTCTTGCTAATGGTGTATGTTGTAGGTTGTACAGGTTTTTGTAAAAGCCATATTTGGTTTGTGTAATTTAGCAGCTTTAGGGGTCGTGTAGCCTTGTTTTCGTTTTTTTCGGCGGCCATTTTTTCTCTCCCCTAGGAGATTTTCGAGTGGCTAAACTTTGTAAATTTGACAGAATTCAAGGTTTAAGCTGAGCTGCAGAGGTCCTGGGTGTCCCCCCTTGGTGTGGGTAAGGTTTTTATGTAATTTTTGTGTGTCAGCTCATTGCAGCCAACGTGGGAGCCTCCACCTCCTGCAAATGCGGCCCCTCGCTTAACGTTCATCTACGGCGCTCATCACCACCAGCGCAAGGAGCGCCTTTGTCGCTCCTTGCCAGCAACTGTGGCCCTTGCTTCATGTGGGCCGCAGTGGCGGCGGGCTCGCTGTGTGAGCCCGCAAGCGTTAGCAACAACCCGCATGCTGACAACTATATATGTGAGTAGTGCTTCTCAACCTTCTTCATCTTGGTACTGGCTAGTTACCTTCTAATACCCAGGGGACCGCCTTTGAGATGCAGAATATTTTTAATATGTTGCACACAAAATTTTCATCTAGTTTTCAACTGATTTGAATAGAATATATTTTAACTGCAGATACACATTCATCAATAAACTTACTATTACTAATGGTTGTGGTATATTAAAAAAAAAAAAAAAAATCTCCTTATCCATCTTTAGTTTTGTGGACCAGCAGATATCAGGGATTGGCACTAGTCCTAGGACCAGCTACTGAGAACCACTGTACCTGAGAACCTCCCTTTTTTATATTATCCTATGAAAGATGTGTACCTCCATTATGTTCTCCAACAATTCACCACCATCATGTCTATTTTATTTCCTTGCTCTAATACTGTGTAAGTATTCATAATATTTACATAGTTGGATAGTAATTTAGGTTGAAAAAAAACTTTAGTCTATCAAGTTCAACCTTTTTAAATCTCCTCTTATCTGCAATACGCAGATTTATTGTTAATTGATCCAGGCAAACAGAAAAAAAAAACCCCAGTGAAACTTTGCCAATTGTCTCAAAGGTGAAATAATATAAAATTCCTTCCTGACCCAAGATACTGGCGATCAGATTCATCCCTGGATCAATACTCCCTCTCTATTTATCCAGGATAGCCCTTAATGCCCTTTTTATTTAAACATATATCCAATCCCTATCAAATCTGCTGTCACCACCTACTTTGGTAGAGAATTCCACAGATTAACCACACTTACTGTGAAGAACCCTTTTCTTTCTTTAAGGTGAAATATTTTTACTTCTAATCTCAAAGGATGTCCCATTGTCAGTTGAAAACCTCTTGTCACAAAATGTTTCCTTGACAAAGCCTTGTATTGACCCTGGATATATTTATATAAGGTAATCATATCCTCTCTTAGACGCCTTTTTTCAAGAGTAAATCCGTTTTTAATTTAGTTTTTTACGTCTTTTTTCATAACTTAGCCCCTCCATTCCACTAATTAGCTTTGTTGCCCTTCTCTGTACTTTTTCCAGCTCTAAAATGTCCTTTTTATGTATTGGTGCCCAAAATTGTACTCCATATTCCAAATGTACTAGAAATTTGTATAGTGGGAGAATTATATTTGCTTCCCATGCTTCTATACACTTCTTATTACATGCTAATATTTTACTTGCCTTTGCAGATGCTGCTTGGCATTGAGCACTGTTACCTAGGCTGTTGTCCACAAGTACTCCCACATCCCTTTCAATATCTAATACCCCTAGATTTGCCCCATTAAGATTATAAATTGCAAGGCTGTTTTTCCTTCCCAGATGCATAACTTTACATTTATTTGTATTAAATCTCATCTGCCACATAGATGCCCATTCCTCTAATTTATGCAAATCCCTTTGGAGGGAAAGTACATCTTTTTCTGATTTAATTACCTTGCACAACTTTGTGTCATCACCAAAAATGGAGACACCACACTCCAATCCCACTTCCAAGACTTTAATAAATATGTTAAAAAGGAGGGGACCTAATACTGAGCCCTGAGGAACCCCACTTACCACATTAGTCCAATCTGTGTATGTTCCATTTACAATAACCCTTTGCTTCCTGTCTTTTAGCCAGCTCTCAATCCATAAGCAAATATTTATGGCAATTCCTGTATCCCTTAGTTTTCTCAATAGTCTCCCATGTGGCACTGTATCAAAAGCCTTTGCAAAATCCACTGAGTTGCCTTGATCCAAGTTCCTACTAACCTCCTCATTGAAACTAATTAGGTTTGTTTGACATGACCTATCCTTCATAAATCCATGTTGGCTCCTACTTATAATCCTGTATATTATCCCTTATTAACCATTCTAAAAGCTTTCCCAGTATCGAAGTGAGACTCACTGGTCTATAATTCCCCGGATTTGCTCTTGCTCCCTTCTTAAATATAGGTATCACCTCTGCCTTTCTCCAGTCATCTGGTAGAGACCCTGTGTTGAGTGAATCTTGAAAAATCAGATATAATGGTTTTGCTATTACAGAGCCCAGTTCCCTCAGTATCCTTGGATGTATTCCATCAGGACCTTTATTAACATTTATTTTTTTCAACCTCTTTTGGATTTCTTCCTGCGTTAACCAGTTATTTGATGAAGGTAGTGTAGCCCCATTATGTTGCAGTGACCCAACCACTGGTACCTCCCTTGTGTATACCGAAGAAAAGAACCTATTTTGCTCATCTGCTCATCTGCCTTTTCCTGGTCACTAATTATCAGATGGCCTGTGTCACATTGTAATGTTCCTATAGCTTCCTTACTGGCCTTCTTCCCATTAATATATTTAAAACATATTTTAGGGTTAGTCTTACTCTCCTTTGCAACTAACTTTTCATTTTCGATTTTAGCCTAAGTCTAATAGCCCTTTTGCAAGCCTTGTTGATTTCCTTGTACTCCCGTAAAGCAGTCTCTATCCCCTCTTGTTTGTATAATTTAAATACTTGTTTTTTACTCCTCTTTAATTCATTGCTAATCCACATGGGTTGTGATTTATGCCTTCTGCTTTTATTTCCACATGGTATATGGTGATAGGTATGTTTATTTAGTAAGGATTTGAACGTTGTCCATTTATGTTCAGTATTTTTACCTGTCAGTTCTCTGTCCCAGTCTATACGTTGTATCACTGCCCTTAGACCGTTAAAATCTGCCCTTTTAAAATTAAGAGTTTTTGTTAGACCCTTTTTTAATTCAATCTCAAATGAGACTGTGTTGTGATCACTGTTTCCCAAAGGTTGCCCTATTTCAACATTTGATACTATATCAATATTATTTGTGATAACTAAATCCCCTTACCCTGAATGACCCTGAATTACAGCAAGATGGAGAGTTATAGCTCAGGTATAATATGGAAAGTAAAGTTCCTAATGATAAAAGTCTGTTTTAAACAGTAAAAAAATATATATATATTTATTTGAACCCATAACAATTGAGTGATTTCAGTTGACTGTTAGCAGCTGGTACGTGGCAGGTTGCCCACCTGTGACTCCCTTTAGGAGGCAGGTTGCCCACATGTGACTCCTGTTTAGCAGCTGGTACGTGGCTGGTAAGATAGCCTCATTTCTAGTAGGTTCTTGTATAACCTGGGCCAGATAATGATCTCTGAGTGTACTCAAGAACCTACTCCCCTTAGCTAAACTGCTGGTCTTATTTAACCAGTTTATTTCAGGGTAATTAAAATCTCCCATTATTAGAACTTGACCATGCTTAGCTGCATTTTCATTCTGTAACAGTAATTGCATTTCCCCACTTTTAATTATATTTGGGGGTTTATAGCATACTCCTACTAATATTCTTTTAGAATTTGCTCCTCCCCTATTTAACGCTACCCACAAACATTCAACATTACCGCTAATTCCACCATTAATATCTTCTCTGACTATAGGCTTAAATTCAGGCTTAACATACAGACAAATCCCTCCTCCTCTTTTACCATTGAGTCTATCTTTCCTAAATAGGTTCTAACCATCCACATTAACAGTCCGGTCATGAGCTTCATCCCACCACGCTTCAGTAATGCCTATTAAATCCTATTTCTCATTAACTAACTGCTAATAATCTCTCCCATTTTTTCTGGCATTAGCAAGCATACACCTTATGTTATGAGTCTGTAGTTCTGACGTCCCTGCCACTGTACTTGAATTACTTAGCAATATCTCCCTATTGACTGTACTAACCCTCCCCCATCTCCTCCCCCATGACTAGTTAATAAGTTCCTTAGCCCCTCTACACTTAACTACACCATTACTTCTATCTCGTCCCCCCCCAAGTTTAAAAACTCCCCAGCCATTCTACCATCCTATCCCCTAGCACAAAGCTCCCTCATCATTAAGGTGCAATCCATCCCTGCTATAGAGATTGTACCCAAGTGAGAAGTCAGCCCAGTGCTCTAAAAACCCAAACCCCTCCTTAATGCACCAAATTTTTTGCCACACATTAACCTCCCTATGCTCCTTCTGCCTCCCTGGGCTAGCACGTGGCACTGGTAGTATCTCAAAAAACACTACCTTGGAGGTCCTTGCCTTCAGCTTAATACCTAGTTCTATAAAATCATTCTTTAGGACACTCCATCTTCCACTAACTTTGTCATTGGTACCAATATGTACCAAGACCACCGGTTCATTTCCAACCCCTCCCAATAATTTGTCTACCCTATCCCCAACATGCCGAACCTAAGCACCCGGGAGACAGCAAACTGTTTGATTGCTGGGATCTGGGTGACAAATCACCCTGTCTACCTTCCTAATAAGAGAGTCCCCAACAACCAGAACCTGCCTGTTGCTCTGCTATGCTGCACCTCCACTCCTCCAGTAGAACTGTTCTTCCGTCTGTTAGAGGGAACAGCTCTATCTGGCATTGCCATTCCTGAATGGACATCCCCAACAGTTTCACTCAATCTGGCAAATCTGTTGGTGCTTGCCAACTCAGAAATGGCCTCCCTCCTGCTCCTGTTCCCCCTACTTCCCCTGGTAACTGTAACCCAGCTACCTTCCTGGACATCCTAACTAGCGCCAGCTCCACCCTCCATGCTAGGCCCAGCAAAACTGTGCTCTGTGAGCACCAACCCCCTTTCCAGTGGAGCAATAACACTAAGTGCTGCAATTCTCCTCTCCAGTTCTCCAATTTGATTTTCAAGATAGGCAACATGCTCACACCTGTCACAGAGGTATGGACTCTGGAGCATCTGTTCCCGTAGTGCATACATATGACTGAATGTACACTGAGTGAGGTTGCCACTGGACTGACTCATAATTACAGTCGGTAAAAAAAAATGTATAAAGCACTACAATGTTCTCCCCCTTTGCACTCCTTCCTTATATTTAAACTCCTACACTTATACTAGAACTGCCCTTATTTTAGAAGTGTTCGTACCTTCCCCTGTTTTTATTAGGTTCTTACTACTCACCTGCTCACAAATCACTGCACAAGTACACAACACACTTACTATTCAGGAGAATCACAGAACAGATGCAAGCAGACCACAAAAAGTCACACACTGATATGGCTTTACACAGGCAAAACCACACCCCCTCTCAGCTGCCACTTATCACTGCACAAGTACACAACACACTTACTGTTCAGGAGAATCACAGAACAGATGCAAAGCTCTGTGTAGTATCCCCAAATGTCTTTCCACACATGGAATAAGTATTTGTTGCAGGAAAATATAGTGACAGTAAATAATTTAATTTTCGGCACAGACAGTTCACAGCTAAATTATCAGTTTGGTAATTTGACTGAGATTTGCATCAGTGCATGTTGTTGTTTATTCGTTCAGACATGTCTGACTATCCGTGACTATGGACGGCAGCACACCAGGTACATCTGTCAGTCACTGCCCCTCTGAGCTCCATTAAATTCATGTTCATTGCTTCATCTCATCTTTCCATCTTTGCCTCTGTCGTCCTTTTCTTTGTGTGCCATCAATCTTTCCCAGCATCAGAGTCTTCTCTAGGGAATCCTGTTGCCTCATGATATGGCCAATGTGGACCTTTGTTTATAGTGTAATATCTTTACTTTCATCTAGCTTGTCCAAGTTTGCCATAGCTTTCCTCCCCAGAAGCAAACTTCTTTTAATTTCATGGCTACAGTCACCATCTGAAGAGATCTTGAATTCCAGGAAAATAAAACCTGTCACTGCCTTAATTTCTTTCCCATCTATTGCCAGGCACAGAGATTGCCGTTTGCCATGATCTGCGTCGTTTTATTGTTGAGCAGCAGGCCAGCTTTTGCACTCTTTGTTTACCCTCATCAATAGGTCCTTTACTTCCTCCTCACTTTCAGTCATCAGAGTAGTATCCGCGTATCTGAGGTTGTTGATGTTTCTTTGAACAATATTGATTCCATCTTTGGATTTAACCAGCCCAGCCTCATGCATGATGTACTGATGCGTATAAGCTGAATAAATAAAACCTTGTCCCACACCTTTTCTGATCTTGAACAATTCTGTTGTCCCATGTTCTTGGTCCATATATTGTTGGAGCCAAGCTTATAGGATCTTAAGCATTACCTTTCTAGCATGTAGAATGAGTGCAATTGTTAGATAATTGGAGCACTCTTTGGCACTGCCTTATTTTTTGGTTGGGATGTAGACTGATCTTTTCCAGCCCGTTGACATAAGGCAAGTAATACTTTCACAGCATCTTCTTTGAATTTTGATTAGTTCATTTGCGATTCCATCAACTCCTGCAGCCTTGTTATCAGCAAGGAATCCTAGGACCCATCTTACTTCGCTCTGCAAGATGTCTGGCTCCAGGTCATTGGACAAACTATTGAGATCATCAATGCTGTTAACATCCTTCCTGTATATTTTCTATACTATGACGTGTTGAATATCTTTGTAGAACTGGACAACTTCAGATTTTTCAGCATCAATGTTGTACCAGAGACTTGGATCACTTTGATGTTAATGGCTTACCTTGAATTCAAATTTAAATCATTCTGTAATTTATTTACACATTCTGTAATTTATGAGCACTGTTATAGCCTAAGAGTATACTGAGGCTTAATTACCGTATATACTCGAGTATAAGGCAAGTTTTTCAGCCCTTTTTTTAAGGCTAAAAATGGGCCCCCTCGTCTTATACTCGAGTCACTCTCCCACCGTGTCTCTCTAACCCCTCCGTGTCTCTCTACCCCCCCGTGTCTCTCTACCCCCTGTGTCTCTCTACCCCCCTGTGTCTCACTAAACCCCCGTGTCTCTTTCCCTCCCCCCTCCTCATCCTCAACCCCCCTACTCAACCTAAACCCCCCTCAACCCCCCTCCTCAACCTAAACCCCCCTAAATACCTCCCCCTCTCCCCTCACTTATATGCTAATATAGTATATGCTAATGACGCGGCGCGCATGTGACGTCACATGCGCGCCGGGTCAAAGAGCGGAGCAGAAGCAGGTAAGTGAGGGGAGAGGTTGAGGTATTTAGGGGGGGTTTAGGTTGAGGAGGGGGGTTGAGGGGGGTTGAGGTAGAGGAGGGGGGTTGAGGTTGAGGAGGGAGGTTGAAGGGGGTTGAGGTTGAGGAGGGAGGTTGAGGGGGGAGTTTGAGGATGGGGGAGTTGAGGAGAGGGGTGAGGATGGGGGGGTTGAGGAGGGAGGATGAGGAGGGAGGATGAGGAGGAGGGATTGAGGAGGGGGGTTGAGGAGGGGGGTTGAGGATGGGGGGTTGAGGATGGGGGGTTGAGGAGAGAGTATGAGCATGGGGGGGTTGAAGAGGGAGGATAAGGAGAGGGGTTGAGGTTGGGGGGGTTGAGGATGGGCGGTTGAGGATGGGGGGTTGAGGCGGGAGGATAAGGAGAGGGGTTGAGGTTGAGGAGGGGGTTTGCGGTTGAGGGGGGTTGAGGTTGAGGAGGGAGGTTGAGGGGGGTTGAGGTTGAGGATGGGGGGGTTGAGGAGGGAGGATGAGGAGGGAGGTTGAGGAGGGGGTTGAGGATGAGGAGGGAGGTTGAGGAGGGGGTTGAGGATGAGGAGGGGGTTGAGGATGAGGAGGGAGGTTGAGGATGAGGAGGGAGGTTGAGGAGGGGATTGAGGATGAGGCGGGAGGATTAGGAGTGGGGTTGAGGAGGGTGATAAGGGAGGGGGAAGAGACACAGGGAAGGTAGAGGTTGGAAGAGACACAGGGAAGAGAGAGGGGAGAAGAGACACAGGAAATGGAGAGGGGAGAAGAGACACAGGGAAAGGAGAGGGGAGAAGAGACAGAGGAGAGAAAGGGGGACACAGAGGGACCCAGGCGGCAGCACATTTCCCACCCTCGGCTTATACTCGAGTCACTCATTTTACCCAGTATTTTTTTGGTAAAATAGATGCCTTGGCTTATACTCGGGTCGGCTTATACCCGAGTATATACGGTAAGTCAGATTTTTAGGTAGACAGAATGGGCAGATCAGATGGACCTTTTTGGTTATCTATGTTTCTGTTACTTAATTTTGTCTAGCAAATCAGGACCTATAAGGAACTAATGAGCCAACAATACCTGTATAAACTTTTTGTCATGACTACATTGTTTGGTGACTGTAGTGTTCTCATTAATTATGGATTTGGCCAAGGGCACATGACATTGTGGCATTGTAATTACGTATTATTGTTGTTTGGTTAAATGTTGCCTGTACATTGTTATCTTTTATCCTAGTTATAATATGTTATAGAGGGAAAATGTGATATAGAGCTTGATAATATATGAGGAAAAGAGGTTATGCGCAAAGATAACCCCTTTTTAAACACACCCTTATACCCAGTTAAGATTGATCCCCATGAAAATAATGTATAAAGAATTAAGGTAAAAATGCTCTGCACATAAGCTTACATCAGAACATTGCATCCTCACACATACAGACCTTGATAAACAGCATCCAAGTTAGATAACTGCTCTTCGGGAGTCCTAAGCAAACACTGGAGATTAACATAATAGACACTTGTCATGTAGCTTAGGCACCTGGCAAGCTTATCTCAAGAGTTTCTATAGCAACCAAGGATGCAAGGCAGATGGAACTTAGTTCTGACATCACACACATACACAAAGGTACACAAGGGTGTGGTATGGGATGGGAGGCTGAATGAATTTCATGGTTTATGTTTTTGACTTTCGGCCCTAACTTGTGGGCTTGTTCAATTGAATAGCACCGCGTTTTTAGCAGACCGCAAGCCTGCAGACATATGGCCTATATACCGCGAGATGCAGCCTTCGGATTGTATGAGGCTCCTATTGTTTGCCCCAATAGCAAAAACATGCTGCAAAGGAAATAGTGTTTAATATAAGGCTCCAGTCAATCGAAATCCTTGCATTGGTACACTTAACCTACTTCCGCTTATAGATCTTATAGTGGGTGGATATCAGCAGCAGCTGAGTCTGAATTTTGAAACTAAGTTTAGTGGGGGGGGGGTTTGTTTTGTTTTTTTACTTTTTTCCTATATCTAATCACTATATCTACTGGGTACAGTTTGATGAATATGATAATTTATTACCTGGAACAATTCAGTGTATCCAATTGCATTTGCAGGATGTAACATCAGCTTTATAGAATCACATATCTTAAGTTATCATTTTAAAGCGTAGAGATTGGAATTATACAGAAATTAAACAGAATTTAACACATGTAAGCATACTTCCCAATCTAACAATACATCCAGTCAAGGAAATTCTGTTTCCCACATATTCTGCCACTATGTTTCAGCACCTGCTAACCTACACATTTCTTGATAATTTTGCTGTCTGGCTCCATCATTTTCACTCTAGTGTACCTACACGTCTTACCTAGAGAAGACTTTGATGCTGTGAAAAATTGAAGGGACTCGAAGAAGGGGGAGGCAGAGACTGTGATGGATACATGAGATCATTGAAGCAATGGACATGAGCTTGATGGAGCTCAGAGGGGCAGTGGCTGACAGATGTACTGGCATGCTGCAGTCCATAAGGTTATGAAGAATCTTGCACTACTGAACTGCTAAACAACAAAATGCTCTTTCCTTAGCATCTCACAATAGCAATACAGCCCGATTCAATTGAGCAATTGTAACTTACCGTAAGTTATTTTGCTATTCAATTTGTGTCTTTTTGTGGGCTACAAATCGGTTACGAGTTATGGCCTTGAAATCCTTGTGGATGTTATAACCAGAACTTACAGCCCATCTAAGCCTTTGATCTTTTACGTCTGCAAGAGTTCTGAGCGCTATAATAGCAAATCGCTATTCAGTTACTACAATTCCCCAAGCCTGCAAATGTGTTCAAACCCGTGAATGGAAAATGTAGGAGAAAATCCTACGGGTACCAGATAGGACTCGCAAGGGGGTTTAACCCCTGTCCGTAGCACTGACAGTGCAAATAAAAAATCAATACTGTAAATGACGGGGAAACCGATGCAAGACATTAGAATAAATTGCACAACAGTCTCAAGCTCGCAAATCGGCAGTAAAAAATATATTTTTTTATGTTTCGTATCGGGGGTTACATCGATCTCGGGAATCAATGAGTTAATACATATCAGGCCACCCACATGGACTAGAACAGTGTTGGCATTCATTTTTATTATTTTGTGTTTTGCGAGTCCGATCGCATATGGGACCCCCACATGCTAATTGATTGACATGTAACCTCCATGTTTTACTTACGTCATTTTCTATTGGCTGTTTCTAAATGGCCTTGCTTAATAGATCATGTTCCTGCTCTGAAATGCTACAATTGCATGGTTTACGGTATCAGCTTTCGGCCCCTAACTTGCGGGCTTGTTCAATTGAATAGTACCGAATTGTAGCAGAGCTCAAGCCTGCAGTAAGCCAGCAGACAAACGGCCTGCACACCGCGAGATGCAGGCTTTGAATTTAATCGGGCTCATAGTTCCCAACTCACCAGGATGGAAGCTTCCTTGACTTTATATTTACCAATCTCTTCACAGTGTCCAATCTTGCCATCTCCCTGTTCTCTCAACGTCCTATTCTGCAACCTCGCCATACCTTCCACTCACTGCCCTTTATTAATTCCCTCTATGGACCTGCAACAATTTTCCAATGTGCTACAACCCCTGCTTAGCCTCCCCACAACATCACCTGCCCTGATATTACCACCTCATAGTACAGCTACATAATATTTTCAATCCTTGACACTCTTGCTTCTACAACTCCAGCATCTACAGGCTGACTCTCTTGATCTCGTCTACAACCATGGAACACTGTACAAACATGTTATATCGTGAGGTGCGCCCGCACTGCTGAATGGCTATGGAGGAAATCTCACACTTCAGCAGACTTCCTCCATTTCAAGTTTATGCTGGGATCATACTTCTCTGCCCTCAATCTTACACTACTTTTCATTGTTAATATCAACTTTGTCCTCCAACCCAAACTTCTGCTTTCTATATTCAACACTCTCCTCTGTCCACCCCCACCTCCTACTCCTTCCTGATTCACAGCTGAAATCTTTGCCAGCCACTTTAAAAACAAAATTGATCATATCTGGAACATACTCTCCACTCACTGTGGCTCAAACTCTTAACTGATACTTAACTGACCCTGACCCTAAACCCTTAACTGCCCCGACATCTGCATCTGAATATCGCCCTATCTCTCTACTTCTCTTAGCGTCAAAACTTGAGTGGCTACAACTGCCTAACCCAATTCCTTTCCTCAAACTCCTTTTTTACCCCTTCAGTCTGGGTTTTGGCTTCAACAATCCACAGAATCAGCTCTCACAAAAATCACGAATGACTTGCTCACCACCAAGTCAAAGGTTCACTTTTCTTTAACAATTCTCCTGGATCCCTCTGCTGCCTTTGATACAGTTGACAATCCTCTACTTCAATTCAAACTCAACATTTCTAAGACTATGGTCTTAATCTTCTACCCTCTATTGCAGCTCCCACACCTCAAATATCTTGCTTTTGACAATGCCACCATGATTCCGACCTCTCAGGCCCCATGTATTTATGTTCTATTGGCTCTGCCCTCTCTTTCAGTCCTCACATACAATCAATAAACAAAATGATGACACCTTCACCTAAAAACACCTCCAAAATATGCCGTAATCACAAGAAGCAACTACAATTCGAATCCATTCTCTCATATCTCAATTACTGCAACTCACTCCTTGGTGGCCTTCCCATCATCCACCTATCTTCCCTCCAGTACATTATGACTGACTCATCTAGATTTATATACCACTCATTTGACACT
This sequence comes from Discoglossus pictus, assembly GCA_027410445.1. NCBI lineage: Eukaryota > Metazoa > Chordata > Amphibia > Anura > Alytidae > Discoglossus > Discoglossus pictus. The sequence goes on from CM050164.1 coordinate 431,919,606, forward strand.
TAGTATCTGCAGCAACTGTAAGTCACTCTACTGGCTTCCATAGCCTCCAGAACAAAATTTAAAAGCAGACTCCAAATGTAAAACCAGAACATATAAAGCCTGTAGCAACAGTGCACCTCCTTATATCTCTACCCTTGTCTCAAAATTCTCCTCAAATACCCTCTTTGATCTGCTAATGCCATTCTTTTTTCCTCCTCTCTTTTATCCTCCTTCACTCTCATCTGCAGGACTTTTCTTGAGCTGTGGAATTGTAACTTGTACTCTCTCTATTTTATTTTACTTTGTAAATAAGAGTTATAATAATAGTAATTATAATAATGTTAAAATATTTTTTTTTAAATCATTGCATATGAATTTAAAACATCTAGCTCATATTGTTAGGGCATTACTGTGTTTCTTTAAATTCTTAATTATCACAAAAACAAGCAGCAGTGTTTCTTTTGGTGTCTTTCTTGCCAAGTAGCGCATTCCTAAATACTTAGAAATTGGCTAAAAGTACATTGTGATGATGTTTATCCCATGCAACTAATGGTGGGAAATACATAAAATCTTTCATTTCAGTTATAAATAACATAACAACAACATTCACAATGTCAAATATGCAAGAATAGTTTTATGCCCTGGGGTTTTTTGCTTGTTTTCTCCTTTTATGAGCATGGCTGTACTGATGTAGACATATGTTTACAAAACATCAGCACAAACTTGTTGGCAACCTATCTTTTAGTATTCAATGCGGATGGCAAATTCAATATATAAGCCTTTCCTGTGCCAAATCATACATCATGCTGCGGATTTTAGGTTACCTGAGTTTGTTGAACATAAATATTTTTCAGCATTCATACCAGGTTTGAATTGTTAAAGGGCCACTGTGGTCCTATATTTACATGATTAAAAGTTGTGTTTTATTTGATCACGTTTAGTTATTTAAAAGATATAGAAAAGTTGTGCTATTATTAACAGTATTATTATTATCTGTTTTATTTACCATGTTGGTCTCTTCATTTATCCTTTAAAACAAGTATTGAAATAAAAGTTATGTTTTAATTTCCCCCACTTAGGAATACATTAAATTATACAACTAGTGCTATTATTAGTATGTTATTTTCTTTTTGAAAATATTCACATTATTATCTGTGCTAATAATGACATATTCCATATTTCTACTGTTCTCGTACAGCTATGACAGCTAATCTTGAATGAGAGATACATTGCAATTAATTAAATGTTCAAGTAGTCACATTCTGAATGAAAATGTGATAATTAGCACTAATTTGTGATAATTACTTCTTCACTATTAATTCAGCATTCCCCTTGCTATACAACGTCTCTGGGACACAGGGGAGACGCACTTGCTTATTTCCCTATAAGATTTATTTACATTTTATGTTTATATTATAATTAGATTTGTAATTGTGCCCTTCATTTCTTGAGTAAATCAATATCAAGTGTGTATAATTTCACATACATATGGCCAAATCAGAACTGAGTGAGGGGCTCAACCAGGGACACTGGGCCCTATACCACCCGGCTAATCAGAAGCACCCACCAACTGACAACTTTTCAGTTTCACTAACCTAGACCCTCACACAACACCACCTTCTCAACAGAGGGTACTGTTCTTATGAAAATAAAACAAATAGATATATTAAAATAGTAATAGTGTTATAAATTGCACACATTTCTATACTTTTTGAAAAACTTGATAAAAGAACAGCTTTTGATTATCCAACCTTAATTATCTGACATGCCTTCCCACTTATCCTGTCCACACAAACCTATGATTTACATAACTTTACAGTGCCGGTTTCTGCATTATCACCTACATCTCTTACAGCCCACCCACAGACATATTCACTAATTATCCCTCTACTTCAATTACCTGCCAAGCCCTTGTTTCTCCTTTTTAATTCTTTCATTTTTGTTTTAATTAATCCTGTATGCTTGCTCTCAGTCTTACAAAGCACTTTATATAAAAGTGTCATGTATATGATTCTTAGCTGAAGGACAGAAGGGTCATCAACTCCTTCTGTATCAGTCAAATTATATATTGTTATACCTATGTTTTACTGTACCCCAGCATTCGTGAATATGTTGACTTATATAAATAAAGAGATGATGAGATATCTTCAAAAGATGCTCAACACATATCTATTTACCCAACCATTTGGGTAACAAAATATTTATGGAAGAAGCATATAGTGCTTTGAGCCCAATTAGGCAAAAGAGAGCTAGAGCTATATAGGTTGCTATTATTATTATTATTATTATTAATAATAATAACGATTATTCTCCTATGTCCTGCAGTTTCCTGCAATATAGCTGATCAAGATGGACATCTCCATGGACATCTCAAAAAGAAGTTATTTACTTAACCCAGTGACATACTGCCAGAAATGAGAGAGTAAAGAAGCATTTTCACATCTTGTTGTACCTAGACTATACACACACACATCATCTTTAAGCAGGCTCAGCAATCTCATGACATTCTACTTGTATATATCAGCATGACAGGATTGGGGAGAGGGTGAACAAAAGATGGTATCCTTTCTAAACTGATGAGCCATTATACCATGTGTACCCATACACAATAAAAATGTAGATCATACTCACAAAGGTTGTGATATTCAAGGTGGGGCCTCTCAAACACAACCCTGAAGATTATAGATTATATACATGATTTCCTATTGTTAATTTAAACACACTCACTATTTAAGAACATTATTTTGATAAAGCAATGGGATTTTCATACTTCTAATTCTTCAACACTGTATGCATCTTTAGTACGATGGTGGATCAAATGATATTGAAAAGGTGGTCTACTTCCAATATGTACTGCGACTTTTCTGTAACATCTGAATAGAAGTAAAGATGTAAACTATGCATCTTCACAGTTTTTATTAGACATTTCTGTATTTTTGTCTGTAGCTGGGAGTGAAATCAAAATGTACAATAATGACATACGAATAGCATTGCATAAAGGTGGATCTGCTAAGAGAGCTAGAAAGATGACAGTCAGCGTAAGGCATTGTCATTTTACATTTCTTAGCAAGTACATCAAAAAGAAAGCATTTACACATAACCCATTGAATTCCCCACAGTAATATCTAATTATGATGGTTTTAATATTGCATAGTTGATCAAAGGTTACATTTTATATATTAAGCTTGAACTTCATTTCATTATTTTAACACTTTACATGAAGATGTAGAGGTAAATGACTATACATTATATTATACTAGGAAATTGCCCGTTGCTCATCGTGAGCCCTGCGCTGAGCGCCTTCGGTGCTCATCGCATGGCTCGCAAAAAGCGTCTTTGGCGCTCATTGCGAGCCTCTTCTCCCATATACTTTATGGTCCTCGAGACTTCAGCAACCGGCAAGTTTTGTGCTTGGGAATGACCACCTTCGGTGCTCACCGTGAGCCTCTCCCCACTCTCTAACCCCTGTGTATGTTTCCCCCTCTCCCCCTCCTCTCCCTGCACTGTGTCTTTTGTTTTTTCTTACTTCCCTCCCCTGAGTCTCTTGTCCTCTGTCTCTCAGCCCTGTGTCTCTTGCGCGTTGTTCGGCTGTGTTACTGGCTTCTGCTTTGTGTATTTTGTAAGTGCTGTGTGCCTTGCGTTGTTGGTGTAAGGGTTACTGGGTTCGATGTAGTGTATTTTCTAAGTCCCCCGTGCTTGGCGTTGTTGGTGCAAGTGTTACTGTCTTCGGCCTAGTTTTGATCATGTTTGATCAGTTTTACGTTTTTTTCTGCCACCATTTTTTCCCTCGCGTAGCCGATTTTCGAATAAGGAATATGGGTCTGATTATCTTGCAACCTCACTCACAGGCTCACTGGCTCTCCCACTGTGCTGTATGTGAGTGTATAAGTAATTTTTTGGAAGTATTTGGCGTTTTTTGGTGGTCTTTGGAGTTTCGCGCTTGAATACATTTTGGACGTTTTGTAGTGTTGCGTGCCTTGTGTTAAACGGCAAAGTGCTAAGTGCTTCGGTGCTGACAGCGGCCATTGACAAGAATGTCTTTTGTGCAGCCTAACTCCCACGTTCCTTTGGCACTCATTGCAGCCTAAAAGTCCCACAGCCTCTCAGTCGCATGCCTCAACTGCTCTCTTCACGAGAGCCGCAATATTTAACATTTCGTGACCAACCTTGCAAATGTGACCAACACTGACAACTATATATATGATATGTGACATCATTGTGCATGTGAGGTCCCTCCTCACCAGCCCTTAACATCAACACCTGGGGTGCTGTTGAGGATGTCTCCCAGTCATCGTCCGCAGAAACGGGATTAAGCTTTTTAGGTATGTAAGGAGTAAACTTAAACAGTAATTTCCATGGTGCATAACACCAAAATAGCAGTACATAATATAATTGTCGTAATTGCGAGTTGTCGTCATACAATGTTAAAAATTGCCAAGCGAACATGACGAAATACGTAGCAATTGGCCGCTAGCAATGTTGAAATACTTTTTGAATTTTTTAAATAGAAAAATCATGAAACAAGTGTCTGTTTACATGAGAATTAGGTATGCCTCCAGACAGACTCGCAAGAGCAGAAAAAGGGTTAACCCTTCCCAAATATATTTGTGAAGGGAAATAACTGTTGGAAACCCTAAATATTTGACTTGTGGGTTAACTGATGGCTGATGACATTCCTGAAAGCGGAGAGAAACCATAATTTGTGTGTTCACAGAGCTTGCAACAGCCATTGTCGGCAGATAAAGTTAATCATGAACAGTCAGCAGTGTGTTTGGAAACAGACCTATTACTGCAGATTTGTAGCTGTTATAAGTGTATTTAAAAAAAAGAAATAGATAATTTTAACATAGAATCTTGTGCTCTTTCATGCCATGAAGAGCACTTATAGTGAGGTAAATCGCCCTTTAATTATTTCAAAATCATGTGTCTGTTTCCCCCCTCCCTCATCATCCTCCCCTGTGTCTCTTCCCCCTCCCTCATCATCCTCCCCCCTCCCTTGATGATAAGAGGGGGAAAAGACATAGGGATAAGTGTGAGGGGTGTTAGGGTAAGGGGTGTTAGGGATAAGGGTGAGGGGGTTAGGTGTTAGGGTGAGGGGTGTTAGGGCTAAGTGTGAGGGGTGTTAGGGATAATTGTAAGGGGTGTTAGGGTGAGGCATGTTAGGAATAAGTGTGAGTGGTGTTAGGTCTTAGGGATAAGTGTGAGAATGTTAGGGTTAGGTGTTAGGGTAAGGGCTGTTATGGATAAGTGTAAGGGGGTATTAGGGTTAGGTATTAGGGTGAGGCATGTTAGGAATAAGTGTGAGGGGTGTTAGGTCTTAGGGATAAGTGTGAGAATGTTAGGGTTAGGTGTTAGGTTGATGGGTGTTATGGATAAGTGTGAGGGGTGTTAGGGTTAGGGTAAGGGGTGTTTGGGATAAGTGTGATGGGTGTTAGGGTAAGGAATATTAGGGTTAGGTGTTAGGGTAAGGACTGTTAGGGATAAGTGTAAAGGGGTATTAGGGTTAGGTGTTAGGGTGAGGCATGTTAGGAATAAGTGTGAGGGGTGTTAGGTCTTAGGGATAAGTGTGAGAATGTTAGGGTTAGGTGTAAGGTTGATGGGTGTTATGGATAAGTGTGAGGGGTGTTAGGGTTCGGGTAAAGGGTGTTAGGGATACGTGTGATGGGTGTTAGGGTAAGGAATGTTAGGGTTAGGTGTTAGGGTAAGGGCTGTTAGGGATAAGTGTAAGGGGGGTATTAGGGTTAGGTGTTAGGGTGAGGGGTGTTAGGGATAAGTGTGAGTTGTGTTAGGGTTAGGTGTTAGGGTGAGGGATGTTAGGGTTAGGTGTTAGGGATAAGTGTGAGGGGTGTTAGGGTTTGGGTAAGGGGTGTTAGGGATAAGTGTGAGGGGTGTTAGGGTTAGGGCGAGGGGTGTTAGGGATAAGTGTGAGGGGTGTTAGAGTTAGGTGTTAGGGTGAGGGGTGTTAGGGATAAGTGTAAGGGGTGTTAGGGTTAGGTGTTAGGGTTAGGGATGTTAGGGTTAGGTTTTAGGGATAAGTGTGATGGGTGTTAGGGTTAGGGTAAGGGGTGTTAGGGATAAGTGTGAGGGGTGTTAGGGTTAGGGTGAGGGGTGTTAGGGATAAGTGTGAGGGGTGTTAGGGTTAGGTGTTAGGGTGAGGGGTGTTAGGGATAAGTGTAAGGGGTGTTAGGGTTAGGTGTTAGGGTGAGGGATGTTAGGTGTTAGGGATACGTGTGAGGGGTGTTAGGGTTAGGGTAAGGGGTGTTAGGGATAAGTGTGAGGGGTGTTAGGTTTAGGGTGAGGGGTGTTAGGGATAAGTGTGAGGGGTGTTAGGGTTAGGTGTTAGGGATAAGTGTGAGGGGTGTTAGGGTTAGGGTAAGGGGTGTTAGGGATAAGTGTAAGGGGTGTTAGGGTTAGGTGTTAGGGATAAGTGTGATGGGTGTTAGGGTTAGGGTAAGGTATTGTTAGGGATAAGTGTGTGGAGTGTTAGGGTTAGGGTGAGGGGTGTTAGGGATAAGTGTGAGGGGTGTTAGGGTTAGGATGAGGGGTGTAAGGGATAAGTGTGAGGGGTGTTAGGGTTAGGTGTTAGGGTGAGGGATGTTAGGGTTAGGTGTTAGGGATAAGTGTGAGGGGTGTTAGGGTTATGATAAGGGGTGTTAGGGATAAGTGTGAGGGGTGTTAGGGTTAGGGTGTTAGGGATAAGTGTAAGGGGTGTTAGGGTTAGGTGTTATGGTGAGGGATGTTAGGGTTAGGTGTTAGGAATAAGTGTGAGGGGTTTTAGGGTTAGGGTAAGGGGTGTTAGGGATAAGTGTGAGGGGTGTTAGGGTTAGGGTGAGGGGTGTTAGTGATAAGTGTGAGGGGTGTTAGGGTTAGGTGTTAGGGTGAGGGGTGTTAGGGATAAGTGTAAGCGGTGTTAGGGTTAGGTGTTAGGGTGAGGGATGTTAGGGTTAGGTGTTAGGGTGAGGGATGCTAGGGTTAGGTGTTAGGGATAAGTGTGAGGGGTGTTAGGGTTGGGTGCTAAGGTGAGGGGAGGATGATGATAAGGCGGGGAAGAGACACAGGGGTGTCCTTACAGCAGAGATCTAAAGAGTCCTTCAGGACTGTATTGCACACTGTGTACAGTAGCCTAGCTATGGTTTTCCCTATTGATGCAGTATCACCTACACTCAGCCTCCTCTCAGTAAGACTGCAAGTTAGTTATGATTCCAAAATGGCTGCTGTCCATGAGGTAGAAGGGTGTGGAAGGCAGGGTATGATGCTGATTGGCTGGAATATGTCTGCTGACTGTGAGTTGCAGGGTCAAAGTTTGCTCAATGATAAAGTATAGGGGGCGGGTCGAATATCGCATATGTTCGCAGTTCGCCGCGAACGCGAACATGCTATGTTCGCCGGGAACAGTCCGTCGGAGAACTATTCGCGACATCTCTACTGTAATGTTAACTTCTTACCTATATTTTAGATTACATGTTTATATCCAGCAAAAGCTTGGTACCAGCTACTTATCTGTAGATTTGTCCTCTTTGTATTCCTTCTTTCTATTTGGAACAGTGTGATACTTCAGTAATTTTCTGTTTGCAATTGATGTTCTGGTAACCCCCCAATATTTTCTTTAATAATTATACCCTCATAGTTATACATTCAGGTACCCCTATAAGTCTTTTGAGTGTGGCATAATTATTTGAGCTAATAATGAAGATTTCCTAAAGCTTATTAGCTTTTTACATATATTAAGCTTTTTAGGTATGCAAAATAGGCAGACTAGATGGACATTTGGTTCTTATCTGCCATCATATCTATGTTTCTATTTTTTGCTGGAAGCATTTCTTTGCCACATTGGTTGAAAATCGTGGAATTTAGTCTGACAATATTTTATTTTCTATTTAAGTTTTGTACATTTTTTTAATATTTGACGTTACTTCCTCCAAACCGAATACTTTATTTGTAGCTGTATGACTTACATGTCTGCATTCAGCACATCATCTTGTTTGTTATTGTAAAGCCACCAACATCACTTTGTGTTGCTGTATCTGTCACTGAATATTCCCTTGTACATTTATAAACCTACATTGAACAAATGCCAGATCTACACCCTTAATATATTAATTTACACATTTCTTCCTGCATTCTGACCTTCAACACATGCTCCAGTGAAATGGTAATTAAAATATGTGTCCTCTATTAATTGCTTATTGAAAATTTCCTTAGACTTGTCACTAATGTGGATGTATTCATGTAACATTATCCATTTAATCTAGAGCAGCAGTAGGACTAATATTTTATATTTATTTCATGCATATGCATACTCGTGGTGAAAAATAGCATTACTGATTACATGTATGATAATAGAACTGTAATGCTGACTTTAAAGTGTATAATATGAGAGACAATATAGAAAAAGATTAATTCACAAAATATGATATTTTACATTGAGGCTGTGAAATATGGCTATCCAACCTGTGGACCCATTCCAGCCTTCAAGACTGGATATAAGTAGCAGCTGAGAGCACCATGTGCAGGAAATGGATTAAAGTTGGAGCGTTCACATGCCATGAGCTAAGATATTAACAAGATATTAATAGCCTATTAACCACATTCAAACATACAGCATCACAGATTAGCTCTGGTAACTAGTTGAACTGAGCAAGAGACCGGAAACTTAAGTGTTTTAAATAATGGACAATAAAATATTTTACTACCCTACAAATAATATGTATTATGTTTTTATTACTGTCTTTTGTTGTATAAGTAACTATTTACACTTGTTACAGTCACCACCTCTTACTTTGGCATTGTAATATCTATAAATTAAAGACTAAATATTGTTTGTGTGCATGTACATCTTCATATTTAAGGCATGCCCAAAATGTATTTTTTGCACAGAATTTTAACAAACACAAGTGGATATATAATTATATACACACATGCATTATCTTTCATGGCTTTTTATGCCAAACCTCTTTTCCAGAAATTGCATACTGGGTAAGGTATTCACTGGATATACAAAACCCCTCACATTTTTGTAAATATTTTATTACTAGCGACTTGCCCGTCAAAAAATGACAGTCAATAAAATTTTAATGCTGTGAAAACTGTTTGCCACACAATATGAGTCTCTGACATTCTTCACCTTTTTTTTATTATGTCCAAAGAAATACAACATTTTTAATAAAACTTTTTATTTTTTAAACTTTCAACTTGTATTTCACCAACAGGTATATCATATTTTGTTTTTGAATACTAACTAGTGATGTCCCGAACAGTTCACCGGAGAACTATTCGCGGCGATTTTTGCATGTTCGCGTTCGCTTCGAATGGCGAACACATGCGCTTTTTGGTTTGCCCCCTATACTTTATCATTGAGGAAACTTTGAACATCATTTATTTTATTTTATAATTTTTTGTGTGTAATCTATGCCTGCCTGCCAGCATGTGTGTGTGACAGGCTAACACCTAACAGCTTATATTGTGCTTATTTTCACTACTCATACCTGGTGGTGTAACATACATTGAAAACAACCATTTTTTTCCTGTAATCTAATTTCAGTTGCCTGCCTGTGTCAGGCTCACAGCTTATATTGTGCTCAGTGACATAAAACACTTCTTTAAAACACTTTTTTGACTGTAATAGATTGAATAGCAATTGCCTGCTTACAGGCGTGTGTGTGAAGCCTCTACTCTGCAAACTTTTGCCAGTGCACAGTGACACTCATATCTGGTGTCACAGTAGCTTGCACGCATAGTACCACTAATCGAAAAAAAAATGACAGGCAGAGGCAGGCCACCCCGCAGGGGCCGTCGTGGTCGTGGTGCTGTGATTCCCTTTGGCCCTAGAATAATGCCCAGTTTTCAGAGGCAACGTACCCTGAACTTGAAAAGTTCTGAGGACATGGTTGACTGGCTAACACAGGACACCCAATCTTCTACAGCTTCCGCTCAGAACATTGACGCACCATCCTCCTCCAGCTTAGCTTCGGCACCTCTCCAGTTACCACTCGCCCGCCTGCCGCCACCACCAACACTAGCACCACAGCCGCTTCACTTGATCCGTCAGCAGAGTTATTTACACACCCGTTGGAAGAAATGAGTGATGCGCAAACATTAGTGCCAGAGGATGTAGATAACAGGAATATGTCCCAGTCAGGCAGCATTGTACACATGACGTACGGTCTGATGATGATGATGATGATGGTGTACCCGGTGCTCCTTCCTTTGTTGAGTTGTCAGATACAAGTGAAGCGGTTGATGATGACGATGCGTCCGTGGATGTCACGTGGGTGCCGGCTATAAGAGAAGAAGAACAGGATGAAAGTTCAGATGGGGAGACAGAGAGGAGGATGAGACGAGTTGGAAGCAGGGGGAGGTCGTCAAAAGTAGCTAGTGGCACAGTCAGACAGCATGCATCGGCACCCGGGGTCAGCCAGACCGCACGCCAGTCAACGCATGCTTTTGCCACCACCAGAATGCCGTCATTGCAGAGCTCAGCAGTGTGGCAATTTTTTCGTGTGTCTGCCTGTGACAACAGTGATGCCATTTGCAACCTGTGCGAAAAGAAACTGATTCGTGGGAAGTCCAACACCCACCTAGGTACAACTTCTTTGCGAAGGCACATGATATCACATCACAAACGCCTATGGGATCAACACATGAGTACAAGCAGCACACAAAGTTAAAGCCGCCATCCTCCTCCTGGTCCAGCATCTTCAGCCACGTCAACCACTGCTGCCCTGCTTGCCCCCTCTCAACCATCCGCCACTCTGTGTCTCACCCTGAGCAGTCCCTGCTCATCTGCCCACAGTCAGGTGTCTGTCAAGGACATGTTTGAACGTAAGAAGCCAATGTCACAAAGTCACCCCCTTGCCCTGCAACTGACAGCTGGCTTGTCTGAACTCTTAGCCCGCCAGCTTTTACCATACAAGCTGGTGGAGTCTGAGGCGTTCAAAAAATTTGTAGCTATTGGGACACCGCAGTGGAGGTACCCAGATGAAATTTCTTTGCACAAAAGGCAATCCCCAACCTGTACTCGATTGTGCAAAAGGAAGTAATGGCATCTCTGGCACACAGTGTTGGGGCAAGGGTCCATCTGACCACTGATACCTGGTCTGCAAAGCATGGTCAGGGCAGGTATATCACCTACACTGCGCATTGGGTAAACCTGGTGACGGCTGCCAAGCATGGAATACGTGGCTCAAATTTGAAGTGGGAGGACCGACCAAGCATCTTTTTCCATCTCCCGCTTCCAAAAATCCATGCCATATACACGTCCACTGATAGTGGACGTAACAGGAATTAAACTGATAGGAATAGTACTACTTAACAGTACACACCTTATAATAACGCAGACAGAGGCAACGCGTATAATCTTCCATGCTGTGCAGTGGAAGCCCCCAGACTCTGACCTGTGTATAATCTTCCATGCTGTGCAGTGGAAGCCCCCAGACTCTGACCTGTGTATAATCTTCCATGCTGGGCAGTGGAAGCCCCCAGACTCTGACCTGTGTATAATCTTCCATGCTGGGCAGTGGAAGCCCCCAGACTCTGACCTGTGTATAATCTTTCATGCTGTGCAGTGGAAGCCCCCAGACTCTGACCTGTGTATAATCTTCCATGCTGGGCAGTGGAAGCCCCCAGACTCTGACCTGTGTATAATCTTCCATGCTGTGCAGTGGAAGCCCCCAGACTCTGACCTGTGTATAATCTTCCATGCTGTGCAGTGGAAGCCCCCAGACTCTGACCTGTGTATAATCTTCCATGCTGTGCAGTGGAAGCCCCAGACTCTGACCTGTGTATAATCTTCCATGCTGGGCAGTGGAAGCCCCCAGACTCTGGGAGTCTGAAGAAGAGGAGTCAGAGGAGGAAGGTGGCTTTGAGGAGGTGGAAGACCAAACACAGCAGGCGTCCCAGAGGGCTTGTTGTCACCTTTCGGGGACCCTTGGTGGCTGGGTGGAGGAAGAGACCTTCAATGACATCAGTGAGGACAAGGAACGGGACATGGCAAGCTTGGTATCCAACCTTGTGCAAATGGGGAGTTTGCGGTTGTGCAAAGGGACTGTTTGCGGTGCATTAAACGGGGAGATTGGTCTGTTACTGTGAAGCGGGTGTAACCCTTATACTACCTGATCGATACAACATCATACCTGATGTTTTAAAGCATGTTATTCCAAACAATTTAGAAATGTTAGGTGATTTATGCCCTTTATGGCTTAAAACCAGACTCTGCATCAACTATGTAATTTTCCGTGTGAGTTTTGCCATGGATCCCCCTCCAGCATGCCACAGTCCAGGTGTTAGTCCCCTTGAAACAACTTTCCCATCACTATTGTGGGCAGAAAGAGTCCCTGTGGGTTTTGAAATTCGCCTGCCGATTGAAGTCTATGGCGGTTCGCCGATGTTCGCCCGTTCGCAAACATTTGATGAAGTTAGCGTTCGCTGTTCGCAAACCAAAAATTTTATGTTCGCGATATCACTAATACTAACTCTTTTAATTGTCATATATGGAATAACAATATAACAATGTGTAAAGTTTTCAGGAATACATATTTGAAACCATAACATAAACGTTTGTAACATGCAACTTGTATTTGAAACAACCGTGAACCTTTTTTTTTAACAATACTAACAGTTTGAATTGACAGTTATCCATGAATAACAGACGACTATGTAAACTTTCTGTAAATAACTATTTTGATCACTTTGTAACATTAATTTTTTTTTAAACACTTGTTAAACTAAATTGGCATTGAATCCAGAGGAAGGCAAACAATAAAAAACTCCATTGAAACTTGGCCAATTGTATCAAAGAGGGGAACACAAAATAATTCCTTCCTGACCCCATTAACTGGTAATCAGATTACTCCCTGAATCAATACTCTCTATTTAAATTATACAGTTCAATGTATTAACAAATGATGAAACTTGTAGTAACATAAATCCTTGACTATATACAATATACAATAAACTAACTTTCCACAACTTTGAAAATACAATGTTAACATGTGAAATAGTAACATAAAACAATAACATTTAACCTTCAAATTAAAAAAAATGCCACCTAATTGTTTTGTGGGGCCAATCATGTAAAAAGGTAACTTCTAACACATTCCATTATGTATAACCACTGTTTACTGTTTTTCTTTTTTTTTTGTTCTTGTACTTTGTGCAAATGACACATAGAGTTTCCAGAGAGCTAAAATGTTGTCCTGGGAGTGAAACCACTGTTCTCTATGTTTTTTTTACATTGAATAGATTTTCTTATTGAAATAGTGGTCCTCTAAAATCAGTCCGAGTAAAATAAAATGTTGTTTTTGAAATGAAACCACTGTCTTCTATATTTACAGCACCTCATAGTACACAATGTTTTTTGTAAAAACGCATTCATCTTCCAATAAATCACCCTGACTTGGGTTTTCTTCCACATGTACTTTAATTTCCTTTGGATTATTGCATCTTGAAAATGCAACATGTAGTTAACCATGTGCAAACACAGGTTCCTTCAAAAAAATACCCACAGACTTAAAAGTTTGTCCTTGGGATTTATTGATGGTTATGGCAAATGCCATGATAATGGGAAATTGTCTTCTTTGAAGGACAAAAGGCAAACCACTCTTACTTGGAGGCAACTTAATTCTCGGTATAAGAACTGGTTTGCCTTTATGGGTACCACTCTGCATGTATAAAATTATCCTTTAAATCCTTCACAATTAATCTGGTCCCATTACAAAGTCCTTTTTTGGGATTCATATTTCTCAATAGCATGACAATTGCCGCTTTTTTAAGATGCAAAACATGTGGTGGCATTCCAGAGGGAGTTAAAGAATTAATAAATTCCATACTAAAGTTTGCTTCACTATCTTTGTTGTGAGCCAGAACAGAATCTGCACTGTAATAGTTTTTTGGGGAGCATTGATTAATTTGAATATTTCATTGTTTAGATTCAAGGCATCTATATTTTTGGATGTCAATATGACTTTGCTTGCAATGTCTGAGTAATCCTCGTTATTGATGGTTTCGAGGAAGATTGTCAAAATTAGTGGTTCTTTTGAAATCATTTCTGGTGGAATTTGTACAGCATCATCTGGTAAATTATTTATTTTTGGCTGTTTTCCTTCTCCAATCTCAATGAGCCAATCATTTAATTGATTTTGGCCTTCAGATCTCATATTTACTTCTAATTTAAGGTGTGTAAATATTTTCCACAGATTACTTCTTTTTATACACATTTTGACAATGTCAGTCCGATTGCCATGTGGCACCACAGGTAATGTTTGCCTGAAATCTCCTCCTAGCAACATCACCTTTCCACCAAATGGCAAATCATTAGCCAATCCTTCTTTTAATAATCGATCAATACATTGCATTGCATGACATGACATCATAGTTCCCTCGTCTATTATAATTAATTTACTCTTGTGCAATTATTTGGCTTGCAATGAATTCATTAGAATATCCGACACTGATGTTTCCAGAATGTGAACTGGCAGTTTAAATCCAGTATGCACAGTTCAACCACCTTCTAACAAAAGTGCGGCAATTCCAGTGGTTGCAAATGGCAGTGCAATTTGACCCTGTGCTCGAATGCAACTCATCAAAAAATTATATACCGTAGATACGTTTTTCCTGATCCACCAGAGCCATCCAGATAGAAATAACGCTCTTTGAGCATGTCATCTTCTGTTGCATATTTGATGGTGTTAAATGCTTCCAATTGCAATGCATTTAAAGTTCCAATTTTTTCTTGTGTTTTTTGGTATTCAATCTCAGTGTCATACTCATCAAAGTTAATTTCATCTATAATTCCTGGATCAGGCAGATTAAAATTTGGACAATTTAATCCATGACAAAGAAAAATTTCCTGTATTTCCATTAATGCTTTCAATTGTGCAATGGTCTCATTGTAATGTTTCAAGTAATCTTCACATATATGTAATTTAAATGTTTCCCACAAAGTTAATGCATCTGGTACATTGCAAAAGATACACATTAAAGCAAATTGTTCTCTCATTTGCTTTGGCATTTGACATAGTGCTGCTTCCTCGAGACATCTTTCCCATTCTGTATCATCTGCCAGAAAGTTTTTATGTCTTGCAGCTAACTGGAAAGTCTCATAAACTATGTCATTGACTGTGCGTAAATGTTCATAACTTTGTGCACCAGGAACATGTCAAAGGAGTAATCTCAAACTGAAACGTTCAATGTCTCGTGGACTGACGGTATATTTTCTTGGGATAATTTTATAATTATGTTTCTTTCGTTGTCTCCATTCACCATTTACGAATACACAGTGATTTGGAATGTCAATGTATAAAAATTGTCTGACCTGACTGTCCTGACAATTTAATTGAAACCAAGCAGTAAGTGTTGTTGCTCTATGTTCACTTTGTTTCTAAAGCATTTGTTTCATTGCCTGCAGTGAAGCAAACAAATTGACTTTGTGGCAAATGGACAGCTAATTGATACACAGCATGTGACCGATCATGCATCTCAAATTTGAGAAGACGCCACATTGCTTCTGGAGCACTTACATAGCGAGAATCTAAATAAGAAGAAAGTTTGTCATGTAAAATGGGGTTGTCTTTTTCATTTTGTGCACCTTGCACAACAACAGTTACTGCATCATATCCTTTATATATATATATATATATATATATATATATATATATATATATATATATATATATATTTATACACATATTTGAATTTGATAGAAGTGCAAGCTTCCACATTGATATGTGCATTGTACTTCATCAGCAAATGTGGATTGTATGGAACCACATATCTATTATCAACCTTTTGGCCACGGATAATAGCTGTTTCTCCTTCTCTTCTTTTATACAATTAACATAAGTCTGCACAATTTTTTTGGAAACTCTTTTATGCATTTTTTATTTTCGATACATGGTGAAGTTGGATTGATATCTCCACATGGACCATGTATCATTCTATGAGTTACAATCTCATAAAGCTTTGAATGTTTCTCTGGATGTGGCAGTTCAGCAGTAATTACTGAATCCTCTCTGTCTGTTGTATTCAATTTATCTTTTTCTTGCAAGATTAAAAGTATATGTGCATGTGGCAAGCCTCTTTTTTGAAATTCAATGGTATAAACAAAAGCCACACATTTTCCAAATAGGTCTGCTTTGAATACTCTTGCCACCAAATCTGGTCGGTCAGAAGTAGTTTGTCCAAGCAGTACATTTTCTTTGATCTCTGGCCATTGTTGATTACATGTAAATGTAATGAATAAATCTGGTTTGCCAAATTTAGTGACAATAGCCATGGCATCATTGTATCTTTCTCGCATATTGCGAGGAGATCTTTGGAAAGAGGATGGCAAAATCATTGCTCGTCCAGCAGGAATGTCTCTGTTTGCAGCCAATTCAGCGACATAATCCATCAATCCACAATATTGTTCTACTCGAAGCTTGTTTTGTTGAAATTTTACATAATTTAGATTATTTGCTTCGACTTGCAGATAGGAATCAATAATCCATTGTTGTGTGAGTTTACCCCCACATAAAATAGGATTATAATGATCCCGGACAGCAGTTTGTGCCACTTTATATTTCAGCATGGAAATATTGTTTCTAACACAAACTTTACTATTGGGATACCTTTGCAACTGTAATTTTGGTTGCCATCCTGGCTCCCCATTTGGAAAGAAAATGGGATATGGCATAGGATCCAAATTACTGCTTAAAATATTTATGTTTATAAAAGGTTGTTCTTGATTGCGTGGATATATTCTAATATCCCGCTCAAATGGTGGTTCCCCATCATAATTTTTAAATACCATGGCAACCTCATTTGCTGTTGGTAAATTATACAGTCTTTGAACAGTATGGCGATCTCTTTTGAGAACCATATTTACTCTTGGCATTGGCAAATGATGTTTTTGCGCATGTGCCAGTTGTTCTTTTTCAACCTCAGCTATTTTTTGTATGCTTTACTATATGGGTTGTTGGCCATAATGTTATCAAGCTGTTCAAAGACTATGGGTAAGCATTGTTTATTTTCAGGAAGCATCATTCGTTGTTCAACAGCTTCCATTGTATCAAGTACATATAACTGTGCAAATTTCCTTTGTTCTCCTGTTTCTGGGTATAAATGTGAAGTCCAGGGGTATATTTGTCCTTGGACTTTAAAACAATAAGGACCATGTCCTGGAACATTTTCGGCTAATGTTGCACCCATTGAAGCAAATGAAATTGCACTGTTATAAGACCGAATGTTTTTCTTAAAATTGGTGTATTTGGAAATGTAGGATTACTCATGATACTTTGTAAATATTATGGAAATGTGTGTCTTTCTGGAAGTCTTACCTTTCCTTTCTGACAGCAACTAATAAACTCTCCATCAGTTGGTTGTTCTTTCAGAAAATGATAGGCCCCACAAAACTGACAAACCACATTCATTAATCCACAATAATGAGTGTCTACTTTTAGTTTGCTAAATAAAGGACTATCATGACCTTCTCCAATATAGATCTCAATTGAACTTTCTATATCTACATTGGTGTCATCTCTATCAACATTGGTGTCAGGAGGCAAAATAGTTTCAGTAGAGAAGGTTTTACAGACATTTTTTTGTTTATTTTTTCTTTTCTTAGAATCTCCAGCAGACTCATTTTGTTGTTTTTTAGCCATATTTCTTTTATTTAGAAGTCTTTGTCGATCTTCTTCTCTTAAACGTTGTGAAGTCTCAGGGGTCTTTGCATCTCTCCATCTCTGCTTCCTTTCCCTTGCCATTCTTCTTTTATATTCTTTCTTATCTTCTGCATTGTCCGCCATTGTAATCTGTTATTGGAAATATAGTTGTAAGAATTCCATTAGTTTTATTATACATATTTTTTAACCTGTCATGTATTGCTAACAAATGTAATGGTAATCTGTCTCAATCTTTTTCTCTGGGTGTCTGTGTCTCTGGCTGTGTGTGTCTCTATCTGTCTCTCTGGCTGTCTGTGTCTCTGGGTGTCTGTGGGTATCTGTGTCTCATTCTGTCTCTCTGGGTGTCTGTGTCTCTGGGTGTCTGTGTCTCTACCTGTCTCTCTGGGTGTCTGTTTCTGTGGGTGTCTGCGTCTCTATCTGTCTCTCTGGGTGTTGGTGTATGTGGGTGTCTGTGTCTCTATCTGTCTCTCTGGTTGTCTCTGGGTGTGTCTGGGTGTCTGTGTCTCTATCTGTCTCTCTGGGTGTCTGTGTCTCTGGGTGTCTGTGTTTCTATCTGTGTCTCTGGGTGTCTGTGTCTCTATCTGTCTCTCTGGGTGTCTGTGTCTCCGGGTGTCTGTGTCTCTATCTGTCTCTCTAGGTGTCTGTGTCTCTATCTGTCTCTCTGGGTGTCTGTGTCTCTGGGTGTCTGTGGGTGTCTGTGTCTCTATCTGTCTCTCTGGGTGTCTGTGTCTCTGGGTGTCTGTGTCTCTGGGTGTCTGTGTCTCTATCTGTCTCTCTGGGTGTCTGTGTCTCTGAGTGTCTGTGTCTCTAAGTGTCTGTGTCTCTGAGTGTCTGTGTCTGGCTGCATGTGTCTGGCTGCGTGTCTCTGTGTGTGTGTGTGTGTGTCTCTGTGTGTGTGTGTGTCTCTGTGTGTGTGTGTGCCTCACTGTGTGTGTGTCTGTGTGTATGTCTGTGTGTGTGTGCCTCTGTGTGTGTGTCTCTGTGTGTCTCTCTCTCTGTGTCTCTCTGTGTGTGTCTGTCTGTGTGTGTGTGTGTGTGTGTGTCTTTAGGTGTCTCTCTGTGTGTGTGCCTGTCTCTCTCTGCCTGCCTCTCTCTGCCTGTCTCTCTCTGTCTGTCTCTCTCTGTCTGTCTCTCTCTGTCTGTCTCTCTCTCTGTCTGTCTCTCTGTCTGTCTCTCTGTGTGTGTGTCTCTCTGTATCATGAATGCAAAAACATAAACAGGTAATCATGTGTTCTTAAAGAAGACCTACGCAAAAGAGGTATTAGCAAACTATAGATTGACATGAATAAACATCTGAATTGTAATTCTCATTCATGTAAACATAAATGTGTTTTCATATATTTTTTTTAATGAATGACAACCTGTGAATAATGTTGATGAAAAAACAGTTAGAGACGTATTAAATAGCGTTTTAACGAATTGAATAGTTCTCTATATAACCACATAACATATTTTGTTTATGTACGTTTGTAGTTAGTTATCTTGTATCCAAAAGCAATGCCTTCAGTAAGTAAGTATTTGTGTTCCAAAATATGCTATGTGGTTATATCGAGCTCTATTTCATAGAGCAACTTGCAATGTAATAAGGGTGTTAATTCTGTTTTTATAAATAATGTCATCAAGAATGATACCTGTCAATTAGATGTGATATCAACTGAATTACTGCAGACGTCACTTTGTGTGTTCAGGGAGGTGCAGAGATGATGGATCTATAAAATGACATATAAATATTTTGTAAATATGTATTTTAATTGGCATACATTTCAAACATAAATCCTAATCATAAATATATGTTAAATGCATTTTCAAATGTTAAAAAGTGACCTAATATAATACATGAAATAAAATATTTAACTGCTTCTAAGGTCCTATCCCTGACAATGAGCAGTAACATAATGATGAATGAATGAAGGAATACACATGAATAAAATATCTAAATAGATATGTATTCCTTTTTTTTCCTCCTTCTAATTATTCAATATTTTGTAAAATAAATGACTTAAATTAATGAAGCTATATCTGTCATCCATGGGCTGTAAGAAATACTTAATCCTATATTTTTAAAGAATGTCATCACGAAATCATATACCTGTGAAGTAGATGTTCAATAATGTATAATGCTGCAGAGGCGACTCCTGTGTTGAGGCAGGTTGCGACGTTATAAATCTGTGAAAATATGTAAAAATCATATAACATTTTTTGATTGAATGAATGTATTAAATAACATTGCTCAACGCAAATCAATACTTAATGCTATATTAGTAAAAAATATCATGAAATCATATACCTGTCAATTTGATGTTCTGTAATGTTAATAAGTGCAGAGGCGACTGCTGTGTTACGGCAGGTGGAGACGTGAGAAATCAGTGAAAGGATGTAAAAATCATCTTTAATATTTTGTTGGAATGAATGTATGAATCATTGAAAGTACTTTTTGTCCTTGTCATACATGCATGTATTAAATTCAATGTAAATATTTAAAAATGATATACCTGTCAAGGTGATCTGATTGTAGATGAAATGCTGCAAACACCCCTCTGTGTAGTCAGGTGGGCAGATGATCAAACTGTGAAAAAAAAAGGCCTTGTTAATGTTTGTATGATTTTAATTTGCATTGATGCAAAATATAAGTAAATGCAGTATAAAATGTAAGAAAGTGATGTAAATATTTAAGCGGTTTGAGGATCCTATTCCTTTGAGACAATGAGCACCAACAGATAAATATGATGACACTGTAAATTCTACCTATTTTGTGATGCATTTTTAGCACATTTAATTTTGAAATGTTTAAAATAAATGACTAATTAAATAATTAATCATGAACACTAATAATTAAGCATCAACACATGAAAACAATTGCATTAATAATGAATGCTGAAAAGATAAATATAACAGCAATGTACTAATGAAGCAGCAACACTGTAATTTAAGTTGAGTGCAAAATGTACATATGTTTTCATGCATTTTTGCCTAAAAATGAATGATCAATGAAGTAATTAATGAACATTAATAGTTGAGCAGCAACCACGAAATGTAAGTCCACTATGAAATATGCATATTTTTTTTATTAAATTTGTTATTATGACTAATCAATAATTAATTAATGAACATTATTAATCTTAATGATTAATAAAGTAACAAATGAACATTAATAGTTGAGCATCAACCCCAAAATGTAAGTCCAGTGATAAATATACATATTTTTTAATGAACTTTCTTACTATTAATAATTCATTATTAATTCATTAATGGACATTACTAATTAATCATTTAATAAATATATTATAAAGAGTTAATCAATAATGTAATCATAAAGTAAAGTTGGTGACAATGGTATAAATGTTTTAAAATAATTAATAATTAATAAATTAATGTCCATGAAAAATGAATTAATCAATAAACATATTTGAAATGGTTAATGATTAATACTGTGCTAAAGTACAGGTATTGCAAAATGTAGGATTTTTTTTAATTTTTGTTATTAATCTTTTATTGTAATTAATAAATAATAAATTAATTAATATACTTTACCTATTTATAATAAATATCCTGCAATCAATATCTTGAAGAGCTAACAATCTCTTTGGATTTTCCTGCAGCAGAAAATGTCCAGTCAGACTGTCATCACCTGAGGAGAAAGTGTCAGCAGTGTGGCAAGTGTGCCCTATATATAGGCTGCGTGCTCGAGCCAGAACCGTGAGTTTAGGCGGGAAAGCCGCCATTTCAGATGTGTTATTGTGTAGATGGTCGTACAATGACGGCGATATTGTATGTGTTACGAGCAGCAAAATGATTTTCCGTCTTTAGTAACAGTCCGTTGTACTACCTTGTACGTGCCTTGTCAAACTGCTACGTGTCGGCTATGTTTTGCGCGCTTCACAGTCATTTAGCCTTGTTTTAATTTTTTTCTGCTGACATTTTTTTCCTCGCGATTGGCAAAAGTCATTTAAATCAAGTTCAATTTGCGTTCCAGCTCACTGACAGACGTCCTGGCTGTTGCCCCATGCTCTGTGTTATGGGTTTGACCCTCATGGGCATGGAATTCACCAGAGCTTCACAGATTGCCACTGGAGTCCTCTTTCACTCCTCCATAATGACATCACGGAGCTGGTGGATGTTAGAGACCTTGCACTCCCCCACCTTCCATTTGAGGATGCCCCACAGATGCTCAATAGGGTTTAGGTCTGGAGACATGCTTGGCCAGTCTGTCACCTTTACCTTCAGCTTCTTTAGCAAGGCAGTGGTCGCTTTGGAGGTGTGTTTGGGGTCGTTATCATGTTGGAATACTGCTCTGCGGCCCAGTCTCGGAAGGGAGCAGATCATGCTCTGCCCTGGTAGAAGCCCAAGGCGAAATTCTTGTGTTGGCCCTGCTGCTCCCATTTGCCCCGGAAGTGATGTCCCTACGCTGAACCGGAAGTGGTTGAAGAATACAGGAAGTGAAGTACATGCTGCAATTATGGATACACAAACAGCACTGGACTTATCTTAATAGCCCACAAAGACTGGTGACTCACTTACCTTGAGATATCTCCTCAGACCAGGAAGCATATAAAGCTGAAGTATTCACTTAAACATATTTGAATTAGTGTTGCAAGTTTATGGAAAATATACTTCTGGAGATCAAAATCTCCTACCACAACAGCAATCTCAACCAAGATTTGTCAGAGTTTTCAGCTTCTATATGTCGGGAAGGGTTAGTCAGAGTCTTCTGTAGGGAATCCTAACTTTTCATGATATGGCCAAAATATTTGAGTTTAGCCTAATAATCAAACCTTCCAGTGAATGGTTGGACTTGATATCCTGTTGTATTAATTGACTGAATCTTTTTGCAATCCAAGGGACTCAAATAAGTATTCTCCAGCAATTCAAGAGACTTGCTCAAACCCTATTTCTTCTATTAACTTCAGAGTTATGGGATTTTAGGCCAGGGACTTTCCATACTGATTCAAATTAGCCAGACCAAGCTTTAGTAGCCAGACCAAGCTTTACAGATGAGACAGGGCTCTATGAGCCAATAGGAAATGGGAACGTCATGAATATTATAATGAGTGGGAAGTCCCGAGACAAGTAACTGCTGGGCAAGGAAACAGAGATATATAGAGAAATAGTTTTTATTAATACATTTTGATATTAAAAAGATGTGACAATTGTATTTATAGCTTCAATAGATAAATAAGTGTTTATTTTGTGTTAAAATATGATATATTTATAGACAATGAATTAGATCATTTGTTCCTAGGCAATGTGGGATTGTGACGTGTATTAACTCCTTGAGTACTGGGTTGTATGTTACCCTGGATTTTGTATCATAGAACGAGCTTAATATTAACATATCATATTTTTTTTATTACACAAATGTTAATATTGTATTTTTAAATGTCAAATAATGGTGAAATGTCATCCTTTTGTAGCACTTTTTTGTGCTATAATGTCACTTTAAATACTTCTGGGGGACTCAGCAAGGGTTTGAAAAGTACTTGCAAGTGATCTTTGCTACGCATAAATCTTTTTCTCTTGCTTTGGGAGATCTGCTACTATGAGGGAGACCAGCTGAATTTTTAACCATGCCACCTTATTATCCAAGAAACTATTTTATTCCACAGCCTGCTAGCTGTATAATTTTCAGTGTTTTATCACTGTTTTATTTAATTTAAAAATGAAATGTACTAAATATATTTTGTTATCTGTTTAAAAATTTTTTATCAATACACTATGGCCCTCATTCAATTGCAATTTGGCCAATTGAATAGGGGTCTAAATAAGCACATAACATATTTTTTTAAAGAAGTTTTTAGTTAGTAAACATTTATCCAAAAGCAAGGTTTTCACTAACTAAAAACGTATTTAAAAAAAATATGTTATGTGCTTATTTAGAGCACTATTCAATTCGCCAAATAGCAATTGAATGAGGGCCTATGTAATTAGGCCTAATAAACACATTCATTTATGAAGTTCTGTCTCTATACCCTTAAGAACTTCACATTACCTGAGGGTCACGTTTTCACCAATCCTAAATATTTTTTCAGAAGCAACCTTTAAATGTGTTTTATAATAATAGTAGGTGATTTCAACAGTTTTGTGGTTAGTCGTCTTGCACAAACTCACCTTATATACGGATTAGGTCTCCATCACATTATGTCTGGACTATAATCGTAAGACTGAACGATAAAAATGCAGTAAGAGCATACATAAGTAATGACTACTTAAGATAAGATGCGGTTCATTTGTTACCCAATGCAAATGTATCCTTTAGATTGTAAGTCTGTGAGTTTAAACTTTTGGGAGGTGCTTTGGGAAAAAGCACCAAGTAGCCAATATTTTAAGCTCAAAGACAGAGCCCTACATTTTGCCATGTGTTGAAATTGTGTTTTTCTGATGCTCAACCCTTGTACAGCGATACAGAATATGTTGGCGCATTACAAATAAAGGATAATAATAATCAAAGGTTTGAACAAAAAAATAATCAGTTTGAATATAAAAGCATTATTGATGATAATAAAGGATATCAAACAGTAAAACTTTAATTTAGGCACATGCCGGGGTGTGTGAAATGTCACTTGGCTGTCTTCTGTATAGTCAAAAATAAGACATGGATAAAAAGAAAAGAATTACCACAATGGATGCAATGGAGCAATACGGATAAAGAAGGATTAGCACAGTGACTTTACATTCATTTAAAGTATCCAGCACAGTGCCAGAAAAGGAAACTGAGGGTCTAAAACAAGTCTGAGATATCACGGCTGTGCCTCTATGTTGGAAGCATGTTCTGCCACTCAGACAAAGAGACAGGACATGTAGCTTACACTAGCAGATGCTACTGAATACATTAATATCAAATTGTTTATTTCTCATTTTTTATTTTTTCATACATACACTGTAAGGATTAATCACATATTATAGTTGTCAAACTGCGAGACGTTGTCATGCTTTGCGAGGTGTATACGAGTTAGGCGATGAGCGCCACAGGTGCTCATTGCTTGCAAGCCTTTAACGCATAGGACTTAGCTGATGAGCGCCGCAGGCAAGCGAGGGGAGACGTTAAACTGTAGCAGGCGCTCATCGCAAAGTGAGGCGAGCCATTAACCCACTGCAATGCGCGGGACTTAGCCGAAGAACACTTCGTAACAGCGGGATCGCCTTGGTGTGCAAGTGGATCACAACCGCGGGACTTAGAAAAAAAAAGATACGAGAGGCAAAAAAATATGAGATTGGCAGCCGAACGACAAAAAGCAAAAAACAATAAAAACACACTAAATACACCCCAAAAAATTACAAAAACATCACAGGGCATCTGTGAGTGAGGTGGAACACGAATTTAACTTGATTTAGACTATTTTCACTATATATATATATATATATATATATATATATATATATTATTTTTTGTTTTTATTTATACAATCTTCAATAGAAGTTTACTGTAGTAAATTGCATTATAACTAACATTTAATTGATGAATGCGCTTGAATATGCAAAAAATACATTGGCACTCAATTATAACAGAAATACACAAGACATATAATAATATATAATATAGTGCACACAATATGTAACAAATTACTTTTCTGCTCAGATCAAAAGCATGTTTTTGCCTTAAAGGCTAAATCATATTTCTCTCATTTGCTCTCTATTGTTACTCAAGGCCGTTGAGGTCAAAGGCACAAAAGAATATATTAATGCACTATATGAAAAATACTTTGGGCTGGAGAAAAGCTTATATTCAATGTATCTCTGCAGAAGACAGATTGGCTATAAAAAGGATCCTTCAGCATCTCTGCAATGTTTGCTGGCAGCTACTTCTTGGTACAATAATCTGTATTCAGCTGCCATCTGCATTGCAAACACTACAATAAAACAGCCACAATCTTGAGCTTGCTAGATATAACAATCTATGCAAAGCACATGAGCGTAATGCCATTTAACATAATGTACTAATGTGAGCAACCTTGTATGCTTTTAACTTGGACGCAGTACTTAAGTAATCTCAAGCAAGGAGCAGGTTATCCTGTAAAAGCTTCTGCTTCTGTCCCTGAAATAAATTAATATTTTGTTTCAGTAGATCATAAATAGATTATAATGTGCATACTTGATTTTGTTTTGGTTATACAGAATATAGTTTGCTCATCCAACTGGTGGAGATCAATGCCTAAAGAAATAATGCTGCCCGTCCTCAAAAGAACAAAACTAAAAGTTTCACATTACCCGAGAGCCCATATAGTCATATATCTAAAATATGCACATTTGAAGATCTCCATTAAAATTGGGCAAAATGCTTTTAGATGGTAAAAAATAATACCGTTCTCATTGTATAACCTGTTATATACATTTTGGTGCAGTGGAAGCTGCTTTTTTATTTCCACAAATCTATTTCTTGAGAAGGAGGGTGACTTAAAACACACAGAAAGCCTTCTTAAATATCAGCCCCAGCAAAGAAAATAGAGGCCATCAGTAAATAATAATTGCAAATAAAAGTGAAAAAAAAATAGGATATGTTTAGTATTTTACATCTAAATCCATTGCGCCAGTTATCAATTTAGTTATTCAAAGAACCATATAGAAAAGTATGTGACTGCAGTGGTCCATTAATAACCTAAACCATGTATAACACAATGGAATATGTTGGCGCATTACAAATTAACAATCATAATTAATACATTTCTCATTGCGTATAATTATATATGCATATATATATATTTATATATTGATTTATATATAAATATATATATATATATATATATATAGTAATTTAGTAATTATTAATCCATATATATATATATATATATACATAGATTAATATTAATTAATTAATAAATAATTAATTATTAATCTATGCATATATATATATATATATATATATGGATTAATAATTACTAAATTACTGGACATTCACGGCTGCTTCACTCTTCTATATATATATATATATATATATATATATATATATATATATATATATAGTAAATAAATAGTACATCTGTGTTCACAATGTCTAAAACAAGTTAAAAAACCTGTTTCCAGCTCAGAATTCCGAGAAATACAGTTATTACATTGCATTCTGGGAAGCAGAACAGGGACATGCAAATGTGCCCACAAATGCCTTACTCTTCAAACCATATATTTAAAAATAACACTAGATATGAACAAATTCTCCCAATTATTAACTGAAAACTCGAGAATTACAATTGAATTTTACCATTTTGCCATAAAATGTGTATGCTGAATTGTCAGGGTTTGGTCCAGGCAGTTTGGAATCAGATGAACGGATTCATTTTTGAGAAATTGATTGAACGCAGCATGTCTACACTGTATTCTACAAATATACAAATGTGCCTTGGAAAGAGTTTGGAGTGTCTCTGAAATTAGAACAAGAGGATATCAATGTGATGGGTTGGATGGTATGTTTATAGACAAGCTGGTGCCTAGTTAAAGAAAATTAAAACATGCTTCTGCACGTTTACATGAAGAGGGCATTAAGGGACAATCAAATTAATTCTGCAAATACTTTACTTTTCTCGCCTATTTATTCAGTTGCATAAATACACACATATAGACACTGATGGCCACCCGGATAAACAAACACATATGACTACATACAAACTCAAATTCTATAAATGTTTTTGCTATACTTCAATATGAATGGGTTAATGGAACAGTAAGACTTTGGACATGCTGTCCTTCTCAGGTCATTTGGGCAAATTGCTCTCCTTATTAGTTGCTACTTGTCTTACAGAACAAACAAGATTTAGCTGCTTTACCTATCTATCGGTTGTTTTTTGTATACTCACTAGTCAGACACCTTGGGCTATTGGGGTCTTTGCCTGATTCTAGAAATGTATTTGTGGGTAAGGTCCGAGAGTGGCAATGGGCAGGGCAGGTTATAAGATTACAGTAAGGTTAGAGAACCCTTCTGGATTGCTACCTTGTCATGATGAAGGGGCTTGTGTGCCTCAATGCAGCTTTGAGCTATACCATGTAGGGTCACCCAAGATGGGCAGGTAATAGCAGAATGGTCAGATAAATCACAGTCCACTGGAGATGGAACAAGCAACCTCTCCAGTATCTTTGCCAAGAAAACCATATGGATAAGCACAACTAGAGCCAAAGCAATATAGCAAGATGTGCCTGGCATCCTGAAGTCCATAGGATCACAGAGAGTCAGATACAACTGAATGACTGAGCAACAATAAGGTTAGAGTAGTGGTTAGACCAGAGATATCACATATAATAGTTGTCAAACTGCGAATTGTCGTCACGCTTTGCGAGCTTGCAGAACTACGTCCCTCGCAAAGCAAGGGACGCAGTTCTGGCCGCAAATGCGGACCCTCGCGAAGCTCCAACGTCAGCTGCAATGCAGGCCGCAAAGCGACCCACGGGACTTAAAAAAAAAATATATGCGTAAAGAGGAAATACGGACCTACACCAAAGAAAATACGAGCCACAAAAGTCACAAAAGTACGAACTTAACGGCCGAAACGCGTAAACACAAAAAACAATGAAAATTTAAAAAAATATATGCAAAAACATCACACACAGCATGGGGGGACAGCCAGGAACTCTGGGGGTGAGGTTTCACGCAAATTAAAGTTGATTTTAGGCAGTTTCACCACTTCAAAATCGTCTAAGCAAGGTCGCAAAAATACGAGGTAAATGGACGAAATGAGTATATTCAAATACAACACAAAACAATAAAAAAAATACAACAAAAAAATATAAAAATCACAGGGCATGGGGGGACAGCCAGGATATCTGCCACTAAGGTTGCACGCTAATTGAACTACAATTTAATGAGTTTACACAATTTGAAGGCGCACAAGCGAGGAAAAAATGGCGGACTAAAAAAAGGAAAACGAGGCTACACGACCCTGAAATGCGCAAAACACCGTCAGACACATTCAACTTTTGCCAGGGACGTACGAGGTACTAAAATACACACTTAGCGAGCACGGAAAATGGTACACACCAGCGTAGCACATAGACAAACAACGCCATTTTACAACACTAACACTACGAATCTCAGCTGGAGATTTACACAACTAAAGCAACGGTTTGCCCTTGCGCACCCAGCATATTTCTAATGCACACCTGGGACATTGATGACACTTTCTCCTCACAGCAGCAACAGGCCAACTGTACATTGTATGCTGCAGGACAATAGAAATAGATACTTAGCTCTTCAGGCTATTCATTGCTGCATACCATATATACTTGAGTATAAGCCGACCCGAGTATAAGCCGAGGCACCTATTTTACCACAAAATACTGGGAAAACTTAGTGACTCGAGTATAAGCCGAGGGTGGGAAATGAGCTGCCCCCTGTGTACCTCTTGTGCCCTCTGTGTCCCCCTCTTGTGTGCCCTCTGTGCCCTTTTCTTGTGTCTCCCCTCTCTCTCCCCTGTGTCTCTTCCCCCCTCTCTCTCCCCTGTGTCTCTTCCCCCCTCTCCCTACCTGTGTCTCTTCCCCCCTCTCCCTCCCCTGTGTCTCTTCCCCCCTCTCCCTCCCCTGTGTCTCTTCCCCCTCTCCCTCCCCTGTGTCTCTTCCCCCCTCTCCCTTCACTGTGTCTCTTCCCCCCATCTTCCTTCCTTGTGGCTCTTTCCCCCCCCTCCTCAACCTCCCCCTCCTCAAACCCCCTCCTCAACCTCCCTTCTCAACCACACCCCCCTCCTCATCCTCAACCCCTATCCTAATCCCCAACCCCCCCATCCTCAACCTCTCTCCTCAACCTCTCTCCTCAACCACCCCCCCATCCTTAACCCCTCCGTCCTCATCCTCAACCCCCATCCTCAACCCCAACTCCCCTACTCATCCACAACCCCCTCCTCATCACCCCTCCCCCTCCTCATCCTTAACCGCCCTCCTCATCCTTAACCGCCTGCCTCATCCTTAACCCCCCGCCTCATCCTAAACCCCCCGCCTCATCCTAAATCCCCCACCTCATCCTAAACCCCCCTCCTCGTCCTAAACCCTCTAATTACCTCCCCCTCTCCCTTTCCCCTCACTTACTTTCCATCAGCAGCTGCTCCCCAGCTCCTCCGTGCTCCTTCCGGTTGCGTCGGGACCTGGCCAATGCTAATGACGTGAGGAGGGTTTAGGATGAGGAGGGGGGTTTAGGATGAGGAGAGGGGTTTAGGATGAGGAGGGGGTTGAGTATGGGGGAGAGAGACACGGGGGGGAACGAGAGACAAGGGGGTGGTGACTTTAGTATAAGCCGAGGGGGCCCTTTTCAGCCTTAAAAAAAGAGTATATACGGTACATCAATTACAAATAGGTAAAGTATATTATTTTATTAAATAAATAAAGAATTAATTAATAATTATGCAAAAAAAAATTACATATATATCTGTCTTTCTCATTAGAGCACAAGGTACTCATAGGAACTAAAGTAAACAAGATTGTGTGTCAAACAGAATTGCCATGGCTTCAAATTTTATTGCCCCATCATTTTGCCCAGGCAAGTCGCTAGTAGGATTATAGTAAATGTAGAGCTGTTATATATATTTTATAATTATAGTATTATAGTAGAGTTGATTTTTAGAAAGTATGGGATTCTGTTAGACATTTGATTCGAAAAATGGTAGAATTGAATTAATGTTAGGGAAAAGAGAGAGGCAGACATTAGCAGAGATGGAATATGAAAAATATTAGGTGTTTGTCCTTCTGGAATGCAAGAGACATTTCCCTGAAAAGTGTATTACATCTATAATGATAAAATTAGCAGGTTTAAGTTAATATTAATAAAAAGTGTTGTTGTACAAGGGAGTCACCATGTTTAGAGTATAAGGTATTAATAAAGTGCAAGCAGTGCTCCTTCTTTTAGTCCAATAAGTATTAGAAGATAAGAAGTTACTTTCCTTTACTCACAATTTCACTTTATCCTATATTTGCTCTTTTATGGATACTGTACCATAATTAGGGTGTTTGCATTTCTTCTCAATTCTATATTTTCAACAGAATTTGTGTTTATTTGTTATTATTATTCATAAATAACATCATGTATTATGGGTTTTTGATATAAAATGCAAGTAATACTAATTTTCGTGAGATTATAAATTTAATATAATAGTCAAATTCTAAGCATACATTTTAATAAATTTGCAAAAGTTTGACGTTTTCATAAATATGAAACGGTTGCAACCAACTTGTGCCAGCCTGCAAATCTGGGTCACAGTTATCTGCAATAGAGTAAAACATTCAGAAATTCTGTAGTTTGGCATTTAATCCATTATTTATTTTAAACTATGCCCTGACATTTCTTTCAAGGCTTCTAGGTTTTACTTGAAACTATACCTGTTTTCTGTTTTAAACATTTGCTGCTGATGCCAACTTTTTAAATACATTTATAAATATGTATGTAACAGAGCACAGCAATATATGAGTCATGCTGTGTTGCCATCATTTATTCACAGCACTATAAATAAAAACACAAGGGTAAAATGTTCTACTTTATAAGTACGGTTTTGCTGTAACCTTTTGACTACACAAAAAATAACTGGACCTCACTTGTTCCAGTTTCTGCATCAAGATTTAGTTTTTTTTATAAATAACGAGGTCATGGGAATCTGCTTTTTTGGCTGTTTGCTCTGCAGTTTTTTTACTGTTTCTCTTCTGTCCATGATAACTTTCCAAGTTAAATTTAAGTATTAACTGGAAACTGTTTTGTAAGACAAATACTGTCTTGAAATGTACAAGGTGTGTTTATAAAGCAGTGCGGTAGTTCAATAAAATCTGTACATGTTAGTGAAGTATGAGGATGGAAGAGGGATTGGGGAGAGGGATTTGTACGCTTAACCTTCACCGAAGCATCATGTATGCTTCTCGGGACCAGCAGAGGTATCAAATGTATTTTTTTTTTTTATTAAAATATAGTTTTCCACGTACGCTCTTAGTCACACACTCTCAATGTACGATAATCCTTTAATGGGACATGGAAAACATATTTTTCTTAGTTGCATGTAAAATAAGGTATTTGATCATGTACCACTGTGTGTTCTTTTTTCAAATGATGCTCTCAAAGCATAAAAACTGATGCAAATGATCTGGGGGCTGGCCCACTGTCAGCCAATGAGCTGTATGAGTTATACTTCTCTGCCAATAAAATCTAGAGTAATGTTTAAAGCATGCTCTTATAAATGTATTAAGCAAATAATTATGTTCCATGTCCCTTTCATGTAGGATAATCTGTTGTGGGAAGACTTAAAGGTTGTATTTGTATATTTTTTACTTTTTATAAAAATAAACCATTATAAAGACAATTTCTATAAAATACCAGACTTAATACTTTATCTCATTTAGTTTTCAGTGGTCCTTAAAAAGCTCTTAAACTGTCTAACCTATTTTCTATTTCTTCTCTCTTTCAATGTAAACATACAATATTAATGGTTTAGTCTTTCCACAGTCATAACCCTTGGACGGGGTATCATTCATGAAGAAAATAACTTAATTTGACTTGCCCTCACCCGTAACTCAGAGCCTCCATTATTATATTTGATCCTCTTTTTTTGAACTGTTTCTGGTTCTAATAAGACAATTTTCCCTCTATTGTGCTCTGACAAAATACATGGCTATTTTCCTTCATACTGTGTGATCTGAACACAACCTTTATAGGAAAGTAATTTCCATCAAATCCAATCTCAACATAACTGTGATAGTTTATGGCAAACCATGAATTATAGCCATTCTCATCCATTTACAGTCAGACAAGTTTTACGTTTAGATTATGTTTGGTTCTAGCTAGGTATTTTTTCCCAGGACAGGTAAGCTATATGATTCCTAGTATAATATATAAGTTAGTACTATATCTAACCCTATATTGTCTACATCAGCTTTTTCCCTGTGCTATGTGAAATCATTGGGTTAGATTTAGTATGACTGGGTTTCAGGGTTGAATTTCCCTTTCAAGGGGCAAAGAGGGCCCTCTGAGCAAGGATTCCCCATGCCATACACATATGTATTTCAATGTTTACATTTGTGTAAAACTATTAAAATGTGATATATGTGGCCCTTCCATGACGACATAATGGCTAACATCAGAATCATGGCCATTGATTCCTGGTAGTTTTGATCATTTTGATTTGTAGTTGATACTAGAAACTAGACTACATAGCTTGCCTAATGGGAAATCCAGTCTAATTTCCTACAATGGTTTCTGGACAGTTTTATGGTGTGCAGGAGAAGAGTCTGTCTGGGGAGGGAGATGGAGATCATGTGTTATATTAGGGGGTTTGGCTAGGAATTATGGACCTTTAACAACATTTTCAAGATAAAGTTGAGGAACTGTAGGGTTCCATGTTTTAATTATATAATTCTGTTACTCCAATCAAAACCAAGGCTAACATGGGGCCCTAGTCTATTGGCCAATTCGTAAATGTATACACACTTAAAATTGCTATTAATATTGCCACATATTCTATTAGCTACCCGCAATTCGATTACAAGTTACCCACTCACAATCACTACTTCGGCCTTAGAACTTCATTGGTTTTAGCACCGCTCAAATATTACAGTTACACAAAATCGATATTCTATTAGACTCCTAGCTCTGGCTCACAAATACAGTCTAACCCGCAACTGAAAAAAGTATCATGTTTCTGTCAAAAATATTAGGAGTACTAAATAGCAGTTTCAAGGCATTTTTCAAACACTTATTAAAGCTATAACAGCAATTAAACACACAATACTGTACTTTAAAAGCATGGGAAGGCATGGAACGGCATTAGAATTAATTGCACAACAGTCTCAAACCCACAAATATGCAATTGCTAAATATTATTTTTAAATGTTATTTCTGAGAAAAAAACACATGCAGCCAAAATTATGGATTAGACGCATTTGCGAGCTTTTAATAGAATAGGGCTCATGGTTTGGTAATCACTGGTGTAAGTAGTAATTGTGTTCCTTTCGATTGCTTACTTTTATAGATCATTAAAGCGTAGTGATGTCGCGAACATCAAATTTTCGGTTTGCGAACAGCGGACGCGAACTTCCATCAAATGTTCGCGAACGGGCGAACCCGGCGAACTGCCATAGACTTCAATGGGCAGGCAAATTTCAAAACCGACAGGGACTCTTTCTGGCCACAAGAGTGATGGGAAAGTTGTTTCAAGGGGACTAACACCTGGACTGTGGCATGCCGGAGGGGGATCCATGGCAAAACTCCCACGGAAAATTACATAGTTGATGCAGAGTCTGGTTTTAAGCCATAAAGGGCATAAATCACCTAACATTCCTAAATTGTTTGGAATAACATGCTTTAAAACATCAGGTATGATGTTGTATTGATCAGGTAGTGTAAGGGTTACACCCGCTTCACAGTAACAGACCAATCTCCCCGTTTAATGCACCGCAAACAACCGCAAACAGTCCCTTTGCACAACCGCAAACTCCCCATTTGCACAAGGTTGGATATCAAGCTAGCCATGTCCCGTTCCTTGTCCTTACTGATGTCATTTAAGGTCTCTTCCTCCACCCAGCCACCAAGGGTCCCCGAAAGGTGACAACAAGCCCCCTGGGATGCCTGCTGTGTTTGGTCTTCCACCTCCTCAAAGCCACCTTCCTCCTCTGACTCCTCTTCTTCAGACTCCTCTCTCTGCGTTGCCTCTGTCTGCGTTAACAGTACACACCTTATAATAAGTAGTACTATTCCTATCAGTTTAATCCCTGTTACGTCCACTATTAGGGGACGTGTATATGGTATTGATTTTTGGAACAGGGAGATGGAAAAAGATGCTTGGTCGGTCCTCCTACTATAAATTTGGGGCACTGCGCGTGCAAACTAAGGTGCCAACAGATATGAGTGTCACTGTGCACTGGCAACAGTTGGCAGAGTAGGCGCTGTAGGCCTAACACACACACGCCTGTAGGCAGGCAACTGATATTCAATCGATTACAGTCAAAAAAGTTTTGTTTTATGTCACTGTACACTACGGTTGCACCAGATGTGACGTATTACTGTGCACTGGCAAAAGTTGACAGAGTAGATGCAATAGGCTTCACACACACGCCTGTAGGCAGGCAATTGCTATTCAATCTATTACAGTCAAAAAAGTTTTGTTTTATTTCACTGAGCACAATATAAGCTATGAGCCTGACACAGGCAGGCAACTGAAATTAGATTACAGGAAAAAAAGGGTTGTTTTCAATGTATGGTACACCACCAGGTATGTGTAGTGAAAATAAGCACAATATAAGCTGTTAGGTGTTATCCTGTCACACACACACGCTGGCAGGCAGGCATATGCAATTTGATTACACAGAAAAAAATTATAAAATAAAATAAATGATGTTCTAGCCCTAAAAAGGGCTTTTTGGGTTGCTGTTCTTGCAGCAGATATCAGATGAGTCCTTCAGGTCTGTAATGGAAGCTAAATACACAGCCTGGCTATCTATTTCCCTCTTAAATCTCCAGCAGCTACACTATCTGTCCTCTCACAACAAATGCAGCTTCAGAATGATTCTAAAATGTATGCTGTCCTTCAGATGGAAGGCTCTGGAAGGGAGTGTATGCTGCTGATTGGCTGGAATGTGTCTGCTGACTGTGAGGTGCAGGGTCAAAGTTTCCTCAATGATAAAGTATAGGGAGCGAACCGAAAAGCGCATGTGTTCGCCCACCCGCTGCGAACGCGAACATGCCAAAATCGTCGCGAATAGTCCGCGGGCGAACTGTCCGCGACATCTCTATTACAGAGTCTTCTATCAGCTGAGAGTTTATCACATATAATAGTTGTCAAACTGCGAATCGTCGTCACGCTTTGCGTGGGACGCAGTTCTGGTCGCAAATGCGGACTTAGCGAAACGAGGGCCGCATTTGTGGAGATGGAGGCTGCAATGTCGGCTGCAATGAGCCAAAGGCTCATTACAGGCCTTAAATGTGGACCTCGCAAAGCGAATGTCCGCATTTGCAGAGGTGGAGGCCCTACGGCGCCTCCCTCGCGGTTAAACACAACACAGAAAAGCGTGACTTTGAAAAAAACAACACCGCGGGACTTACAAAAAAAAATAAACGACCAGCGGGACTTAGAAAAAAAAAACAATAACACACAATAACAATGAGGAAATACGGACTTAGACAAAAAAATATGAGCCGTAGGACTTAATTACGAGGTTGCAAAAATACAAACGGCTGAAACGCAGACATCAAAAAACAACAAAAACACTTAAAAATACAAAACAAAAATGAAAAAAAATCACACACAGCATGGGGGGACAGCCACGACATCTGCTAGTGAGGTTGCACACGAATTAAAGTCAAATTTAAGGAGTTTTGGAACTTGAAAATCAGCTAAGCAAGAAAAAAATGGCGCCCGAAAAAAATGAAAACGACCCCAAAGCGGGCAAATAACCGCCAGGCAAGTACGACTTTTGACAGGGACGTACAAGGTACAAAAATACACAGTTAGGAACCACGCGAAATTCTCACGAGGCGCGTAACACATAGAGAAATGAGGTTGCACACAAATTAAAGTCAAATTTAAGGAGTTTTGGAACTTGAAAATCGGCTAGGCGATAAAAAAGATGTCGGCCGAAAAAAATGAAAACGAGGCTACAGGACCACGAACCGCGGAAAACACAGCCAGGGACGTACAACTTTGCCAGGGACATACGAGGTAAAAAATATACACTTAGGAAGTACGCAAAATGATTGTGTGGCGCGTAGCACATAGACAAACGACGCCATTTTACAACACTATCTTTTAACTAATAACATTACGAATCTAAAATGGCACTTTACACCACTAAACCAACGGTTTGCCCTCGTGCATGCAGCCTATTTCAAATGCACACTTGGGACATTGATGACACTTTCTCTTCAGGGCAGCAACAGTCCAAATGTACATTGTATGCTGCAGCAAAATAAAGCGATTGAAAGAGAGGCTTGCAATGAGCGCCGAAGGTCCTCAGAGTAGAAAAAGCTCTACATTGTGTGGCATACAGCATTGACGTGGCTTCAAATTTTATTGCCCCGTCATTTTTGACAGGCAAGTCACTAGTTACATATAAACTTAATTTTATAGAAAGTAAGTACAAAATTAGTACCAAATAAAAGCATTACAAAGTTGGGCAAGTAGCCTTACATAGAGAAGTGTTACAATTTTAATTTTCATCTCTATCTGTGAGTCCCTGCAATATCAGGAAAAGCACGATCTTACTGCCTGGTTCATTTTCCTTTTATCTCTGACTGCATGTGTCTGCCTATCTGTCTCTGTCTCATCCTTTGTATCTATCCCTATAGTAAGAGATTGATATTATAGTTCTCAGACATCCTGCACCTATTATGATCTCCACCCAAAACAATCCTGCACACAAAAAAATGATCTGGTCCTCTGACCAAAAAACAATTGCCCTCACCCAGATTGCTTGTGCTTTTATATAGGCAGGTCCCTTAATGACTTTTTGTGTTGGACCATTTCTTGTAAATATTTTCTCTCTTTTTTGTGTCTGGTTGTTATGTACACAAATGTTTCTTACTAACATTACAGATGAAAAGTTCATTTTTATTTATTTTTAGAGTTCAAAAAAGCGTCCATTATGTCATCGTTGCACGTACAGGCTGAGTCCCTCTATTCTGTACCACATCCATACAGGTCAGACATAGCTTAGGATATTACACACATGTATAAAAAAAAAATACAATAACATGTATTCCAGTTTTATTAAATAGATTAGTGGTAAGTAACATATTTGACTTGACTTGAGCTGCAAATGGTCCCTCAGTTAGTATAAAGACATAGTAAATTGGGGGGATTGAAAAGAAAGCCTGAACAATGGGAAAAAATAATAATTATCATCTAGCTTAGACAAGGAAGAGGAAGCCACATGGAAAACCTTTGGGGCCTCAAGAAGATCCTAGGCAGACCATTACCTGCCAATGATGCAGAAAACAAAAAGCAGTTCAGTTGAATAAAAATTGCATCAGTATACTTGATGAGGGATAGGTGTGTTCAAGGAAAAT
Source organism: Discoglossus pictus (assembly GCA_027410445.1). Taxonomy (NCBI): domain Eukaryota; kingdom Metazoa; phylum Chordata; class Amphibia; order Anura; family Alytidae; genus Discoglossus; species Discoglossus pictus. The sequence goes on from CM050164.1 coordinate 431,957,184, forward strand.
TTCACAGCTGGACATCACTATGTGGCAATGTTAAACCTTTGGTATGAATTGTGCTTTAATTAGCTACATTGTATATTATACCTGGCTAGTTTCTTAAATATTTTGCCTAAGACCATTTTTCTGAATAAAAGACATTTCCTTCTGTGAACGTAAGCTATGATAAGTCTGAACAAGCTATTAAAAAGCAAAGATATTATACAGTAGACTCTCAGTTAACCAGAACTCAAGCAACCAGAACTCTCAAGCAACCAGAACAAAAATGAATACTGTACTTTAAATAAAAATGAAACATTTTTAGGGCTCAACAAATGCCAGGAGCCAGGTATTCATGCCACAAAATGCTTACAGGCACCTAGATTTCATCCACTGTATGTCTCTGCAATTCAGTTTTACCTGGAGTGACTGAGCCAGTGCAGTGTTGGTGTTACATTCTCCGGGGTCAGCACCGCACCCACCAGCTCAATGTTCCTGTGTTTAAGTGAGGAGTGAAAGCTGCTGCTGCTAGAACAACCCTCAAGCAACCAGAAAAAACATTTATCCAGCATCTACCAATCTATGTGGGTGCTGGATAACTGAGAGTCTACTGTACTATCAACAAAGGTCTGCATAGTTAGAACTAGGGTATTCCCAGTAGTAACATATGGATGTGAGAGCTGGACCATAAAGAAGGCTGAGCTCCAAACAATTTACGCATTTGAATTGTGGTGCTAGAGAAAGCTGCTTAGACTGCAATAATCATAAGAAATAATTCAATATTACAGAAAATAAAGTTACAGTGTTCACTGGAAGGTTGGATCGTGAGGCTAAAGCTCAAATATTTTGGCCATATCATTAGCAGACAGGATTCCCTTGAGAAGACTCTGATGCTGGTAATGATTGAAGGCAGAGGTGGAGATGGGTAGGTGAGGTAATTGAAACAATGAACATGAGCTTGAGGGAGCTCAGAGGAGCTTGGCGTGCTGTGGTTCATATGGTCACAGAGAAATGGACACAAATTAACGACTGAACAGCATTTTTTCTTGAAGAATTTCCAGTCTAGACCGTGTTTATTGTTTAGGCTGAAACTTACATCATATTACCAATATCACGTTAGGCCTTGTTACTTCAAAGTTGTAGCTTATAATAGAAACTTAAAATTGATCCACAGAAGTTGTGAACTCATGTGATACAGTAGTGCTTCTTATCTGGACCTCTTGGCACACACCAACAGGTAAGTATTTCACAAAGTCTCCTTGAGCTTGGTTGTATAAATTAGTAGCCTTTCAATGATATCTACCCACCTGAGATCGAGCAAACATATGGCTAAATCCTTCTCTACTGTCAAGTTGTGATGGCTATAAAACTTTCTATAGTTGAATTAATACTTAATATGAGTGTTTCTGTATTGTGGTAGTTCAGTGTGATTTGCAATTCCATACCACACTGAAATATCTGAAAAGTAGATAAGAAATTGATTACTTAGTAAGAAAAGTCTAACCATGGACAACTTCTACTTTGGGAAACTATATATAATATAGCACAATGTTACAAATACTCTGAGCAGAATAATATGTAAAGTTGTATTTTTTGCGTGACGAGGAACCTTTGATAAATATTACACTGTGTGTTGTAAGTCATAATATTTTTGACATTGGAGATTTATGTAGGCTTGCAATAACGCATCGCAACATCATTTCTATTTAGAGGAAAATTGACAAAGATATTTCTGGATAAAAAAACAAATTTCTTGTGTGTATGAGAAAGGACCATTTGTGTTTTGGCGATTCACCTTGCTGTATTCTCATCACGAAATTCAGCATCAGTGGGATCTCTTTGATTGCAACCTATATAATGCTGTTTTGTACATTACAATGTATGACATAAAAACCTATTGTGGGGACAATAAGATGGATTTCCAACTGATGGAAGCCTGAGATTACAGAAAGCAATGAACGCCCACGGAGCCTGTTTCATGTTCAAAATAAATCTTACCTAAGTCACTCAGTTTTAATGGTATTTTTTGCTCTGGAATTGACTCTTTCAGCATGTTTCCCTGAGATCACAGACACATACTGAGCAGCACAAGAATGTCACCTTCAGCATATTAAAGTGAATTAAATCTTTATCTTGACATGGCTCATTAAAATATTAATATAAATTAGCTTGTCTTTTATTAGAAATGGTCATAAAAGGTAAAAAAGATACCACCACTATAAAGTCATGTGAATATCTAATAGTACAGCAGCTACATGGTGTATAGTTGAAATGCTGATGGCTTCTCAGCATAGTGTTGAGGTAGATTAATAAAACGACTCCTTAAGCTCTAGTCCAGGTCTGGTTGAAGCAAGTATCTTGTATAAGATCCAAGTTAAGTGGCAGATGGCAATGAATCGAAGGCAGAAGGTCAGGTCAGGAAGCAATCAGGGTGGTTAGAGTCACTAGCTGAAGGTCAATGCAAACAGCAGAAGAGTCAAGATCACGAACCAATAGTGCATATGTGGAACATCAAGAACCTTACACAAGTATTGGTGCATTCTCACAAGCAATTGAGTGCCCCTACAAAATGAGCACTTCAGTTATTACTAGAGCAGAATGCTGTTCCAGGGTGTCATATAGTATGTCTGGGTAGCTCAGTGATGATACAACTTGTAAGAGGACACAAAGCACAGTGCTCAGAGGCGTAGACACTGATGGGATGGGGTGGACAAATCTCCCCAGATTATTTGAATAGGGAACACACAAAATAGCAAAAGTAAATTTAATCATGCATTACCGGTGTTTGCCACTGGAGCAGTAAGACTCTCACAGGAAAGCTTTTGACTTCCCCTTTTCCAGTTAGTAAATTATTACTCTTATGTAAAGTACAACTTTCTTTTCGTTTTCTCTCTTAATGTCTACCTTTCTTTGTCTACTCTCCATTACTCTTTATTTTACTTATGTTAACTCTGCAGATTCTTCCCTTGGAGGCTACCTGTCCTTCGAGTAGAGTTGCATTGCACCACTCAGGGCAGCAGTATTTTTGTCTCTTTAATCTTTATCCCACCACCATTTTTTTTGACGCCCGACGCCCCTGCTCAGTGATGACGAGTGACAAGAGATGCAAATATTACTTTATCATAAACCATTATAATTTAATCTCTCATCTGCACCCAGAGTACCCAAGGTATGGGAGCGTTAACCATCTAGCACATTCAGTAGACTTAACTTGGAACTTTAAGATAAGACATTTTGATATCCATAAAATTATTTTAATTAAATAGTGAATATATGGAAAATACTTTTTGATAAGTATTACTCTTGTCACAGTAATTACGACTTGTAAATCATCTCTAATTTCTTATCTTAATTAGAATAAGACTAATAGTTCTGGGAAAATAATTTCACTTTAGGCAGGATGGTTCCATTAAATGCCTAAATCCGTATACATGGTGTAGCTAGTGCATATTGATTGGCTCTGAAATTATGAAAAAATGGTGTGGGGTTGTGTGCGTATTAGGATTGTTACAGTGTCATCAATCAAAGATTTTATAATGTATTAATCACTGATATTGTATGCTTTTGGGGAGATCTTATCTGACATATAATAGTTGTCAAACTGCGAGTTGTTGTCATGCTTGCGAGCCTTTGCGAAACGAGGCCAAGCCGTTAACGCATAGAAGCCTTCCGTACTTGGAGAACTTAGGCAATGATCGCCAAAGGTGCTCATTGTCCTGCGAGCCTTGCAAAGCCAGGCGAGCAGTTGATGCTTTGAGCTCGGAGCACTTAGCCAAAGGCGCTCATCGTCCTGCAAAGCTCGAAAAAGGGAGGTGAGCGGTTGAGGCATTGAAACACGCAGGACTTATACTGAAATGAGCACCAAAGGGGCTACTGCGAGCCTCGCAGCACAGAGACACAGACAGCAAAGTGAGAGAGTGAAGGAGAGAGAGAGACAGCACATGATGACAGACAGCAAAGTGAGAGAGAGGGAGGGAGGGAGAGAGGTACAGAGAGAGAGAGACAGACAGCCAAGTGAGAGAGAGGGAGGGAGAGAGGTACAGAGAGAGAGAGAGAGAGACATAGCACAGAGAGACAGACAGCAAAGTGAGAGAGAGAGGGAGGGAGAGAGGTACAGAGAGAGAGAGACAGACAGCCAAGTGAGAGAGAGGGAGGGAGAGAGGTACAGAGAGAGAGAGAGAGAGACATAGCACATAGAGACAGACAGCAAAGTGAGAGAGAGAGGGAGGGAGAGAGGTACAGAGAAAAAGAGACACAGCACGGAGAGACAGACAGCAAAGTGAGAGAGAGAGGGAGGGAGAGAGGTACAGAGAGAAATAGACACCGCACAGAGACAGACAGCAAAGTGAGAGAGGGAGGGAGAGAGGTACAGAGAGAAAGAGACACAGAACAGAGAGACAGACAGCAAAGTGAGAGGGTGGGGGGGGGGGGAAGAGAGCGAGAGACACACACAGCACAGAGAGAGACAGCAAAGTGAGTGAGAGAAAGGGAGGAGAGAGGTACACAGAGAGAGACACAGCAGAGAGAGACAGACAGCAAAGTGAGTGAGTGAGAGGCAGGAGAGAGGTACAGAGAGACCGACACAGTACAGAGAGACAGATACAAATGCAAGTGAGAGAGAGAGGGAGGAGAGAGATACACAGAGAGACACAGCACAGAGAGACAGACAGCAAAGTGAGTGAGAGAGAGGGAGGAAGGTACAGAGAAAGAGACAGCACAGAGAGACAGACAGCAAAGTGAGAGAGAGGGAGGGATAGCGGGACAGAGAGAAAGAGACACAGCACAGAGAGACAGACAGCAAAGTGAGAGGGTGGGGGGAGAGAGAGACACACAGCACAGAGAGAGACAGCAAAGTGAGTGAGAGAGAGGGAGGAGAGAGGTACACAGAGAGAGACACAGCAGAGAGAGAGAGACAGACACCAATGCAAGTGAGAGAGAGGGAGGAGAGAGATACACAAAGAGACACAGCACAGAGAGACAGACAGCAAAGTGAGTGAGAGAGAGGGAGGAATGTACAGAGAGACAGACATCAATGTGTGAGAGAGAGAGAGAGTACAGAGAGAGAGAGAGAGAGAGATAGACATAGCACAGAGAGACAGACACTAAAGTGAGTGAGAGGGAGGGAGAGGGGTACAGAGAGAGAGAGAGAGAGAGAGACATAGCACAGAGAGACAGACAGCAAAGTGAGTGCGTGAGAGGGAGGGGCAGAGGTACAGAGAGAGGGAGACAGCACAGAGAGACAGACAGCAAAGTGAGTGAGAGAGAGGGAGGGAGAGAGGTACAGACAGCAAAGTGAGTGAGAGAGAGGGAGGGAGAGAGGTACAGAGAGAGAGGGAGACAGCACAGAGACAGACAGCAAAGTGAGTGAGAGAGAGTGAGAGAGGTAAAGAGAGAGAGACATAGAACAGAGAGGGAGAGAGCACTAGCAGAAAGTGCACAGACAGCAAGCAAACACAGAGAGAGAGAGACAGGGAGGGGTACAGAGCTAGAAGTGCACACAGACAGCGAGAGAGAATGCACAGACAGAGTGCGCAGAGAGAGGGAGGGAGAGATAGAGGCCCTCGCGTGGCGAGGCGAGCCGCTGACGACCGCACACGACTGCGAGGTGAGCAGTTGAAACACGCAGGACTTGGCTGCAATTAGCGCCGAAGGTACAATTTGACAACAATTAATGTAAAAAATCAATGTATATCATTTTATAAAAACATTTATGAAAATGTGATAAAGAATGACAGAAAATGGAAGAGAGGAATACTCCCGTCATTTTTAACTGGGAAATTTCCTAGTAACACATAATAGATAAAGATGGGAGAGGGGTCTAACTACAAGATAACATTGCAGATCTTTATTTTGGCCACTATCGACAGACAATCAGGCTGTAATCCTAATTAGTACATTAAGCAGCTAATTAATGGGCGTGAGCCACTCATTTGCATATATAAATACAGGACCATGACTGATTTACTTGATTGATGACACGACATAGAGTTATTTATCATGCTCATTAAGAATAACCTAAAACAGCTTAATGAAAGACTACACTACCCAGCATGCTATGTAAGCTTGACAGGAAGTGACTTAATAAACAGAAAAAAATTAAGCCAATTAGAGAGGACTTTGTGGTTTAGAAAGGGCCCCGTATTAAGTATCATCCCTTTAGTTGTGAATAATAATGTCTGTTCTAAGTCTATTTTAACATGGTACCCTTTGTAGGGAGACACTCGATAGACACCTGCCTTCTATGCTTATTGCTAAATCTGGCCCTGAGTGCACATACCACACAATATTGCAACAAGCAGCAAATAAATGCTGAAAAGCAACAGACTGGATGATTCAGAAGATTATTTAGATTATATAGTTATCTTAAATTAATTGAGGTTTAAAGTACTAAATCCAAAAAGCAAATATAAGAATAAAATGACAATTATGCTTCAATATAACAGCTCTGAAACATTTTGTTTTAATAATTTTATTGAAAGGCATACGCAATATTCCAACATATTAAACAGTGTTTACATCAAACACGCTTCTTTTTTTTAACAGTATTTCACTTACTAAGCTGACAGAGCCTTTCCATTTTATATTTTTGATTAACAGTCTCTGTAAAAAAATAAAATAAACTTATATATTTATATATATATATATATATATATATATATATATATATATATATATATAAAACAAACAGTCATATAAACTTGACAAAAAAACACAGTTAATTTCAAGAGAAAACCTAATCTAAATCTAGAGATTTCTAACATAGCTCCCTTATACATTTTTTTATATGAGGTCATCTATTAAAGCCTGAGTTTAAACATTAAAGAAATAGCTGTGGGTTTATCTAACCAAGTATTTAAATATTTACCTCCTGTCCAGCCACCCATGTTATAGGGTATATCCAGAGTCAAGCCCCAAGCCTCCTCCGCCCGAGTCCTCCTTTCATTGAGTTGTGTTAACATTCTGGAATCAAGTCATGTCAGTGGGGTGCTAAGGGGCGACTCTAACCAAGGCTCTCAAATCTTGTGAAATTGAGACATCTTATCCAGTATAATGCAAGTTAGTTTCTAATTTATTAATATGTAATGCATTTTTCTAATTACCTCTTGAAAGCTTAGGGCCTTAGACTTCCATTTGCTAGCTATATGTAGTTTAACAGCGACAGCCATTAGTTGAAACAACATGTTTTGATTCGAATTCCTAAAAGGCAGGATTTCATACTGACCGGGATCACCTTCTTAAATAGTGATGTGGCAAATTGAGTTAGGTCTCTCCATATATTGTGAGCCACCGGACAAGACCACCAAGTTCGAATATGATGCCATATCTGTTGGCACCCACCAAATCATTTGTTGCTCTCCTGGGGGTTAATCTTCTGAAGCTTATCAGGTGCACAGTATACCCTCTGGAGGACCTTAATAGACGTTTCTAAGTGGGCATAGTTAAATGATCCTCTGCTTAAGTTTGAATATGACTCCACCCATCCCTTCCACTCCCATTCCACTCCTAAGTCCTCCTCCCATCTACACATAAATTTAAGCTTCTCATCTGTGGTTGCATTTGTAAAAATATCATACAATGACCCTACCGTTCCTCTAGAGAGTTGGAGATCTTTTAAAGTACTAATCTATATTAAAGAGACACTATCATATATTAGTGTAATTATATTAAGTTACAAATTATTCATATATTTTTAATTTCCATTTGGCCTGTTGACCTCTTCCCATCATCAGAGTGTTTGATATTGTAAGATGGGCAAGCAGCAAATGTTGATGTCCCTATGAATCTCCATATTGCGTTTACTAATACGCACACAGCAGACATGTGTTATTGGTCCTTGTGGTGCAAATCACTGGGCCCCTACTCTAGGGGGTCCCAGTGCATTTGCCCCCCACACCTTCTGGTGCCCCTCGGATCCCTCTGGGCTTCTTCCTGGTTTCCCCTGTGCACCCCTCCCGGTCTCCTCTGTGCCCCCTCAGCCTCACGACATCCCCTTCACCTATTCCTATTACTCCTCTGTCTGTGTCTTTTCTCCTGGGCAGGAAATCCCTAATGACATCACGCCTATGTCAGTGGAGGCAGGAAAGCCCTCAAGAGTGATACAGTGAGGCTGAGGGGGCTTCTTAGATAAACAAAAGTAAGAGTAATTCTAGTAGGGTCATAAATATCCACACATATTAAGGAGTAGAAAAACAGTAAAAATAAATAAATAAATAAATAAAAATAAATAAATATATATATATCCTCAGCCTTCCATTCACTAGCTCCACCACTGCTACCCATTTCATTGCAAAAGAGATAAGACGTTGATTGGTATTTTAGTTTTATGCTGCCCATGGCTGTTCTGAATTGTGCAGGCCAGGAAAATGCATGGATGCACTGTTACTACCATAGCTCAGTTACTACATCTCCTTTCCCCTTGCTATATATTAAATCATAGTCTTTCATATATACACAATATATCAGAATGTGCCAGGAATACATACATATACAGGGAGTGCAGAATTATTAGGCAAATGAGTATTTTGACCACATCATCCTCTTTATGCATGTTGTCTTACTCCAAGCTGTATAGGCTCGAAAGCCTACTTCCAATTAAGCATATTAGGTGATGTGCATCTCTGTAATGAGAAGGGGTGTGGTCTAATGACATGAATACCCTATATCAGGTGTGCATAATTATTAGGCAACTTCCTTTCCTTTGGCAAAATGGGTCAAAAGAAGGACTTGACAGGCTCAGAAAAGTCAAAAATAGTGAGATATCTTGCAGAGGGATGCAGCACTCTTAAAATTGCAAAGCTTCTGAAGCGTGATCATCGAACAATCAAGCGTTTCATTCAAAATAGTCAACAGGGTCGCAAGAAGCGTGTGGAAAAACCAAGGCGCAAAATAACTGCCCATGAACTGAGAAAAGTCAAGCGTGCAGCTGCCACAATGCCACTTGCCACCAGTTTGGCCATATTTCAGAGCTGCAACATCACTGGAGTGCCCAAAAGCACAAGGTGTTCAATACTCAGAGACATGGCCAAGGTAAGAAAGGCTGAAAGACGACCACCACTGAACAAGACACACAAGCTGAAACGTCAAGACTGGGCCAAGAAATATCTCAAGACTGATTTTTCTAAGGTTTCATGGACTGATGAAATGAGAGTGAGTCTTGATGGGCCAGATGGATGGGCCCGTGGCTGGATTGGTAAAGGGCAGAGAGCTCCAGTCCGACTCAGACGCCAGCAAGGTGGAGGTGGAGTACTGGTTTGGGCTGGTATCATCAAAGATGAGCTTGTGGGGCCTTTTCGGGTTGAGGATGGAGTCAAGCTCAACTCCCAGTCCTACTGCCAGTTCCTGGAAGACACCTTCTTCAAGCAGTGGTACAGGAAGAAGTCTGCATCCTTCAAGAAAAACATGATTTTCATGCAGGACAATGCTCCATCACACGCGTCCAAGTACTCCACAGTGTGGCTGGCAAGAAAGGGTATAAAAGAAGAAAATCTAATGACATGGCCTCCTTGTTCACCTGATCTGAACCCCATTGAGAACCTGTGGTCCATCATCAAATGTGAGATTTACAAGGAGGGAAAACAGTACACCTCTCTGAACAGTGTCTGGGAGGCTGTGGTTGCTGCTGCACGCAATGTTGATGGTGAACAGATCAAAACACTGACAGAATCCATGGATGGCAGGCTTTTGAGTGTCATTGCAAAGAAAGGTGGCTATATTGGTCACTGATTTGTTTTTGTTTTGTTTTTGAATGTCAGAAATGTATATTTGTGAATGTTGAGATGTTATATTGGTTTCACTGGTAAAAATAAATAATTGAAATGGGTATATATTTGTTTTTTGTTAAGTTGCCTAATAATTATGCACAGTAATAGTCACCTGCACACACAGATATCCCCCTAAAATAGCTAAAACTAAAAACAAACTAAAAACTACTTCCAAAAATATTCAGCTTTGATATTAATGAGTTTTTTGGGTTCATTGAGAACATGGTTGTTGTTCAATAATAAAAATAATCCTCAAAAATACAACTTGCCTAATAATTCTGCACTCCCTGTAGAGATACCACTTCATACAGATATTTCTGAGCATAAACACACATAATTACATGACATTGAATCAGCACATTCAGGCAGCCTGCTACCCCCTGAAAATGTGCTTCCCTAGGCCTTTGCCAGGTAGGTTTGGGCAGAAACACAACACTGATGTTGATCCAATGAAGATTATTTGGATAAATGAACAGAATTGTTCCAAATATCCGATTATTGCACAGTGGATGGATTTGATCTATTAAAGACATGAATGGTCAATCTATCACAATATATTGTAAAGATTTATCCACAGTTACTGAGGCCGGATTTTCATCAAAGTATCGCCCAGAAAGACATTGCTGAGCTCAGATTAGTGCTTTGTGTCTCTGCCTTCAGCTGGGAGTTGGGATGACATCATTGACTAATGGCTCCATGGTGTGTGATTCATGCTCTGAATCAGCCATGAAATAATAAAAGGTCAGAGCTTTCTTACTGCAGATGTCAGCAGTGAATGCATGTCCTACAGCTTCTGTGCAAGGATCCAGAGACAAATGGTGCTATTTGTAACATAAACTACAGTAACTATTAAAAGTAACAGATCATATCTGTACACAGCGGGTAAAAAGTACATTGGTTAAAGAAATAAAGACAGCGCCACTGAACAAACAGGGTGAGTGTATAAATATCATTTTCGTTACCTAAAATAGATAAAGTAATATAATCAGAAGACACAGTGGGGTGTATATTAACCTTACAATAGATGACATCATTCCCCATGAGTCCTAGAAGCTTAAAGGGATATGTAAGGGAGCTGAATTAGGAGTGCATCTGAAAGAGGAGAATTAGTAGTGTATGTAAACATTTTTTTGCATGAAAAATACCAAATAAGCATTTAAACACTTACCTTAAAGTTAGCAAATTATCTTTTTATTTCTGTCAGTTGAAACTTAGGGTTAACACCCCCCAAACCCAGGCTAAACTGGCATACAGTTTGAAAAAAATGTTGGCCAATCAGGAGGAAGTAAAGACTGAAACATTTGTATCACAATCTGGCAGTTGCTTTCTCCTTATGGGCAATTTCAGCTGTGACCCCATCAACCATCATTTCCTTTAGAGGTCACACACTGTACCCTGCAGGGTACATTTTATGTAAGCTTCCTAGGGGTGTGCACATCTAGATATCAGTATCTAACATATAAATATGTAAGTACATTCAACTTTTCAATATAAGTTTTTCTACTAATCAGTAGCTGTTTATTAGGAAATATTTGAAACCCAGCTCACTTACATAACCCTTTAAAGGCATACATAAGATGTTACATATATAGTTATGCTATAAAATTAGGGTCAGTTTTAGGCAGGTGCCATGGTGCACCACTCATTTTACATCACCACCAACTACCACAGTTCTTACAGTAATGGTAATGTGGAAATTCTTGATTTTACAAATTCTGCATAGGAGAATGCTTTTTTTTGGTGTCAGTTTGAACTGTATGCATATTTTTTCTGCAAACCAGTTAGCAAACTGTCTTGTAATTTCTGACGATTGAAAACTAGTGTTAACACCCCCTCACAAACCAGGCTAAGTTAGGATATGATTCAAAAATTTGTTTTGGACAATCAGGAGAAAGTAGAGGAAGCTGATACATGTCAATAAACCTCTGGGATTCCTGTTTGTGCTGCAAAGCATCTGGGATATGTAGTGTGTCTGTGGTGAAGGGTGTAGACTGCAGCAGGAAGCACATCCCATCAGGTGCCTGTGTAGACACCCCTGGGGTGTCAGCATAATCATTAGAGGGATGTTTAGATATTAATAAAAATAAAAAAATGTATGAAATGCTCTGCATACATTAATGATGTTTTTTGCATAAAGAGTGCAAACACCTAATAACCCCGGAATCTTGGATATGCCTTAACAAACCCATTTCACAACCCATTCATTATATCTCCCAACGACCCGCATATGGCTTATAGCCTCTAATTCATCCATTCTGTGAATTGTTTAAACTTTGTAAGCTGGCAGCTTCACCTCAAGTTCATAGTCACTCTCCTGTTGCTCATGGCTTCGCTAGTCGCCTAAAGCAGCATTTGTCAATGCTCACAGCTTTAGTAAGCCGCCAGTCACGTTCATGATTCACATCCTGTTCATGTAATCATCTATTCCAGTTTTTTACCTAACGATGGCTGACCCAAACATTTATGACACCTAGAGTGTTGTCTCTGAGGCAGCATCCTCACCTGACCGATCTCCATCACTGGCAGGAAGTAGGTTTTCTTTAAAACAGTGGACCGTTCCTAGGCTCATTCAAGTGCCTAGGAACAGTCTTGAATGAGCCTATGAATGGTCTTTGCTTATCCTGCTACTGCCAGAAAAGCCAAACTATATAGATTGCTTTATAGCCATCAGAATAATCTATCTGTGATCAACTAACAACTTTCACAGATGTAGAGGCTGTAGAGGCTAAAATCAGCTGGCTCAGGATCCAACACCCATCAAATAACCCAGGCAGTAAGCCAGGGTGAGGACCCAAATGCACCAACTATCATAACACTGGTAGATTTTGTCCCAGCATTTCAGCAGAGAATTATATCAACCTGGTGTCCCTTCTGATACCTTCGTATGATTCCACCGAAAACAAAACCATGACTGAAGGAGACGTTTCTGTGGTCATAAAGGCCAAAGACCCGAGGTTACATTGCAACTTTACCATAACAGAGTTTGTGCTAGTGTTCAGCGTATAATATATATAACTAGCGAATTGCCCGTCAAAAAATGACGGCAATGAAATTGTAAGGTAGCTAATGCTGTTCAGTGTGTAATAATGAAATATATAATACATAAATAAATGAATATACTTTACCTATTTTAAAGCATTGTGTGGAAGAGCTGTGAATGTGTTTTGATGTTGCTGCAGCATTAGTGGTGTGGATCTGCTGTGTAAGCGTGCTGAATGTGTGCAGTATAACGCTGTGCGTGCGCGAGCCCAAACCGTTGTCGTGTACTTCCGCATTGGCGTAAAATGGCGAGTAATGTGTGGTATACGTTTGTATCGGAATATCCGTAGGTGTTCTGTGGTGTTTTGCGAGTTTCTTGTGGTGTTTTGCGAGTTTAGAGTGCTGTAGCCTCGTTTTCGTTTTGTTCGGCGGCCATTTTTTCTCTCGCTTCAAATTTTTTTTAGTCTCTAAACTGTTTTATTTGGAGTAAAATCGAGGTGTAAGTTGTATTTTTGAGGTGCTGGGTGCTCCCTCTTGGTGTAGGTAAGTTTTTTATGTATGTGGTGTGTGTATGTATTGTGTTTTAAATTTTGTAATGTTCGCGAGTTGCGTCCGAGTGTTGCGAGTCCCTAATGTGTGTGAACGTGTGTCGTATGTTGTTTGCGAGTGTCGTAATGTGTGTGTCGTACTGTTTGGGTTGCGACGTGAAGTTTGCGAGGGTCGCAGTTGCTGGCATGGAGCGCCTACGGCGCTCCATGCCAGCAACTGAGTCCCTCGCTTTGCGAGGGTCCTCAGTTGCTGGCCAGGAGCGCCTTCGGCGCTCCATGCCAGCAACTGAGACCCTCGGGCAGTGCTTCGCGAGGGCCGCGACTCGCGTAGTGAGCCCGCAGCGTTAGCAACAACTCGTACGCTCACAACTATATATGTGATATGCACTGCCTTCCCAGACCAGAGACATGAGATGGATGACCTCTAGCTCATCGTAGAGATCTCCAATAAATACAATGAAAGCTCCCAGGAAATCCCATCAAGCTTACGCAAGTCCCATTCGGCAAAGACAAGATGCAAGGCCTGTCATATTAGGAGGAGTCTTAGGAATAACTCGTCACACTGAGAGAATGCAAGCAAGTTTACCAAGAAACAAACTTGCAAGATAAAAATAAATAGGCTTATTTAAAAAATCCAGACGTTGCACAAAGAAGGAATTACAATCGTTACAGTCACCTCATTGTTGCTGCTTTCATCCTTTCCGCAAGGCCCCTCCTTCCTCAGTAATCTACTTACCTACAGTGCCTTGCAAAAGTATTCACCCCAATTACATTTTACCTATTTTGTTACATTACAGCCTTAAGTTCACTGTTTTTTTTATCTGCATTTTATGTGATGGATCAGAACACAATAGTCTAAGTTGGTGAAGTGAAATGAGAAAAATATATACATAAAACTATTTTTTAGAAATAGAAAACAGAAGATTGGCATATGCGTAAGTTTTCACCCCCTTTGTTATGAAGCCCATAAAAAGCTCTGGTGCAACCAATTACCTTCAGAAGTTGCATAGTTAACAAAATGATGTCCACCTGTGTGCAATCTAAGTGTCACATGATCTGTCAGAGGCTGCAACACCTAAGCAAGAGGCACCACTAACCAAACACTGCCATGAAGACCAAGGAACTCTCCAAACGAGTAAGGGACAATGTTGTTGAGAAGTACAAGTCAGGGTTAGGTTATAAAAAAAATATCCAAATCTTTGATGATCCACAGGAGCACCATCAAATCTATCATAACCAAATGGAAAGAACATGGCACAACAGCAAACCTGCCAAGAGACGGCCGCCCTCCAAAACTCACGGACAGGGCAAGGAGGGCATTAATCAGCGAGGCAGCACAGAGACCTAAGGTAACCCTGTAGGAGCTGCAGAGTTCCACAGCAGAGACTGGAGCCGTACGCTCCATAGTCCAGGCCATTTGCATCATAACTACAGATGAAGCCACATGTTATTGTCCATCAAAAATTAGATCCACCAACTGAGAGAACTAGCTCATCTCAATGTTACCAGTTCCAATTCTTCTCCTGCCTACAAATTCAACCCCCTTATGTTTTGTTTCCTTCTATCCACAGAAAAATGTCTTCATCACTTCAGGATTTACCATACGCCAATCACTTCAGAACAGTCCGTTCCACCTAGCAAAACTTCATATTCTAGACATTCATATCCAACCACACACTCTTGCCACCATTAACGCTCGTTACTATCATATAATTTGCTGCCCACTGTGACACTAACCTCAAACTTCATTGTCACATTACAAAAACCTATCTATCAGGCATTTAATTTCATATCAATCAAGAATTCACCAACACATTTCTCACCTCACATTTCATTAAGTACATCTTAATAGTCTTGGCCCAAAAGACCACAGCATCCAAATCTCACCGTCAACCAATCACCCTCTTAGCATCAAACCCATTTGTCCAATAATTTTTTTGTCTATGATTGTTTTTTAAGGCTTTTTCCTGGTGAAAAATGCATATCTCATAAAAATCCCAGCAACCTCACAAAAATTACCTCACTGCCAAAAATGATTCCTGAATACTGACACTGGGCTCTCCCAAAACAAGCAAACTAACAGTCTACATTCAATTCTTCCCAATCCATAACAAATATTGTTACAGCCAATATATACTAAATCCCAACCTGGAGTTACATAGTTACATAGTTACATAGGGCCTCATTCTATTAGCGGCCGCAGCCGTTGCGGGGCCGCAAGGACCGGCCGCAAGCTATTCGGCTATTCTATTCCCCTCCGGCCGGGGATTCCGGCAGGCTTGCGGCCGGTGCCTTGCTATCTCTTGCGGCCGCTCGCGCCGGAGGAAATCCTTTGATCTTAAACGGCGCAAGGAAATCGGCCGTAAGAAATTCCTATTTGCAATTCAATTGCTCCGGGAACCCTCTCTGCAAGGCAAAAGCGAGCCGCAGCTTACTTGCAGGAAAGAGGTCCCGCTAGCACCAATTAAGCACATAAAATAGCCCAAATAAAGCCATTCTGCACTTTGCAGAGTCTATAAAGTGATAATCGGTGTTAGCAAAAATAGCACATAATTACCCTATACTCAAATCCGTAAAATATATATTTTTTAATATCCGTAAAATATCCATGTAAAAAGTCCAGAGGGCTTGGA
The DNA here is from genome assembly GCA_027410445.1 of Discoglossus pictus. Lineage (NCBI taxonomy): Eukaryota > Metazoa > Chordata > Amphibia > Anura > Alytidae > Discoglossus > Discoglossus pictus. The sequence goes on from CM050164.1 coordinate 431,973,078, forward strand.
GCACCTCAGACCCGCCCACGCCGCAGCCGGCAAATAAACAGTTAATTTGAACTCGGGTTTGGGCTGATGTGCAAGCTTGAGAGTGGGTTACTTTTAATCCTCATGTCCCCCAATATGATCCCTAGCATTTACAGAGCTGTACAGTGCAGGCTTGAATTTATTTTTGCGTTTTTAGATTTCTGAGCTTACGGCCGGTTCCAAGATATGCGGCCGGCCGTAAGAGGAGATCCTTGCGGGGCCGTATAATAGAATCGCGAGTTAACAGAACCCCCGCAAGGAATCGCAGCCTTACGGCCGATTTACGGCCGGTAATAGAATGAGGCCCATAGTATTTAAGGTTGACAAAAGACCATCAGTCCATCAAGTTCAACCGTTTAAGATCTCCTCTGATCTTCAATATGCGGATTAACTATTACGGTAATTAATTAGTTGTTAAATAATTATTAATCAATTATTTAAAAAATATTAAAAATATTAAAAATAAAAAATCTTTCACCCTATATATAACACTCTTTTTGGCCTCTAACTAGGCTAGGACGACGCAGCCAACTTTGACAACACAGCAGCTACCATCCAAAAGAAAGAAGGATCCAACCACAAATATTCAGGTGTATTTCACCTGGAGCTGTGGAAGGAGCCACTATAATATCTCCTAGACCACATACCTCACTGCACCTTGCCATATTTACCCACCCAGCTCTCTACAAATTCAAACATTTCCTAAACTCCCTAGCCATGTAAGCAAGCTAGGATAACATAGCCAATTTTGCCAACATGTTAGCTACCATCCAAAAGAAAGAAGGGTCCAATCACAAATATAAGTTAATGGTGTGTTCAATTTTTCTCAACAGCAAACAAATCAGCTAAAATCTTTTTGTCAGCTCTACTTCTTCTAGTTTTCTTTTTTAATCACCAAATAATGGTCTGGAATCTTGCATTGAAACAAACCTAGGGGTATCAGATATTGAAAGGGATTTGGGAGTGCTTGTGGACAACCACCTAGGTAACAGTTCTCAATGCCAAGCAGCAGCTGCAAAGGCAAATAAACTATTAGCATGTATTAAGAAGGGTATAGAATCAAGGGAAGCAAATATAATTCTGCCACTATACAATTCCCTAGTACGCCCTCATTTGGAATATGGAGTACAGTTTTGAGCACCAATTCATAAAATGGACATTTTAGAACTGGAAAAAGTACAAAGAAGGGCAACAAAACTAATAAGGGGAATGGAGGGGCTAAGTTATGAAGAAAGACTAACCACATTAAAATTATTTTCTCTAGAAAAAAGGTGTCTAAGAGGAGATATGATTACCTTATATAAATATATCCTGGGTCAATATAAAGATTTGTCAAGGGAGCTTTTTGTGCCAAGAGGTTTTCAATTGACACAAGGACCTCCTTTGAGGTTAGAAGTAAAAATATTTCACCTTAAAGAAAGAAAAGGGTTCTTCACAGTAAGGGTGGTTAATCTGTGGAATTCTCTACCAAAGGAGGTGGTGACAGTGGATTCGATAGATAACTTTAAAAAGGGATTGGATATATTTTTAAATAAAAAAGGTAATTAGAGAGGGAGTATTGATCCAGGGATGAATCTGATCGCCTGTATCTGGGGTCAGGAAGGAATTATTTATTTTCTCTTTTTAGACAATTACCGAAGTTTTACTTGTTTTTTTTTCTCTTTGCCTTCCTCTGGATCAATTAACAATTAATCCACATATTGCAGATCAAAGGAGCTTTTAAAAGGTTGAACTTGATGGGCTAAAAATCTCCTTTCAACCTCAATTACTATGTAACTATGTAACTATTTGCATATTTGTTGTAGAATGATTTTTAACAGACTTTTTTTGTGTAAAATGTCGATTTGGTATTCTCTGTGCATTCCCCATTCCCTTGCATTCTGTCAGATTAGTTGGAGGTTATACCATAAGAGACTATAATTATACATGACCATATGTTAGTTACCATTATTTTGGGAATTGTTTATGGGCTAGTGTTTGGAATCTTCCTGATTGCCTTACGAAAGGGGCCTCCACTAACTGTGCGGGACTATGTCCTCTGTTCTAGGAAATGCTATATTTAAAAATCAGTGCAGCACTTTCAAATTGAGCTCTGGATTTGCACCAAGGTTTTCAATTTCTCTTGCACAGTCCGCTCTCTGAACTTCTTTTCCTTTTTGCACCTTTTGTCAGATCTTTACTCCTGATTACTTGCCTCTATATGCTGTTCAGTGTGAGCAGTGTGCAAGTGTGCAAGTGTGGGTGCATGCTAAAACTGCAGTTACTGCTACTTGTGCTTATTTCTATTACTTCTTGTCTGGTTCTTGTTACTATCTTATTTTGTCTTGACAGACCCTGGACCATTTCTTCCGCCCAAGTTTGTCTCCTTTTTTCGTGGACTCAGCTCTGTATTCATCCTTTGACCTGTTCTTGGATTCCATCTATCTACCTCCAGTCCGATCTTGTCAATGAACATCAATGCAGCTCACACAGGGGCATTTCCTGTCACTTTCCAAAAATTATAAACGAGTTTTACTAAATATTTTTCCATAAAAAAAATCTTTTATAATGTTCTCTAAATGTATTCCATAGCCCTTTAATAATATTGTTGAAGCAGAATTTCAAGCCTCATTTTACAAGGTGTGTATAGTGTTATCCATATTTGCATATATAATATGTATTATTAAAATGTACAGCATTTTATACTAATTCAACAGCTCAGACATTGGTGTGTGGTTGTCTACACTGTGCTGCTGTTGGCTGGAAGCTTAGAAGCCCTGTTGAGCACTAATTTGCGCTAACGCTGTTTGCGCTAAAACTCTCGATAGCTCTTTAAATAGCGCAATTTAAATAGCGTGCTTTTTTTCGCTATAGCGCTGTTCAGCGCTATGGAGCTAAAATGCCCAGTTTAGCGCTGTTTTCCTATAGCACTCCTGCATGCAGGAACGCATATACCGCACTAAATGGGGTTTTCTTGTATAAGCAGTATGTGTTAGATTAGAAAAAGGTAAAAACAGGGACTTCATATACCTTTAACCTACTAACATCTGTAATGATTTATTTAATGTTCTGATGTTGAACTTCTCTAGGCCAGTACATCATCTATTCTTAGGCAGAGGCTACATATTGTAATTATGTTTAATGTTTGCATATATAATTATCAATTCCATTCAATTCAATGTAAACAGAACTTTAAAAATGGGTCGTTTAAGTTTTATATAGTGGTGACTTTGCAGTTCTATTATAAGGTATTTAATTTTGAAATTCATTTGGAGCAGTTGGCCTCTTGGGGACACATTGTAAGTCCTGAGTTTAATGCTCTGCATGTATTGTTATGAAATCATTATCACTGGGATCATCTTGTGATCTATGGTGTTGATTATGTTGATTTAAGTAATTGGATGTAGCTGAAACTAATAGTCAATTATGTACAGGAATGAAGTGAACAATTGCATAGTCTTTCAACTCTTAATTAAATGTTTTTCCATTAAAAAACAAAACAAGGACATTTAGAAATATTAAAACATTTCATATAAACGCAGAGACATAAAACCAGACATTCACTTATGAATCAAATTATAAATAGCTTAAAGGACCAATGCAGTTGAACACAAAATGCACTTAATTGTCAAGTATGTACCAAACAATATTAGCAGTTGTATAAGTCACGGACATAAAACAGTTTTGTCCTGAGAGCTGCATGGTGTGTGTTTGTAGTTATCAGCTGCGGGAGCTTATTCTTCTCAAGTTACAAAGGTATTGTAAACTTTAGCTCCCCACATTAGGGCACTCAACCAACAGCCGTAAATCCTGCCTTAGACGCAACAGATATCTGTGCAAGGAGCAGCCAAACCAAGCTTTACGTATGAGACAGGGCTGTAGGAGCCAATAGGAAATGTGAATGTCTTATAATGAGTGGGAAGTGCAGGAACAACTGCCCATAATATCACCATCAAGGGAACAGATATATATATATAAAGTAATTGTTTTATTGTTTTATTTTTTTTATTGAAAATATATTTTGAAATTAAAAAGATGTGAAAATTTTATTAATTGCTTGTATCAGTAGAAATGTATTTTCTGTGATATATTTATAGACAATGTATTAGAGTGTGTGTTCCTAGGCAACACGGTTTTGTGATGTGTATTAACCCCGTGAGTACTGGGTTGTTTGTTACCCTGGATTTTGTATCTTAAAACAGGCTTAATACTAACATATCATATTTTTTAATTACATATACAGTGGGGGGGGGGGGGGGGGGGGGAGTATTTGATCCCCTGCTGATTTTTGAATGTTTGTTCACTGACAAAGAAATGATCAGTCTATAATTTTAATGGTACGTGTATTTTAACAGTGAGAGACAGAATAACAAAAAAAACAAACAAAAATGCATGTGAAAGTTATAAATTGATTTGTAGGTCAGTGAGGGAAATAAATATTTGACCCCTTCGACTTAGTTCTTGGTAGCAAAAAACTTGTTGGCAATCACAGAGGTTAGACATTTCTTGTAGTTGGCCACCAGGTTTGCACACATCTCAGGAGGGATTTTGTCCCACTCCTCTTTGCAGATCCTCTCCAAGTTATTAAGGTTTCGAGGCTGATGTTTGGCAACTCCAACCTTCAGCTCCCTCCGCAGATTTTCTATGGGATTAAGGTCTGAAGACTGGCTAGGCCACTCCATGACCTTAAAGTGCTTCTTATTGAGCCACTCCTTTATTGCCTTGGCTGTATGTTTTGGGTCACTGTCATGCTGGAATACCCATCCACAACCCATTTTCAATGCCCTGGCTGAGGGAAGGAGGTTCTCACCCAAGATTTGACGTCCATCGTCCCTTTGATACAGTGCAGTTGTCCTGTCCCCTTAGCAGAAAAACACCCCCAAAGCATAATGTTTCCACCTCCATGTTTGACGGTGGGGATGGTGTTATTGGGGTTATAGGCAGCATTATTCCTCCTCCAAACACAGCGAGTTGATTCGATGCCAAAGAGCTCAATTTTGGTCTCATCTGACAACAACACTTTCACCCAGTTCTCTTCTGAATCATTCAGATGTTCATTGGCAAACTTCAGAGGAGCTTGCTGGCGCTGCATGAGGTGTAGTGTGTTACCAATTGTTTTCTTGGTGACTATGGTCCCAGCTGCCTTGAAATCATTAACAAGATCCTGCCGTGTAGTTCTGGGCTGACTCCGCACCATTCTCATGATCATTGAAACTCCACGAGGTGAGATCTTGCGTGGAGCATCAGACATAGGTAGACTTACAGTTATTTTATGTTTCTTCCATTTGCGAATAATCGCACCAAATGTTGTCACCTTCTCACCAAGCTGCTTAGCGTTGGTCTTGTAGCCCATTCCAGCCTTGTGTAGGTCTACAATCTTGTCCCTGGCATCCTTGGACAGCTCTTTGCCATGGTGGAGAGTTTGGAATCTGATTGATTGATTGCTTTTGTGTACAGGTGTCTTTTATACAGGTAACAAGCCGAGATTGGGAGCACTCCCTTTAAGAGAGTGCTCCTAATCTCAGCTTGTTACCTGTATAAAAGACACCTTGATAGGGGATCAAATACTTATTTCCCTCACTGACCTGCAAATCATTTTATAACTTTTTTGACATGCGTTTTTCTTGTTTGATTTTTTTTTTTGTCATTGTTAAACACCTACCATTAAAATTATAGACTGGTCATTTCTTTGTCAGTGGACAAATGTTCAAAATCAGTAGGGGATCAAATACTTTTCCCCCCACTGTATGTTGATATTGGATTGTTAAGTGTCAAATAATGTTGAAATGTCATCATTTTGTAGGGGTTTGTACGCTATAATGTCACTTTAAATACTTCTAGGGGACTCAACAAAGGTTAGAAAACCTATCGCAAGTGGTATTTGATTCTCCTAAATCCTTCTTCTTTTATTTGCATTTACGCTGATGACCTAGTTTGCAAGTGCTCCGTAAAATCTTATTAGCATAAGAAGCACCATGTCCCTGGAGCAGTTGAATGCATTGGCAGTGATCTCAATGGATTTACGTGATCCCAGACTTCAATTAAAAAAACATTGAGAAGTTTTGTTCTTTGAAAGATCGCCGTGCAAAATTTAAATACAAGTGATTGAAGCAAAGAAGAATGCATACCCCCAGGGTGTGCAAAGATAAACTGCGTTAAGCAGCACCACCTCACTACCAAACATAACTAGTGGTAAGTAAAGTATGAACGGTGTGTGGGTGTGCATATGGAAGGAGCTATGAAAGGTGTGTGCATGGTCAGTAACAATTGTTGAAGCCTTGGCGTGGTTTGAAGGAATTGGAGGCACTTTCAAGGGTAGCTGTCACTTCTGTACGGGAAGCCAGAATTTCATGTCTGTACGAGTGCTGTTGCTCCGCACCAACTTTACCATCAATTTAATCTGCATAATGATTTCACAGAGACAGTGAAGCTATAAGGAATCCTGCTTACAACACCGAATACTACTGCAGAATCAGAAAGATGCTTCTCCACATTGAAGAGGATAAAAAGTTATTTAAGAAGCACCATGGCCCTGGAGTGATTGAATGCATTGGTTTGAAGGAATTGGAGGCATCTTCAAGGGTAAGTAAAGTTCTCAGAAAGGGCACCACCGAACTACCAAAAATAACTAGTGGTAAGTAAAGTATGAATGGTGTGTGGGTGTGCATATGGAAGGAGCTATGAAAGGTGTGTGAATGGTCAGTAACAATTGTTGAAGCATTGGCGTGGGGTTACTGCTCATATGGTTATCCATATGCTAATTCAACGTGTTTGTTTGACATTGAGTATTGTGTTGTCTAAACAGAAGTGAAATGTTGTTGTTTTCTTGAATCCCAAGATCCACTGGTTTGGGCCTATACAGTCTTGATTGGTCTTTTAAGGTATGTTTGGGGCCTATATGGTCACACTTGGTCTTTTAAGGTATGTTTGGGGCCTATATGGTCACACCTGGTCTTCTAAGGTATGTTTGGGGCCTATATGGTTGCACTTGGTCTTTTAAGGTTTTTAAGGTATGGTTTTGTTCTTGAATGGTCTGATTGATTTGCATGTTTTCTTTCAACCCCAGGTGCAAACCCTCTGTGGCAGCAGATTTGTTTGTACTCGTTGGTCAACTTACTGAACAAGAATACCCTGAGAAGAAGAGCCGACTAATGGTAAGTGTCACTGCTTTAATTTTTCTGTTAATGCGTATTGGTGCAATTATGATATTGCTGTAGTCTTGTCACATGAGTTTTTTCAATCTATATTGTATACCAATGAATATAACACATTGTTCGTTTACTTCTTGACATTGCTGCATTGCTGATCATGTATTTCAATGGGCTTTACAAGTATAAGGTCATTGGGCGGGGCTTGTAAAGGTCATTATGACCTCAGCGGGAGGGGTTATAAAAATGGGTGTGGTTTGAAAAAGGGGGAGGGGCTACGTTTCGCCCTGGCGCCCCTCCAACTTGAAAGTTCACCAGCCGCCACTGCGTTAGAGTGTCAGGGAGTAACTGATTATTTATTGTCAATGTAAAACTCAATGGAGATTCATTCTGTGCTTTTCAGCTGTGTCGAAGTTCACTCAGAGCAGTGACCCATATGAGTTCTCTTGCAATGTTGTAGGGATGGGTGATTAACATAGCTATGTAGGATTTACTCTGCAGTTAGGACACTCGTAAGTGCTTTTTCATGGATTAGCATAGGGCCCTAAGTTAGCAAGTATTCTATCTTATTAGGTACATATATATATATATAAACATATATAGGAGATTTCCCTCTAGCAAAAATACTCTAAAATACTCTAACATCAGACATAAGTTCATCAGAATGTGACAACTCAGACATGGAGGAAAGTGCTCCTAGAAGTTGGAATAGATCTAATACATCCTTTAATAGGGAGAGATATGATACTAGATCAAGATCTTATGCTAGGACACCTATAAGGCCTTACAATGAGTCTTTTTTAGAAAGAGGCCAAGCTCCCCAAGGACATATAGATCATCCTATAAGAACCAGAAGGAACCAAAAACGGTAGCATATAGCCCAAAAAATTTAAGAGATACTAATCCCAAGAGTCACCTAGTTATTAATCTATCAGAACTCACACTCAATGAGACCCATATCTCTATTCTTACAAAAGGATTAACTTTTGTTCCCACATCTATAACCAACTCCTTCACACACATCAAAGATGTCAATTTGTTTGCAAGAAAATTGGCTCTCAAAAAATTCTATTTAAACAAAAGTCAGAGGGAGTTCCTACACTTAGGAGTAGGCAAAGAGGATATAGAAGCATTGAAGGCCTTAATGTCCTTATTAGAAGAACATGAACCTAATACTAACAATCTACCTCCAAAGAAATGGAAAAACAAAAGCACGTTCACACCCCAATTGAAAGAATATGCTAATATATGGGTCTTCCTACAACAAGTGTGTAATGACATTGAACAGATTGATCAGAGAATGATAACTAGGAAATATAACCTCTCTAAGGAAGAATATGAAACATTAAAAGAACTAAGATCAAACAAAGAAATTCAAATAAAACCTGCAGACAAAGGGGGCAATGTAGTAGTCATGGGGAATAGAGAATATAAAGAAATGTGCAATAGGATCCTTGAAGACAACACTACTTATGAAGTCATACCCAAAAACCCGACAATAGAATATAGAAAGATATTAAAGAATATTCTGGACAAAGCTAAAACCAATGGCATTGTAGATGAAAGCACCTATACCTTCTTACTGCCTAATTTCCCAGTTATATCTACCTTCTATGCACTACCCAAGGTACACAAAAAAAGCACACCGATCCCAGGTAGACCAATAGTCTCAGGCACAGATAACTTGTCACACAACTGTAGCCTATTTTTAGACCATCACCTAAGGGGATCAGTGATAAGCCTTCCCTCATATGTTAGGGATAGTATGGACATCCTTAACCAACTAGAAGATCTGAATGTACCCACACATACCTGGTTAGCTTGCATAGATGTTGAAGCCCTATACAGTAGTATCCACCACAGCTATGGATTAAAAGCAGTTGAATATTTCTTACAAATGAGAGATTCAAGATCTGCTGAATTTCATCAATTTCTCCTCACCCTTCTTGAATTTGTACTCAAACACAACTATTTTACGTTTAATGACCAATGGATTCATCAATGTAAGGGTATAGCCATGGGCACACCATGTGCTCCAAGTTATGCCAATCTTGTCCTGGGGTGGTGGGAGGAAAAATGTGTTTTTAATGAAACACAGACCAATTGGACGAACAAAATTTTACTATGGCGTCGCTACATAGACGACATCCTAGTGGTATGGGAAGGTACAAAAAAGGAATTTGAAACCTTCATGTTGTCTCTAAATGAGAATACTCTGGGTTTAAAATTCACCCATGAGATCAACAAAGAGAAGGTAAATTTTCTTGACTTAAAAGTCTATAAGGATAACGATGGTAACATCTCCACCTCTACTTATAGAAAAGATACAGCGACAAACACCTTACTACACTGGGATAGTCAACATTATGAACCCATCAAAAGAGGTATCCCTAAAGGACAGTACTTGCGAATCCGAAGAAACTGCAGTACACAAGATGAATTCCAAATTGAAGCTCAAAAACTAAGACTACGATTTAAGGAAAGAGGTTATCCTAAAAAATGTTTAAAATTGGCCAACCAACATGCCCTAAGCTGTAACAGAGCAGACTTGCTCAATGTTCATACAAGGAATAAGACCCAAAGGACAGATACAACCACAAATATCACTCCCATAGAATCAAAACAGAAACTGCCAAAAGATAGAAAAGGAGAAAACACACCAAGGTGTATTATGACTTATGGATATGACTCTGATACTATCAGAAATATTCTAAGTAAACATTGGCATCTGTTATTAAGTGATGAAGACCTTAAGGACATCTTACCAACCAGAATCCCCATTACTTATCGTAGAGGTACTAACCTCAGGGATATGCTAGTACACAGCCATTTCAAAGAAAATAACCCACGTCAAACATGGCTACAACCCCCTAAAGGATGTTTTAGGTGTGGGCGATGCAGCTTTTGTAAATATATAAAACCCACTAAAAGATATGAGCATCCAATTACTAAGGAGATATTTGAGATTGACAAATTTTACAACTGTCTATCTACAGGGGTTGTATATGTGGCAACATGCCTCTGTAATAAAATCTACGTAGGCAAAACCCGTAGACAGTGCGCCGTAGAATAGGTGAACACATATATGCTATCAATAACTCCTATGACACACCTATTGCACGCCATATCAAATACTATCATAACAATGACAGTAATGTTCTTCGTTTCTGTGTGGTTTATAATGTTGAATCAGGCCCTAGAAAAGGAGACCTTGAAAGGAAACTCTTACAATGTGAGGCGAGATGGATCTATAAACTGAGGGCCCAAACACCTAGGGGATTAAATGAAGGTTTTTCATTTACTCCATTTATTTGATAAAATATTGGGCAATATAGTTACATAGTAGTTACATAGTAATTAAGGTTGAAAAAAGACTTTCAGTCCATCAAGTTCAACCTGTTAAGATCTCCTCTGATCTGCAATATGCGGATTAGTTATTAATTAAATTATTGATTAAATAATTATTAATAGTATAGTATTGGAGAATGAATAAAGAGTTAGTCCATCAAGTTCAACCTTTTTAGATCTCTATTGATCTTTTTAATTTGGACTATTTATTATTATTGTTAATTGTTAATTATTGTTAATTGATCCAGAGGAAGGCAAACATAAAAAAAAACCCCATTGAAACTTTGCCAATTGTCTCATAAGGGGGAAAAAAAGCAAAATTCCTTCCTGACCCCAGAAACTGGCGATCAAATTTCTCCCTGGATCAATATTCCTTCGCTAGTTATCTAGGATAGCCTTGAATGCCCTCTTTATTCAGAAATATATCTAACCCCTTTTTGAAGTTGTCTATCGAATTCGCTGTCACCACCTCCTTTGGTAGAGAATTCCACAGTTTAACCACCCTAACTGTGAAGAACCCTTTTCTTTGTTTAAGGTGAAATCTTTTTTCCTCTAACCTCAACGGATGTCCTCTTGTCAGTTGAAAATCTCTTGCTACAAAAAGCTCACTTGACAAAGCCTTATATGGACCCTGGATGTATTTAAATAACGTAATCATATCTCCTCTTAGACGCCTCTCCTCTTTTATCTTTATTCTCATCACTTATACCCAAGGAATTTCACATCGGCCATAATAGCTTTAACAGTGGTTGTCCTAAATCTACTACTCTTCTACTACTACTCTTCTATGAATAGAGTTTTATGACCCTCTCACTCATTTTCTCAACATGATTTTTACTTTCTTATTATATGCACATAGAGGATACCTAGATAAGAGTTATATATATTTTTTAGTAGGACCTTTTTCACTATTATAATGGCTATATGCCCAGTGACACATTTATCACTTGTATAATGATGGCTGATGGCCATATTTATTTCCTGTGCAAATATTCCATAAAGCACATCAAAGCACTGTTTTACATAGATCACTTATCACTAATAACTGATTTCCTCACCAATATCTGTATATTTTTATTACAAATATATCCCCTCTGTACTTATAGTACACCTTACCATCACTTTTTCGATTATTTATTATTTTTTATTTTTTCACTACCAGTCATTCAGCAACCACAATAATGTAGTGAGTCTGTTCCACGATTGTGGGTCAACAACAAAATATATTAATTCTATTCACTACTACCTGCCAACATCAGCAGGCTAATTTATGTATTTACCCACTTATATATTCTACAAGTTGCACACTATCTTAATAGATATATCTCTAATATATTGGACTTCAGATCCAGCTAACTTATCTCATTTTGTATAGAAATTTATGGGATACTGATAGAGTCACAGAGGAAATTACTATGCTATTCCTTCTAGCACTTTGATCCTCCACTTCTTACAGTTCATCATAAGGTTTTCCCCTTATACTATATAATAAGTATGATCAGAATTATTATCACTATGTCTTCTCTTTTAAATATTATATGACATTATATTCCCAAATTCTAGTACTATTCAATTATTGACTCAGACTGAACCGTTTATATCACTTGGTTCACACTAATTTGATCTATATCAAACATATATTTATAGGAGGCCTGTCTCTCTATTAAAACATGGCCTCTACATAACCACGATTTCAGTGTTGGTTTCCAAGGCAACCAAGCTACTATATAAGATCAGCGACGACTACTATCGCCTCCCCCTTTGAAAAAGACGTCACAGCACGTTGAAACGCGTCAGGCATAGGCGTTTACACGCATACGTGCGTCATCACGCACTACGCTGTCCACGCTATACTAGGAAGTGAAGCCATGCAGCATTAGCGTCTCTAGTAAGAAATATGGCACTAGTTATGGTAACTCTTTTATAATTTAGTATGGTGCACTTAGAAGTATACAGGAGGAATGCATAGGCCACTTGATGCTAAAGAAGCCAATATTAGACACTAGGAGATAAGTGTATCCTATAATGGGGAACTAAAAAGGTTATATCAGCCCACAACCAGAGTCTATTCCTTTAATGAAGACATAAACACTGCCAAATATTTGTCACAGACCATTTTATGGGTATAAGCAGTTATAACGTATTAGGATTGGCATGTTACAATCCCAAGAACCATATATAGGACACATACCAAAGAATAATTCTCCTACAGCTCTCATATAGAGATATTACGATTACCTGGCTTCTCTTCTCCATCAAAAGCAGCACTTGCTTCCATTTACCATACTAACCCCAATATATTTTTTCACTAAAGCAAGTCTGTACTAAATGCCCTTTTGGGTAAAATATACAAAACAGACTGTGTGATATATTGGCACAGAGTTACCTGTAGTGGAACATTATATTTCTCCTCAAATATTCTAGAGATAATTCTAGTCTCTATATATTTGCCTAAAGTGAAATTTGTCATTATCCCTCAGAGGAGACGTCTCTTTTTTCAATGTTTTTAGAGTGTTTTTAATCTTCCTTCTTTATTTTTCGTCGTTGTCATTATTTAATTATGAATTTAATAAACTTGTTGGCCAAATTGTAAATATACCCTGTTCATTAGTCTATTCAATTTAGTGGTAAACACTACAAGGGAATTCACTCCCTAGGATTATAAGTCTGCATTGTTTTTAGTTTAATGCCATATGACTTAGACACAAATGAGTATGTGCAGGGCCTAGGAAACACTTAGGCTAGTGTCTTGCTGGGGTCTTTGCATGCTCATTTTCATTAGTCAGAGTTTTAGACTGAAAACAATGACCCCTATTAAATTGTTCATGTTGTAGTTACTGTATCTCGTAATGTAGCCCGCAAAAGTTACTGCTATTAAATTGGCCTCTTTTAGCTACCCGCAATTGATCTACGGGTTACAGGCTTAAAATCAACTGCAGTTGTCAAAATCGTAACTCCGACCCAGCTAAGCCTCTGATCTGTCAAGCCCGCAATCCCTAAAATCGCTATTAAATTGCTACAAAGCCCACAATTGTTTTCACACTTGTAAATGGCAAATATAGACAAAAATCCTATGAGTACTAGAGAGGACTTGCAAGGGGGTTAAGCACCTGATCATAGCACTGTAATAAAAAAAAATCAATACAGAACTTTAAAAGATGGGAAAGTGATGTAAGACATTAGAATTAATTACACAACAGTCTCAAGCTTGCAAATCTGCAATCAAAAATAATTTTTTTGATGTGTAATTTCCATCTCGGGAATCAATGGGTTAATAGATATAATTGAACTTGCATGGACTAGAATAGTAGATTTATTGATTTTGTTAGATTGCAACATTTCCGGATTGCGAGTCCGATCGCACCTCAGACTTCTAAACACTACTTGATTGTGATTTAACCACCATGTTTTACTGACATCATGTTGGCAGTCTCATTTACTATTGGCTGTTTCTAAATCGGTAGTTACGGCCTTGCTAAACTGACCATGATCATGCTCTGAAATGCTTACGGGTGAATGGTTTATGGTTTGGATTTCAGCCAGGTACCTGCAGGCTTGTTCAATTTAAGTGCTCTGTAACTGTTACATATTTGGAATTTAATAGTGGCCAATGTAATGTAATTAGCAAGTATTGACATCATCACTCTGAAAAATAAGATAAAAGCCGATACATAGCTGATGAATCAGAAAGATTAATTGACAGATAGAGATGTCGCGAATAGTTCGCCGGCGGACTGTTCCTGGCGAACATAGCATGTTCGCGTTCGCGGCGAACAGCGAACATATGCAAGATTCGACCCGCCCCCTATACTTTATCATTGAGCAAACTTTGACCCTGCAACTCACAGTTAGCAGACACATTCCAGCCAATCAGCAGCATACACTCCCTTCCAGAGCCTTCTACCTCATTGACAGCAGCCATTTTGGAATCATAACTAACTTGCAGTCTTACTGAGAGGAGGCTGAGTGTAGGTGCTGCTGATTGAATAGGGAAATCAATAGCTAGGCAAGTTTATTCAGTGTCCAGTGCAGTGCTGAAGGACTCATCGGATCTCTGCTGTAAACACAGCACCCCAAAAAGCCCTTTTTAGGTCTATAACATCATTTTTTTTGTTTGTTTTTTTCTGTCTAATCTAACTTCATTTGCCTGTCTCCCTGCTAGCCCCTGCTAGCAAGTGTGTGTGACAGGCTCACCGCTTATACTGTGTGTGCACAGTGCAACCAATACAATCTTGTTTACTAGTTGTCTACTTTTAAAAAACCAAAACTTTTATTTTGTTAAATCTTAGTTCATTTGCCTGACCGCCAATCTAAGTTCATTTGCCGGACCGCTAGCCAGTGTGTGTGTCAGGCTTACAAGTACTGTGCCAAGTTCAACCAATCCAATCTAGTTGGGGTACCAGCAGTTTACATGTAAAAAAACAATAATTTTATTTTCTTAAATCTAAGTTCATTTGCCTGACCGCAAATCTAAGTTCATTTGCCGGACCGCTAGCCAGTGTGTGTGTCAGGCTTACAAGTACCGTGCCAAGTTCAACCAATCCAATCTAGTTGGGGTACCAGCAGTTTACATGTAAAATACCAATAATTTTATTTTCTTAAATCTAAGTTCATTTGCCTGACCGCCAATCTAAGTTCATTTGCCTGACCGCTAGCCAGTGTGTGTGTCAGGCTTAAAAGTATTGTGCCAAGTTCAACCAATCCAATCTAGTTGGGGTACCAGCAGTCTACATTTAAAAAAACAATCATTTTATTTTCTTAAATCTAAGTTCATTTGCCTGACCGCCAATCTAAGTTCATTTGCCTAACCACTAGCCAGTGTGTGTGTCAGGCTTACAAGTATTGTGCCAAGTTCAACCAATCCATTCTAGTTGGGGTACCAGCAGTCTACATTTAAAAAAACAATAATTTTATTTTCTTAAATCTTAGTTAATTTGCCTGACCGCCAATCTAAGTTCATTTGCCTGACCGCTAGCCAGTGTGGTTCAGGCTTACAAGTACTGTGCCAAGTTCAACCAATCCAATCTAGTTGGGGTACCAGCAGTTTACATGTAAAATACCAATAATTTTATTTTCTTAAATCTAAGTTAATTTGCCTGACCGCCAACCTAAGTTCATTTGCCTGACCGCTATCCAGTGTGTGTGTCAGAATTACAAGTACTGTGCAAGAGAGCATGTTGTGTGCATGCTTGAGCTCCAAACAAAAGGCTTTTTAGGGTCTTAGTCCCTCAAATACAAGTTTTATTTTAACACCTTTCTGTTTATAAGCACTTTGTGCACGGTGTTGTTCATTTTTGGGAGTTTTTGTGGTTTTTTTCTTAGTTTAATTTAAGTTTTAGTTTTCTGGGGGTCAGGCTCAACTCTCTATCCCAGGAGAGTGAGCTGTCTCCTGGATACTTTGCCACACCCCTCCCTTAGCACTACACCTTCACTCCTGGAGCTTTGTTACTTTGACTTTTTTTCTTTTAAAAAGTTTATTAGGTTTTGTTGAAGTTTTGTTTGTTTGGTGTTGGGTTTTATGTTTTGGGGGAGAGAAGACAAGTAACATCTTTGTAGGCAGTGGGGGGGAAAACAATTATATTTTTTGTTGTTAAGGCTTTTTTTTTAACATCTGACACAGAGACACAGAGGGGTTAAAAAGCCTCTGTGTTCTCTGTGTTGTTGCAATTAGCAACACCTTGCAACAGGCCATTAACCCTTCCACTGCCAAACATCATCTCTCTCTCTCCCTTAGTTTTGTCTCCCTTAGTTTTGTCTTTTTGTTTCTTTTTCCCACTTTTATATTTAAAAAAAAAGAAAACAGTAAAAAATCATAAAACAAAAAATAAAAATAAATAAAACAAATAAACTAAAAAAAAAAAGGGTCTAAACATGAGGGATAAGACCACTAAGAAGCCTCAGGGGTCAAAAGGGGGAATAATGGCCCCTGAAAATCCTAGCTGCAGCACTGCACAGCATAGGCCCCAGGCAGATAAGGCAGCCCCAGCTCCTGGTGGTTCTGCCAGCAGACCTACCCCTGTGGCTAATACCTGGTCACAGGTGGTTTCTGATGGCCCCAGTAATACCACCGCTGGGGCTGAGGGGCAGATCTCTAGGAAGCATGGGGTTAAATGTCAGATGTCTGGGGTCTACAGCATTGATATCTATCTGCGTGCTGCAGCTAATGTCATCAGCCCCTCTGTTATAGTAGCAGCCAGCAAAATGTACGGGAAAGCAGTTTTTTTTACCCGTACTCTGGCTGCTGCACACATTCTTATACAGAGAGGCATCACAGTGGGGGGATTATATGTCCCAATAGAACCCCTGGAAGGGTTGGGCACAAAAGTAACACTCTCTAATGTGCCCCCCTTCCTACCAGACTCCTTCCTGCGCCCCCACCTGCTAACCCTAGGGGAAGTAAAAACACCATTTATAAAAATTCCCCTGGGGTGCAGAGAGAGAGCACTTCGTCATGTGCTCTCTTTCAAGAGGCAGGTACAAATGTGCCTGCCTCAGGGCGCAGAAAACATAGAGGGGTCTTTTGGGGTTCCATTTGAGGGGGTGCTGTACAGGATTTTTTTACAGCACTACGGAGGTGCAGTGCTATCATTGCAAAGGGTTGGGGCATACACGTAGGAATTGTCCTAATGTAAAGCATCATGCCCCAGCCCCAGCAAATGGCACCTCCGTCAGTACGGCACCCATCCCCGCTGAGCCCATAACAGCGGGGACCTCAAGGGTCATAGCCCCCCCACAGAGCTCAGGCAAGGAGGCCGTTCCTCAAGCCACCACCACGGCCTCCAAACCCCCTTCTTCCCCAAAAAAGCCATCTGTGTCTGTGGTCTCCAGCAAGACTGCAGACACGGGGAAAAAGGGGAAGAATGTCACCGGTCCTCCCAGTGTCACAGCTGCATCTCCCAAGTCCCAATCTGCCCCCACCATAATTACATCAGTTAGTGTGGGGGCACAGTGTAAGCAGAGGGATAATAAGCCCTCTGCAGGGGAGGCAGCTAGTGGCAGCTCCTCTTCCAGGAGTGACGTCCCCAGGAAGAGGAAGCATAAAACCAACAGGGAGGTTGCTGATAAGTGGGAAGTGCTCTATAGTGGAGCACCTCCCTCTAAAAGCAAGAAGAGGAACAAAACATCTCCTCCTCATCCGGTGACATTGTCTGGCCCAGTTATTAAGCTCAGCCAGCCGGTGCCAGACCACACATCTCTCTCTCCAGACCCTATAGGGGTTAATGTGGAAAAGGGTCTGGAGGAAAAGCAGGGGCAAGAGGGTCTCCCAAGTGAGGCAGGGGTAGACAAGAAAGATCAGGTTCTGCCTCTGGCCTTTGAGGGGGGACCCAACAAAGCCCCTGCTGAATGGGTAGTCAGTGTCCCTGAGGTGCTGAGCTTCAAGGGCACCAGTCAGTCTCCTCCTCCAGTGTCACTCTCTAGTGACGTACCTCGGGCTTTGTTAGAGCCCCAGGCCGAGTCACTACTGGAGGGGGGGAATATAGGCATGACCCCCATTCAGGACCCCATGGATTTGTCTGTCAGGGGGGATGTGGCACAAGGGGAAGTGGAAACGGGGGAGGGTGATAAAACAGGTTTTCCTGTTAACATCATGGGAGAGCCTGTCTACCCTCCTCAGCCGTCCACTGACCCTAACATCGGTGCCATCCAAGCGGAGCAAGCAGCGGTGGAACTGGCAGAGGAGGCATATAAAGCCTCCAAGGCTTCCATTAAGGAAGCCATGCCAGCCACTGCTGTCCAGCCAGCTACCCCTGAATGCACTCCTGAAGCTACAGGGGTGCAGCAGCAATCCAAGGGTCTATTATTTACCTTGAAGGGTGCTAAAGGGACTCCTTCTGTATCATCTAAGAGGGGGTCCCTGAGAATAAAGCTGAGGAAACTGACTCCAGCCGGGGAGGATGGAGTAAAAGCCCTCAGCCAAGAGGAGCCCAGGGGTGACCCACTAGAAGGAACATCAGATTCTGGGTGGGTTATCCCTGTCAAGGAAATAGATCTATTCCTTGAGAGCACCCTTCATGGACAAAAGAAAAGGAAGGTGCGGCTGGCCTTGGAGAGGTGGAAGAATATGTCGTTTATTCTCCACTCTCTCCAGCAATATCTAGTGGTCAGCACTAGGGCCAAGAATTCTGGGACTGCGGAGCATCTCCGCGTCCGGAAATTCTATAAAATGTGCGTGTCCTATCAGCAGTCTCAAGGGTCTGAGGAACGCACAATTCCTGACACGCAGTAATGGCTTTGCACATCAGCACGCTAAATACCAATGGCTGTCAAGACAGTTTCCGCAGGTTCCAGGTACTCTCCTATTTATATCAGGGAGGGTACTCTGTGAGCTTCCTGCAGGAAACTCACACCACTCCAGAGGCTGAGGCCTCGTGGCAACTGGAGTGGAGAGGCAGGGTCTTCTTCAGCCACTTCACATCGGCGTCATGTGGAGTGGTGACCCTGTTCTCAGAGTCTTTTCAGCCAGAGCTGCTGCTTGTGAAAGCTGTTATCCCAGGCCGTCTAATCCACCTCCGGGTCCGAGAGCAGGGTAGCATCATTAACCTAGTTAATATATATGCCCCTGCTGGAGGGCTCGAGAGAGTGAGGTTCCTCGCCAGACTGTCCCAGTTTTTGGAGACGGTTGACGCAGATGAGTGTTTGGTACTCGGGGGTGATTTCAACTGCACCCTCGACGCTCTGGACCGGAATAGTCCAGAGCCGTACCCGCCTTCTGCGTCAGCCCTGCGGGAGATCATCGCCCGCTTCTCCCTGGAGGACATCTGGCGAGAGCAGAACCCAGGGGCATCAGACGGTTTCACCTACGTCAGGGTGAGAGCCGGTCTGGTGTCCCACTCCCGGATCGACAGACTATATATATCTAGTCACTATATGTCACGAGTCGGTTCTTGTGCCATTAGGCTGGCTCCGTTCACAGACCACAACTGTGTGTCTGTGACAGTGGCGCTAACGCCAACAGCGCCACGAGCCGCCTATTGGCACTTCAACAATGCTTTGTTGAAGGACCAGGGGCTCGTGACATTGATCCGGGAGTTTTGGACGGACTGGAGGGGTTGCAAGGGGGGACTTTGCCACGTTAAAACTGTGGTGGGACGTGGGCAAGGTTCATTTGCGACTTCTGTGTCAGGAATATACCAAGGGTGCGAGTGGGCAGCGCGAAGCTGAGTTGGAGTCACTCCGGGGGGAGGTACTCCATCTGGAGCAGAGGCTGTTCACTTGTAGGGACCAATCCCTGCAGAGCGAGTATGTAGAGAGGAAGGGGTGTCCTCTGTGACCTGGAACGACACCAGGCCAAGGGGGCATACGTGCGCAGCCGCTTAGGTTTTCTCAAAGATCTAGACCGCGGCTCGCGCCTCTTCTACTCACTGGAGAAAAAGGGGGGTAACAGTAGGCACATCACCTGTCTTCTAGATGAAGACGGTGCCCCCCTTACAGATCCGGAGAGTATCCGGGATAGAGCCCGGAACTTTTATAAAGATCTTTACTCTCCGGATCCCATTTCTCCAGACGCCTGCAGGGTGCTATGGGAGGGGCTCCCCACAGTCAGTGAGGGTGTAAGAGAGCGGCTTGATATACCACTATCTTTTCAAGAGCTCTCTGAAGCCCTCCGTGCCATGTCCTGTGAAAAGTCTCCAGGACTGGACGGACTGACTGTAGAGTTTTTCCAATTTTTCTGGGAGACTCTGGGACCTGATTTCCATCTGGTCCTTGGGGAAGCCCTGGAGACCGGGGAGATGCCCCTGTCTTGTCGCAGGGCAGTACTTGCCCTGCTGCCCAAAAAGGGGGATCTCCGGCTTATTAAGAACTGGCGACCGGTCTCTCTGCTCAGCACGGACTACAAGATTGTAGCTAAAGCCATCTCGCTTAGACTTGGGTCTGTGCTGGCAGAATTGGTTCACCCTGACCAGTCCTATGCGATCCCGGGCCGGACTATCTTTGATAGTATCTTTCTGGTCCGGGATCTATTGCATTATTCTCGCAGGACTGGTCTGTCACTCGCCTTTCTCTCTTTAGATCAAGAGAAGGCGTTTGACAGGGTGGACCATGGTTACCTCATAGCCACTCTGCAAGCGTGCGGCTTTGGCCCACAGTTTGTGGGCTTTATAAGAACGCTGTACGCCTCTGCAGAGTGTTTACTTAAAATCAATTGGTCCCTAACAGCACCTTTGGTATTTGGACGAGGGGTGCGTCAAGGATGTCCCTTGTCTGGACAGTTATATGCACTGGCCATTGAGCCTTTCCTCTGCCTACTGAGGAAAAGGCTCACAGGGCTGGTGCTAAAAGATCCAGACATGCGGATTGTCCTTTCAGCTTATGCTGACGATGTGCTCCTTGTGGCCCAGGATCCAGTTGATCTTGAGCTGGCAAAACAGTGCCAGGAGGTATATTCAGCTGCCTCCTCCGCTCAGATCAACTGGTCCAAATGCACAGGCCTTTTAGAGGGTAATTTACAGGTGGACTCTTTGCCTCCCACGTTTCGTGACATCACGTGGGAGGCAGATGTCATTAAATATCTGGGGGTCTACCTGTCCGCTGCGGACGCTTCCGTCCCAGACAACTGGAGGGAGTTAGAGGGCAGTGTCCTCTCTCGTCTGGGACGATGGAGGGGTCTAGCAAAAATGCTTTCCCTTAGGGGGCGGACTCTAGTGGTGAATCAGCTGGTGGCTTCTCAGATCTGGCACCGGCTGATTTGTCTGAGTCCGACCCCCGAGTTTGTCACCAATATCCAGAGGAATTTGTTAGATTTCCTCTGGATGGGAAGGCATTGGGTCTCTGCAGGGGTGGCAAGTCTGCCTTTGGTGGAGGGTGGACAGGGAGTAGTTTGTGTGTGCTCCCAGTTGTCCACCTTCCGCCTTCAGTACCTGCAGAGATACCTATATGCAGATCCCTCTCCGCAGTGGTGCGCACTGGCATCCAGCTTTTATCGCCAGTTGCGCAACCTGGGGTATGACCGGCAATTATTTCTGATCAGGCCCGAGGGGTTTGGGAGAGACCTCTCTGTGTTGCCGGCATACTACCAGGAAACCCTCAAGGCCTGGAGCATGGTCTCCGTGACCAGGCAGGGCGTGCCTTTGGGGGATGAAATATTCACAGAGCCCCTGCTATTTAATGCAGCAGTGGGGGCTCCAATGTTACAGTCCCCCAGTATCATCCGCCGCCTTAGTCATGCACGGATGACCCGAGTCGGGGATCTCCTGGAATACGGGCGTTCTGATTGGGTGTCACCCCAGGAGCTTGCGCTCCGTTTGGGATATGTGACGCCCAAAGTCTCAGGGCGCTTGCTCCAGGAGATTAGAGATGCCATCTCCCCCGACTCGCGCACATTCCTTCGCGGGGTTTTGCAGGCCGGAGTGCCACATGCACCTTTCAACACCCCTTCTCCGGCTGTTTGCATTGGACACAAGCCCCGTGTTTCCCCTCAGGCTCCTCCTGTCCCCAACCTCTCGAGGTTGAGGGACATACCCTCGGCATGCTTTCGCGGCATGCCGAGGAAGAGCTTATATTCTCTCGTGCTCCATACAGTGCACTTCCTTGCCCTCGTGACCCGTCCCGATACCATCTGGAGGCGGGTCCTACCAGCTGACGAGGGCAAGAGGCCCCGGTGGAGGGAACTTTATTCTGATTTAGTTCCACGACACACCGGGGACTTGAGTTGGAGAGTGCTCCATGGTGCACTGAGCACGGGAGAGTACTTAGCTAAATTCACGGACTCTCCCTCCACTTGTCCATTCTGTGGCAAGGGAGAGTCCGTGTATCATGTTTATTTTAGTTGCGCCAGACTGCAGCCCCTCTTGTCACTCTTGAGGGGCCT
This sequence comes from Discoglossus pictus, assembly GCA_027410445.1. Taxonomy (NCBI): domain Eukaryota; kingdom Metazoa; phylum Chordata; class Amphibia; order Anura; family Alytidae; genus Discoglossus; species Discoglossus pictus. The sequence continues at coordinate 431,995,380 of CM050164.1, forward strand.
CCTCCTGCAGTTCTGGCTGCATTTCTCCCCTCACATTTTTATTTTTGGGCGCCCAGTGTCCCGGGGCAATAAGGCCAGGGACCTCCTCGTCAACCTGCTCCTGGCATTAGCCAAGTTGGCTATATATAAGTCCAGGAAGCAGTGTTTGATAGGGGGGGTTCCCTTGTCACCTGAGGCCATGTTCCGGGTGCTGGTGCGCTCCCGTATCCGGGCAGAGTACCACCTGGCTTTGTCTACTGGGGGAATGGATAAGTTTGTCTCCCAGTGGGCTGTAGATGGTGTGCTCTGCTCGGTATCCCCCCATCCGGTTTCTTTTTCTTTCAACCTCCTAATATGATTTTTATTTAGTTTACAGAAAATGATTTCTCATGATTTTAAAATACACTGTGCCAAGTTCAACCAATCCAATCTAGTTGGGGTACCAGCAGTTTACATGTAAAATACCAATAATTTTATTTTCTTAAATCTAAGTTAATTTGCCTGACCGCCAACCTAAGTTCATTTGCCTGACCGCTATCCAGTGTGTGTGTCAGAATTACAAGTACTGTGCAAGAGAGCATGTTGTGTGCATGCTTGAGCTCCAAACAAAAGGCTTTTTAGGGTCTTAGTCCCTCAAATACAAGTTTTATTTTAACACCTTTCTGTTTATAAGCACTTTGTGCACGGTGTTGTTCATTTTTGGGAGTTTTTGTGGTTTTTTTCTTAGTTTAATTTAAGTTTTAGTTTTCTGGGGGTCAGGCTCAACTCTCTATCCCAGGAGAGTGAGCTGTCTCCTGGATACTTTGCCACACCCCTCCCTTAGCACTACACCTTCACTCCTGGAGCTTTGTTACTTTGACTTTTTTTCTTTTAAAAATTTTATTAGGTTTTGTTGAAGTTTTGTTTGTTTGGTGTTGGGTTTTATGTTTTGGGGGAGAGAAGACAAGTAACATCTTTGTAGGCAGTGGGGGGGAAAACAATTATATTTTTTGTTGTTAAGGCTTTTTTTTTAACATCTGACACAGAGACACAGAGGGGTTAAAAAGCCTCTGTGTTCTCTGTGTTGTTGCAATTAGTAACACCTTGCAACAGGCCATTAACCCTTCCACTGCCAAACATCATCTCTCTCTCTCCCTTAGTTTTTTGTCTCCCTTAGTTTTGTCTTTTTGTTTCTTTTTCACACTTTTATATTTTTTTAAAAAAAAGAAAACAGTAGAAAATCATAAAACAAAAAATAAAAATAAATAAAACAAATAAACTAAAAAAAAAAGGGTCTAAACATGAGGGATAAGACCACTAAGAAGCCTCAGGGGTCAAAAGGGGGAATAATGGCCCCTGAAAATCCTAGCTGCAGCACTGCACAGCATAGGCCCCAGGCAGATAAGGCAGCCCCAGCTCCTGGTGGTTCTGCCAGCAGACCTACCCCTGTGGCTAATACCTGGTCACAGGTGGTTTCTGCTGGCCCCAGTAATACCACCGCTGGGGCTGAGGGGCAGATCACTAGGAAGCATGGGGTTAAATGTCAGATGTCTGGGGTCTACAGCATTGATATCTATCTGCGTGCTGCAGCTAATGTCATCAGCCCCTCTGTTATAGTAGCAGCCAGCAAAATGTACGGGAAAGCAGTTTTTTTTACCCGTACTCTGGCTGCTGCACACATTCTTATACAGAGAGGCATCACAGTGGGGGGATTATATGTCCCAATAGAACCCCTGGAAGGGTTGGGCACAAAAGTAACACTCTCTAATGTGCCCCCCTTCCTACCAGACTCCCTCCTGCGCCCCCACCTGCTAACCCTAGGGGAAGTAAAAACACCATTTATTAAAATTCCCCTGGGGTGCAGAGAGAGAGCACTTCGTCATGTGCTCTCTTTCAAGAGGCAGGTACAAATGTGCCTGCCTCAGGGCGCAGAAAACATTGAGGGGTCTTTTGGGGTTCCATTTGAGGGGGTGCTCTACAGGATTTTTTACAGCACTACGGAGGTGCAGTGCTATCATTGCAAGGGGTTGGGGCATACACGTAGGAATTGTCCTAATGAAAAGCATCATGCCCCAGCCCCAGCAAATGGCACCTCCGTCAGTACAGCACCCATCCCCGCTGAGTCCATAACAGCGGGGACCTCAAGGGTCATAGCCCCCCCACAGAGCTCAGGCAAGGAGGCCGTTCCTCAAGCCACCACCACGGCCTCCAAACCCCCTTCTTCCCCAAAAAAGACATCTGTGTCTGTGGTTTCCAGCAAGACTGCAGACACGGGGAAAAAGGGGAAGAATGTCACCGGTCCTCCCAGTGTCACAGCTGCATCTCCCAAGTCCCAATCTGCCCCCACCATAATTACATCAGTTAGTGTGGGGGCACAGTGTAAGCAGAGGGATAATAAGCCCTCTGCAGGGGAGGCAGCTAGTGGCAGCTCCTCTTCCAGGAGTGACGTCCCCAGGAAGAGGAAGCATAAAACCAACAGGGAGGTTGCTGATAAGTGGGAAGTGCTCTATAGTGGAGCACCTCCCTCTAAAAGCAAGAAGAGGAACAAAACATCTCCTCCTCATCCGGTGACATTGTCTGGCCCGGTTATTAAGCTCAGCCAGCCGGTGCCAGACCACACATCTCTCTCTCCAGACCCTATAGGGGTTAATGTGGAAAAGGGTCTGGAGGAAAAGCAGGGGCAAGAGGGTCTCCCAAGTGAGGCAGGGGTAGACAAGAAAGATCAGGTTCTGCCTCTGGCCTTTGAGGGGGGACCCAACAAAGCCCCTGCTGAATGGGTAGTCAGTGTCCCTGAGGTGCTGAGCTTCAAGGGCACCAGTCAGTCTCCTCCTCCAGTGTCACTCTCTAGTGACGTACCTCGGGCTTTGTTAGAGCCCCAGGCCGAGTCACTACTGGAGGGGGGGAATATAGGCATGACCCCCATTCAGGACCCCATGGATTTGTCTGTCAGGGGGGATGTGGCACAAGGGGAAGTGGAAATGGGGGAGGGTGATAAAACAGGTTTTCCTGTTAACATCATGGGAGAGCCTGTCTACCCTCCTCAGCCATCCACTGACCATAACATCGGTGCCATCCAAGCTGAGCAAGCAGCGGTGGAACTGGCAGAGGAGGCATATAAAGCCTCCAAGGCTTCCATTAAGGAAGCCATGCCAGCCACTGCTGTCCAGCCAGCTACCCCTGAATGCACTCCTGAAGCTACAGGGGTGCAGCAGCAATCCAAGGGTCCATTATTTACCTTGAAGGGTGCTAAAGGGACTCCTTCTGTATCATCTAAGAGGGGGTCCCTGAGAATAAAGCTGAGGAAACTGACTCCAGCCGGGGAGGATGGAGTAAAAGCCCTCAACCAAGAGGAGCCCAGGGGTGACCCACTAGAAGGAACATCAGATTCTGGGTGGGTTATCCCTGTCAAGGAAATAGATCTATTCCTTGAGAGCACCCTTCATGGACAAAAGAAAAGGAAGGTGCGGCTGACCTTGGAGAGGTGGAAGAATATGTCGTTTATTCTCCACTCTCTCCAGCAATATCTAGTGGTCAGCACTAGGGCCAAGAATTCTGAGACTGCGGAGCATCTCCGCGTCCGGAAATTCTATAAAATGTGCGTGTCCTATCAGCAGTCTCAAGGGTCTGAGGAACGCACAATTCCTGACACGCAGTAATGGCTTTGCACATAAGCACGCTAAATACCAATGGCTGTCAAGACAGTTTCCGCAGGTTCCAGGTACTCTCCTATTTATATCAGGGAGGGTACTCTGTGAGCTTCCTGCAGGAAACTCACACCACTCCAGAGGCTGAGGCCTCATGGCAACTGGAGTGGAGAGGCAGTGTCTTCTTCAGCCACTTCACATCGGCGTCATGTGGAGTGGTGACCCTGTTCTCAGAGTCTTTTCAGCCAGAGCTGCTGCTTGTGAAAGCTGTTATCCCAGGCCGTCTAATCCACCTCCGGGTCCGAGAGCAGGGTAGCATCATTAACCTAGTTAATATATATGCCCCTGCAGGAGGGCCCGAGAGAGTGAGGTTCCTCGCCAGACTGTCCCAGTTTTTGGAGACGGTTGACGCAGATGAGTGTTTGGCACTCGGGGGTGATTTCAACTGCACCCTCGACGCTCTGGACCGGAATAGTCCAGAGCCGTACCCGCCTTCTGCGTCAGCCCTGCGGGAGATCATCGCCCGCTTCTCCCTGGAGGACATCTGGCGAGAGCAGAACCCAGGGGCATCAGACGGTTTCACCTACGTCAGGGTGAGAGCCGGTCTGGTGTCCCACTCCCGGATCGACAGACTATATATATCTAGTCACTATATGTCACGAGTCGGTTCTTGTGCCATTAGGCTGGCTCCGTTCACAGACCACAACTGTGTGTCTGTGACAGTGGCGCTAACACCAACAGCGCCACGAGCCGCCTATTGGCACTTCAACAATGCTTTGTTGAAGGACCAGGGGCTCGTGACATTGATCCGGGAGTTTTGGATGGACTGGAGGGGTTGCAAGGGGGACTTTGCCACGTTAAAACTGTGGTGGGACGTGGGCAAGGTTCATTTGCGACTTCTGTGTCAGGAATATACCAAGGGTGCGAGTGGGCAGCGCGAAGCTGAGTTGGAGTCACTCCGGAGGAAGGTACTCCATCTGGAGCAGAGGCTGTTCACTTGTAGGGACCAATCCCTGCAGAGCGAGTATGTAGAGAGGAAGGGTGTCCTCTGTGACCTGGAACGACACCAGGCCAAGGGGGCATACGTGCGCAGCCGCTTAGGTTTTCTCAAAGATCTAGACCGCAGCTCGCGCCTCTTCTACTCACTGGAGAAAAAGGGGGGTAACAGTAGGCACATCACCTGTCTTCTAGATGAAGACGGTGCCCCCCTTACAGATCCGGAGAGTATCCGGGATAGAGCCCGGAACTTTTATAAAGATCTTTACTCTCCGGATCCCATTTCTCCAGACGCCTGCAGGGTGCTATGGGAGGGGCTCCCCACAGTCAGTGAGGGTGTAAGAGAGCGGCTTGATATACCACTATCTTTTCAAGAGCTCTCTGAAGCCCTCCGTGCCATGTCCTGTGAGAAGTCTCCAGGACTGGACGGACTGACTGTAGAGTTTTTCCAATTTTTCTGGGAGACTCTGGGACCTGATTTCCATCTGGTCCTTGGGGAAGCCCTGGAGACCGGGGAGATGCCCCTGTCTTGTCGCAGGGCAGTACTTGCCCTGCTGCCCAAAAAGGGGGATCTCCGGCTTATTAAGAACTGGCGACCGGTCTCTCTGCTCAGCACGGACTACAAGATTGTAGCTAAAGCCATCTCGCTTAGACTTGGGTCTGTGCTGGCAGAATTGGTTCACCCTGACCAGTCCTATGCGATCCCAGGCCGGACTATCTTTGATAGTATCTTTCTGGTCCGGGATCTATTGCATTATTCTCGCAGGACTGGTCTGTCACTCGCCTTTCTCTCTTTAGATCAAGAGAAGGCGTTTGACAGGGTGGACCATGGTTACCTCATAGCCACTCTGCAAGCGTACGGCTTTGGCCCACAGTTTGTGGGCTTTATAAGAACGCTGTACGCCTCTGCAGAGTGTTTACTTAAAATCAATTGGTCCCTAACAGCACCTTTGGTATTTGGACGAGGGGTGCGTCAAGGATGTCCCTTGTCTGGACAGTTATATGCACTGGCCATTGAGCCTTTCCTCTGCCTACTGAGGAAAAGGCTCACAGGGCTGGTGCTAAAAGATCCAGACATGCGGATTGTCCTTTCAGCTTATGCTGACGATGTGCTCCTCGTGGCCCAGGATCCAGTTGATCTTGAGCTGGCAAAACAGTGCCAGGAGGTATATTCAGCTGCCTCCTCCGCTCAGATCAACTGGTCCAAATGCACAGGCCTTTTAGAGGGTAATTTACAAGTAGACTCTTTGCCTCCCACGTTTCGTGACATCACGTGGGAGGCAGATGTCATTAAATATCTGGGGGTCTACCTGTCCGCTGCGGACGCTTCCGTCCCAGACAACTGGAGGGAGTTAGAGGGCAGTGTCCTCTCTCGTCTGGGACGATGGAGGGGTCTAGCAAAAATGCTTTCCCTTAGGGGGCGGACTATAGTGGTGAATCAGCTGGTGGCTTCTCAGATCTGGCACCGGCTGATTTGTCTGAGTCCGACCCCCGAGTTTGTCACCAATATCCAGAGGAATTTGTTAGATTTCCTCTGGATGGGAAGGCATTGGGTCTCTGCAGGGGTGGCAAGTCTGCCTTTGGTGGAGGGTGGACAGGGAGTAGTTTGTGTGTGCTCCCAGTTGTCCACCTTCCGCCTTCAGTACCTGCAGAGATACCTATATGCAGATCCCTCTCCGCAGTGGTGCGCACTGGCATCCAGCTTTTATCGCCAGTTTCGCAACCTGGGGTATGACCGGAAATTATTTCTGATCAGGCCCGAGGGGTTTGGGAGAGACCTCTCTGTGTTGCCGGCATACTACCAGGAAACCCTCAAGGCCTGGAGCATGGTCTCCGTGACCAGGCAGGGCGTGCCTTTGGGGGATGAAATATTCACGGAGCCCCTGCTATTTAATGCAGCAGTGGGGGCTCCAATATTACAGTCCCCCAGTATCATCCGCCGCCTTAGTCATGCACGGATGACCCGAGTCGGGGATCTCTTGGAATACGGGCGTTCTGATTGGGTGTCACCCCAGGAGCTTGCGCTCCGTTTGGGATATGTGACGCCCAAAGTCTCAGGGATCTTGCTCCAGGAGATTAGGGATGCCATCTCCCCCGACTCGCGCACCTTCCTTCGCGGGGCTTTGCAGGCCGGAGTGCCACATGCACCTTTCAACACCCCTGCTCCGGCTGTTTGCATTGGACACAAGCCCCGTGTTTCCCCTCAGGCTCCTCCTGTCCCCAACCTCTCGAAGTTGAGGGACATACCCTCGGCATGCTTTCGCGGCATGCCGAGGAAGAGCTTATATTCTCTCGTGCTCCATACAGTGCACTTCCTTGCCCTCGTGACCCGTCCCGATACCATCTGGAGGCGGGTCCTACCAGCTGACGAGGGCAAGAGGCCCCGGTGGAGGGAACTTTATTCTGATTTAGTTCCACGACCCACCGGGGACTTGAGTTGGAGAGTGCTCCATGGTGCACTGAGCACGGGAGAGTACTTAGCTAAATTCACGGACTCTCCCTCCACTTGTCCATTCTGTGGCAAGGGAGAGTCCGTGTATCATATTTATTTTAGTTGCGCCAGACTGCAGCCCCTCTTGTCACTCTTGAGGGGCCTCCTCCTGCAGTTCTGGCTGCATTTCTCCCCTCACATTTTTATTTTTGGGCGCCCAGTGTCCCGGGGCAATAAGGCCAGGGACCTCCTCGTCAACCTGCTCCTGGCATTAGCCAAGTTGGCTATATATAAGTCCAGGAAGCAGTGTTTGATAGGGGGGGTTCCCTTGTCACCTGAGGCCATGTTCCGGGTGCTGGTGCGCTCCCGTATCCGGGCAGAGTACCACCTGGCTTTGTCCACTGGGGGAATGGATGAGTTTGTCTCCCAGTGGGCTGTAGATGGTGTGCTCTGCTCGGTATCCCCCCATCCGGTTTCTTTTTCTTTCAACCTCCTAATATGATTTTTATTTAGTTTACAGAACATGTTTTCTCATCATTTTAAAATACACTGTGCCAAGTTCAACCAATCCAATCTAGTTGGTGTACCAGCAGTCTACATTTAAAAAAACAATAATTTTATTTTCTTAAATCTAAGTTCATTTGCCTGACCGCCAATCTAAGTTCATTTGCCTGACCGCTAGCCAGTGTGTGTGTCAGGCTTAAAAGTATTGTGCCAAGTTCAACCAATCCAATCTATTTGGGGTACCAGCAGTCTATATTTAAAAAAACAATAATTTTATTTTCTTAAATCTAAGTTTATTTGCCTGACCGCCAATCTAAGTTCATTTGCCTGACCGCTAGCCAGTGTGTGTGTCAGGCTTACAAGTATTGTGCCAAGTTAAACCAATCCAGTCACAGTAGCTTGCACGCATAGTACCACTAATCGGAAAAAAAATGACAGGCAGGACACCCTGCAGGGACCGTCGTGGTCGTGGTGCTGTGATTCCCTTTGGCCCTACAATAATGCCCAGTGTTCAGAGGCCAGTTACCCTGAACTTGAAAAGTTCAGAGGACGTAGTTGACTGGCTAACACAGGACACCCAATCTTCTACAGCTTCCGCTTGGAACATTGACGCACCTTCTTCCTCCAGCTTAGCTTCGGGCACCTCTCAAGTTACCACTCACCCGCCTGCCACCACCACCAACACTAGTACCACAGCCGATTCAATTGATCAGTCAAAATAGTTATTTACACATCAGTTTGAAGAAATGAGTGATGCGCAACCATTATTGCCAGAGGATGTAGATAACAGGAATATGTCTCAGTCAGGCAGCATTACACACATGTACGTACGATGTGATGATAATGATGTACCCGCTGCTGCTTCCTTTGTTCAGTTGTCAGATACAAGTGAGGCGGGTGATGATGATGACGATGCGTCCGTGGATGTCACGTGGGTGCCCGCTAGAAGAGAAGAAGAACAGGGGGAAAGTTCAGATGGGGAGAGGAGGAGGAGACGAGTTGGAAGCAGAGGGAGGTCATCGCAATGAGCTAGTGGCACAGTCAGACAGCATGCATCAGCACCCGGGGTCAGCCAGACAGCACGCCAATCAACGCATGCTGTTGCCACCACCAGAATGCCGTCACCGCAGAGCTCAGCAGTGTGGCATTTTTTTTGTGTGTCTGCCTCTGACAACAGCAATGCCATTTGCAACCTGTGCCAAAAGAAACGGAGTCGTGGGAAGTCCAACACCCACCTAGGTACAACTGCTTTGCGAAGGCACATGATGTTACATCACAAACTCCAATGGGATCAACACATGAGTACAAGCAGCACACAAACTCAAAGCCGCCATCCTCCTCCTGGTCCAGCATCTTCATCCACGTCAACCACTGCTGTCCTCCTTGCCCCCTCTCAACCATCCGCCACTCCGTCTCTCGCCTCTTGCTGTTCCTGCTCATCTCCCCACAGTCAGGTGTCTGTCAAGGGCATGTTTCAGTGTAAGAAGCCAATGCCACAAAGTCACCCCCTTGCCCGGCGTCTGACAGCTGGCTTGTCTGAACTCTTAGCCAGCCAGCTTTTACCATACAAGCTGGTGGAGTCTGAGGCGTTCAAAAAAAATTTAGTGATTGGGATACCGCAGTGGAAGGTACCCGGCCGAAATTTCTTTGCCCAAAAGGCAATCCCCAACCTGTACTCGATTGTTCAAAAGGAAGTAATGGCATTTCTGGCACACAGTGTTGGGGCAAGGGTCCATCTGACCACTGATACCTGGTCTGCAAAGCATGGTCAGGGCAGGTATATCACCTACACTGCGCATTGGTAAACCTGCTGACGCCTGCCAAGCATGGAATGCGTGGCTCTGCAGAGGAGTTGGTGACACCGCCACGACTTGCAGGCAGGCCTGCTGCCACCTCCTCTACTCCTCCTAATCCATCCTCTTCCATAACCTCCTCAGCTGAGTCCTCTTCTGCTGCTGCGTCTTGCTCCACATCAACGGCACCCCCCCAGCTCCCCAGATACTATTCTACATCCCGGATACGGCAGTGTCATGCCGTCTTGGGGTTGACTTGCCTGAGAGCAGAGTGTCACACCGGGCCAGCACTCCTGTCCTCCCTGAACGCACAGGTGGATCAATGGCTGACTCCGCACCAACTGGAGATTGACAAAGTGGTTTGTGACAACGGAAGAAATTTGTTGGCGGCATTGAAGCATGTCCCGTGCATTGCACATGTGTGTAATCTGATCGTACAACGCTTTGTCCATAAGTATCCAGGCTTACAGGACGTCCTGAAGCAGGCCAGAAAGGTGTGTGGCCATTTCAGGCGTTCCTACACGGCCATGGCGCACTTTTCAGATATCCAGCGGCGAAACAACATGCCAGTGAGGCTCTTGGAGGCTCTTGATTTGTGACAGCCCCACACGTTGGAATTCAACACTCCTAATGTTCGACCGCCTGCTCCAACAGGAAAAAGCCATTAACGAGTATTTGTATGACCAGGGTGCTAGGACAGCCTCTGAGGAGCTGGGGATTTTTTTGCCACGTTACTGGACGCTCATGCGCAATGCCTGTAGGCTAATGCGTCCTTTTGAGGAGGTGACAAACCTTGTCAGTCGCACCGAAGGCACCATCAGCGACATCATACCATTTGTTTTATTTCTGGAGCGTGCACTGCGAAGAGTGCAGGATCAGGCCGTAGATGAGTGTGACGAGGAAGAGGAAGAGTTGTGGTCACCATCACCACCAGAAACAGCCTTATCAGCATCGCTTGCTGGACCTGCGGCAACGCTGGAAGAGGATTGTGAGGAAGAGGAGTCAGAGGAGGATTGTGGCTTTGAGGGGGAGGAGGAAGACCAATCACAACAGGCATCCCAGGGTGCTCGTTGTCACTTATCTGGTACCCGTGGTGTTGTACGTGGCTGGGGGGAAGAACATATCTTCAGCGAGATCACTGAGGACGAGGAACGGGACATGGGTAGCTCGGCATCCAACCTTGTGCAAATGGGGTGTTTCATGCTGTCGTGCCTGTCGCAGGACCCTCGTATAAAAAGGCTGAAGGGGAACGACCTGTACTGGGTGTGCACGCTACTAGACCACCGGGATAAGCAGAAAGTTCCTGAATTGTTACCAAATTACCGCAAGTCAGAAAGGATGCAGCAGGTCCAAAACAAATGAACAAGTATGCTTTACACAGCATATAAGGGTGATGTCACAGCACAAGGGCAATATAACAGGGGAAGAGGTGAAAGTAATCCTTCTCCCACGACCACACCAGCAAGGACAGGACGTTTAAAAGACGTGTTGTTGATGGAGGACATGCAGAGCTTTTTCAGTCCTACGCATCGCCACAGCCCTTCGGGATCCACCCTCAGAGAACGACTCGACCGACAGGTGGCAGACTACCTTGCTTTAACTGCAGATATCGACACACGGAGGAGCGATGAACCCCTTGACTACTGGGTGTGCAGGCTTGACCTGTGGCCTGAGCTATCCCAATTTGCCATAGAACTTCTGGCCTGCCCCGCTTCCAGTGTCCTGTCAGAAAGGACCTTCAGTGCAGCAGGAGGTATTGTCACTGAAAAGAGAAGTTGCCTAGGTCAAAAAAGTCTAGATTACCTCACCTTTATAAAGATGAATGAGGGATGGATCCCGAACGGACTGACACTGGGCGATACATTAGACTAAAAAAGGGCTGATGAGATGAGCTGCCTTGAGCTAAAAATGGTCCACAAGCTGCAGTATTTTATCTTTGAATGCCGCATGACTTGCGTGACTTATCCGCCACCAACTAGGGTTCAAGACTCAATGTTTTAGGGCAGTTTCTGCCTGGGAAACAAACGTAAATTTTTCTGGTCGCTGCAACAGCAGCGGCTGCAACAATACCTATATTTTTTTTTTTTCAGATTTCTCAGTCTAGCTTTATTAGATCAATCAATAAACATTTTTCAAAGTGGCATTTTCTACCAGTTCCACTATTAGAAAGGGTCTGACCAGTGAAAACATACAATATTTCTACATTCTTCACAACAGAAATTATTTTAACTCAACGTAGAGTTGGACTGTAATATTTTAAATGTTGTCATGGTGGGAAAAGATGTGCATTGAGAATTTCACCACGAATGATCCTGTTCTGACTGTGCAATGTGCTAAAGGTTACTACCTTCAAATACACAACTGAACTGCAGTTAGTTGTAAATGAAAAATAAAAGTGAAAAAAAATATGAATGCAGGTTTGCGTCTACAGGTTTAAAAGGAACATCACTGAGATAGCAGCAAAGGACCAGACAACCGAAACCAGATTCGATTAGTAGTTCTGTGTGCAGCAATTTAGCCAGTCTAACCACATATTACAATAGGTTATTGATTCAGTAGTCCTAAAACAGATACATAGTGTAATAAACTTTTACAAGGGTTTATCTGTATTACAAACAGGAACCAGAAAAACTAAATAAAAAATACATGGTGCATGCAAATAAGATGTATGCAGACATATATGTTGTGTGTGAATGTATTTGGTCTTGGACAAAAGATTATTTAAAGGAAGCCAGAATGTGCTTTCTTGAAGATTATTACTTGACAAATGTAGATACATATCTACTATTCTTCAGCATGCTAAACCAACATGATACAGTAACACAATGAAGAATTCAAAATGCATCAATTTCAAAATGATTTAAAATGCTCATAAAATTGTCTGATTTTTTTTTCTTGAAAGAATCAACAGCATCATTGCAATTAACCCACATCATATGCTTTAGTTTATTTTTTTTGTCCTTCGTATGAATGCCTTTTCAAAAGGGCATTAGCAAATAGAAAGACTGAACATAATCAAATAGGAAATGCATTAAAAATGTTTGCAACTTGGGTTGATGTATAAACTTTGGATGGGGTGTATGGGATGTGGCTTATTATTATTATTATTATTATTATTATTATTATCTTTATTTATATCGCGCCAACATATTCCGTAGCGCTGTACAGGGGTTGAGTACATAGCAGAAAACAAATTAAACACCTTGTAAAGAATTAAGGGCCCTGTTTTTGAGCATAAAATCAAATGTACATAGAGCTTGTTTCCAAGGCACTGACACAAGATTGAAAACTCGCAAACTTACAATCTAAGGGTTTATGTGTGATACAAGAGGGTGACAAATGCAATTGAAAGCAATTGGTTCAGTAAAGTGGAGGGGTCTGTGTGTTGTACTGTAGATTGTGGGTGTGAGTGTTATTAAGCTGTGGAGTGTTCAGTTGTACATGTTAAGGCTGAAGGTGATAAGATTTTTTAAACAGGTGTGTTTTTAATAATTTCTTAAAGGTTTTGAGGCAGGAAGATAATCTAATGGAGCGGGGCAAGGAGTTCCAAATAGATGGGGAAGCACGAGAAAAGTCTTGAAGACGGGAGTGAGAGGAGGTGATGACAGAGGAGGAAAGAAGAAGGTCGTTAGCAGAACGAAGGGGCAGGTTGGGAGAGTATTTTGAAACAAGAGCAGAGATATAAGGGGGTGCACTGTTGTTGAGGGCTTTATATGTTAGGGTCATGATTTTAAATTTGATTCGGGAAGCTATGGGAAGCCAGTGGAGTGATTGACAGAGAGGAGCTGCAGACACTGATCGTTTGGTATTGAAGATGAGTCTAGCAGAGGCGTTCATTATGGATTGGAGGGGAGACAGACGAGAGATGGGGAGGCCAGCAAGGAGGGAATTGCAGTAGTCGAGTCGAGAGATGATGAGAGAGTGAATTAGAATTTTAGCTGTGTCTTCTGTAAGATAATGACGAATTTTGGAGATGTTTTTTAGGTGAAACTGACATGATTTTGTTATTGCTTGGATGTGAGGAATAAAAGAGAGGGTGGGATCCAGTAGAACCCCAAGACAACGGGACTGGGAGGTAGGGGCGATGATGGTGTTGTCAACAGTGAGAGATATTTGAGGTGTGGAAGCTGTAGTAGAGGGTGGAAAGATTAGAAGTTCAGTCTTAGACATGTTGAGTTTGAGTTGAAGGATGGACATCCAGGAGGATATTCTAGAGAGGCAGTTGGAAACTTGAGCTAAAAGAGAGGGAGATAGATCGGGTGCAGAGAGGTAGATTTGAGTATCATTTGTATAGAGATGATACTGAAAACCAAAGGATTTTATAAGGGTGCCAAGGGAGGAGGTGCAGATGGAGAAGAGGAGGGGGCCTAGGACAGAACCTTGGGGAACGCCAACAGACAGAGGGAGAGGTGAAGAAGAGGTGCCAGAGAAGGAGACACTAAATGTACAATCTTCAAGATAGGATGTGAACCATGAAAGAGCTGTGTCCTGGATGCCAAAAGGGCAGAGAGTTTGGATTAGAAGAGGGTGGTCAACTGTATCGAAAGCAGCAGAGAGATCCAGGAGAATTAGAATAGAGTAGTGACCCTTTGATTTGACGGTTAGCAAGTCATTAGTGACTTTTGTAAGGGCTGTTTCTGTAGAGTGTTGGGCTCGGAAACCTGATTGGAAGGGGTCAAGTAGGGAATTGGAGGAAATAAATTGAGTGAGGCGATTGAAGAACTGTAGTACCATTCCTAAAGTGCAATACACGTCCTCCACTAGAAGTGATGTTTCTACTACCAGCACTGGATGATTTGCACAATCAGCTGTCTTTGTGCTCCAATATGAAAACCTTCCAGTGGGGGGGACATAACAGTGAAGATACAAACAGAATTGATGCACATGGAAGTAGTAAAGACACCACAGTTATACACAGAGCAATCATTTCTTCCGCTCCTGGGTACAGCGAGGACAAAGCCATTTCCCTTTAGGTTTTGTGGTGAGATCCACACATGCAAAATGAAACCATTCAATTGGGCAATCTGGGTTGTCACAGCCAATCATTTCTCCATAGGACACTTGGTGACACAGGCAGTATGTAGGCTCATTAGGATCCACTGGCATATCCAGGACGTCTGACGGATGGACAGACAGTACTGCCTCTGAAAAGACCGGCCCTCCTTTTAGTTTCTTTTTCTTCACAGTGTCTTCTTCAGATACCCTGCGGCCCCGAGATCCTCGATTTTCTTTCTGACCACGATTCTTTTTTATTCCACGTCCTGTTGGGCTGTCAAACTCTGTTCCCTCAAGCTTATCCTTCAGGTCAGCTTCAAAACGAGCAAGATCTGCATCCAGCCTCCGGATGTGCTTATCCACCATCTCATAGGTCTGCATGGCCAGCTGCACCTTATCATCACTGTATTCTTTGCACTTCCTGTAGGCATTCTGTATTCGCTGAAAGTGCTGCACTCTCTGCTCAGGTGAGAGGTCACGTACAGTGGCAATGTACTCAGCAGCTAACGTATCTATTTCTTTCTTTTTATCTTCTGTTCTTTGATAAGCTGAAAGTTTCTTTGAAGCTCACATGGCAGGTTTTCTATACTGTCCAGATAATGCTCCAGATACATTGCGGTGGCCATGTTTGCACGGTGCTAACGTTTCCTCACTAGCTGCGCTCTGTCGATTGCCGGAGTCAACAATACCTAATTTTTGATAAGTGCACGCATCCCGGGGAGTCAGCGATCGTCGGCATGTATCAGCTCTCTAATTCCGACAGTTATCAAATTAACAGATGGAGCGATCAAAGGAACCAGTCTATAACTGATTAAATGAGCAATTTGCAGTTTCACTGTACCGGCTGTGTGTATTTAAACGTGCATGGCTTAATCTTTGAGGCAGGATCAACCAGGTAGCCCGACGAGGGGGCGCCCCTCCGGCCCTGTGACAGTAGGAGGACCGACCCAGCATCTTTTTCCATCTCCCTGTTACAAAATCCTGATAGGTGACGTAACAAGTATTAAGCTGATAAGAGTAGTACTTACAAATACGCCACTCCTATCTGGTGACACCTTTGATTGCACGTGCCGTGCCCCAAAATTGAAGTGATACGACCAACAAAGCATCTTTTTCCATCTCCCGGTTCTAAAAATCCAGGCCTTATACACGCCCCCTGATAGGTGACGTAACAAGTATTAAACTGATAAGAGTAGTACTTACAAACACGCCACTCCTATCTGGTGGCACCTTTGATTGCACGTGCCGTGCCCCAAAATTGAAGTGATACGACCAACAAAGCATCTTTTTCCATCTCCCGGTTCTAAAAATCCAGGCCTTATACACGCCCCCTGATAGGTGCTGTAACAGGTATTAAACTGATAAGAGTAGTACTTACAAATACGCCACTCCTATCTGGTGGCACCTTTGATTGCACGTGCCGTTCCCCAAAATTGAAGTGATACGACCAACAAAGCATCTTTTTCCATCTCCTGGTTCTAAAAATCCAGGCCTTATACACGCCCCCTGATATGTGCTGTAACAGGTATTAAACTGATAAGAGTAGTACTACTTAACACACCTTATAATAATGCAGAGAGAGGCAACGCAGTGAGAGGAGTCTGAAGAAGAGGAGTCAGAGGAGGAAGGTGGCTTTGAGGAGGTGGAAGACCAAACACAGCAGGCGTCCCAGGGGGCTTGTTGTCACCTTTCGGGGACCCTTGGTGGCTGGGTGGAGGAAGAGACCTTCAATGACATCAGTGAGGACAAGGAACGGGACATGGCTAGATTGGTATCCAACCTTGTGTAAATGGGGAGTTTGCGGTTATGCAAATGGACTGTTTGCGGTTGTTTGCGGTGCGTTAAACGGGGAGTTTGGTCTGTCACTGTGAAGCGGGCCTAACCCTTACACTACCTGATCGATACAACATCATACCTGATGTTTTAAAGCACATTATTCCAAACAATTTAGGAATGTTAGGTGATTTATGCCCTTTATGGCTTAAAACCAGACTCTGCATCAACTATGTAATTTTCCGTGGGAGTTTTGCTATGGATCCCCGTCCGGAATGCCACAGTGCAGGTGTTAGTCCCGTTGAAACAACTTTCCCATCACTATTGTGGCCAGAAAGAGTCCCTGTGGGTTTTAAAATTCACCTGCCCATTGAAGTCTATGGCGGTTCGCCGGGTTCGCGAACATTTGCGGCGGTTCGCATTCGCGGTTCGCAAACCGAAAATTTTATGGACCATATTTTTTCCACATATAAAACACATCCCAAGTTTTTTTTATACCTGCAACTTTGGAATAAATACATGAAAATACAGACATTTATTATATTATATATTATATACAGAATACTTTTAATTTATATGGGAATTACAGTTTATTTTGAGTCATCAGTACCATGTCAGAAGGGCTTGGTTAAATTTAGACATGTGAGAGCATTATATAATGTAAAATAATAAAGCTCCGAGGTATTATTTATTACTTGACATACCAATGTAATGAGCTCTTAAAATGTACTGCATCAGTGCAGAGGGAATTACATTTTAAAAACTAATATGTCTGTCACCGTAACAATACTCTAACAATGTAATGCAATGAGCCGATACCCACAGGCCAACATTTAATAAGAATATTGATGAATACTGACACTACCCTTTCCCCGAGAAACTTCTTCAAATTCTCCCCCCAAAAATTGTAAAGACATGTAAGTTTTATCACTGTTAACAAGCAATTCCACTTTGTACACACATTTGGAACACAAAACACTGTTTTTTTGTATACAGAAAACAGATAAACTTCACTAATTTCCAAAAATTATGTAGTAAGTTTAAACGCATCTGATTTGCTTTCTCAGTCATGTTTAATAGACTATTGTAGTTAGGAAAAAGCATACAATATAGCTTGGAGCCTGACGGCATGTTCCAATCTTCTCAGTAGGGGGAGCCACTGTTATTGTGGCTTTGGGTTTTTGTTAATACCTCCTTCCCTTGCACATGCTCAGAAGCAGGCAATTTGCAAGATTAACTGCAAGCCTTAATCCAGCACAATACACCCCTCATGTATGATGTCTTGACCAAGGATCACACATGCCTACTAGAACCAACTGAGACCTCAACATTTTCTTATTTTTAATTAAAACTTTATTTGTTTTATGAATTTTTCTTCCCATTTTGCCCAACATTTCTCTGACTTTCAGGTCTTGACACTCTAACTCTATACACTCCAGTTTGCATCCTCAGCTTCGCACCTTTGGGCCTCAAATGTTTGGACACAGTTTCCAAAAATGAGTTCAATGAATCTGGAACATAAATAAACAGAAGAGAGAAACTAAACGGGTGGGGGAAGCAATTGGACTTTGTATTTCTAGAATATACTGAGTTCTGAGCGACTAACACAGAATACCATAGTATTTAATACTTCAACAACTATAATTATACTACTAACACTCTCATAAAAAATTAAATAACTCCACCTCCTTTCAGTCACTTGTATAGGTCTACAGTTTAAGATGAAACTTAGTTTAAGATGAAAATTATAAGTAAAATAAAGTACTTTCTTAAATGAATGTTATTTAAAAAAACATTTTCTTACAGGAATCTTACATTGAACTTTGCTGTCAGTCAGCGTTTTTGATGCTCCCACCAACGACTGACTGTACTGTCTGTTTAATGGGCCTACAATTAATGGGCCATTGCCTTCAATTTAAGTCATTGCCTTCAGTTTAAGTCGTGGCAAAACAAAAGGCTGCTGATGCTCAGATCTCAGGGTGTGATTTATCTAATCGGTAATTACTGGCAATAATGGCTCAGTAAAAAAACTGTGCAATCTGTTCTTGGTGGGTGCATCTGGGTTGATTGACAGTTAAGTATTGCAAACCTCAATATAAGATTACTGGAAGAAAATGCATATTTTGAAAATATCATTCAGTTGAGGAAGTACTTATTATTGCCTACAGTTCTCAGTAATGCCACACTTGGTACCTCTCCTAATAGACCTTATTTAACCAATTTATTCACTAACAGGTGGAAGTTCTCCCCCTCTCTCTTCCTTTTAAAAAATAAATAAATAAGGAAAAGTTTATGGACCTGGATAGATCCATAGGGTTGTACAGTATGTAATACTTTCATTGAATATGAATATAAGTAGATGGTTAAAATACACCATCTGAACATATGTATTTGGTGTTGTTACAACACATATACTGACCAAATATTTTCCCCTACTTTGTTTCCTTCTGAGGCTATGAGACCACTTACATTTACCTCCCTGTGATTTCCCAAGAACTTTCCACTTCCTTATTCCCTTTACTCCAAATTGGGAGCAGTAGTTTCCAATTTATAAGGAGCTCATTGAATACTTAATTATTTTAATTTACAATGTACGTACCTAAAAATGATTCGAGCAAAAGTGATCAGCAATCATAAATACATTTAAAAAATATAACTTGAGTTGCAACTAGATATGTCCATTGGATCACTAAGGAAGCTCTATATATCTATCTCATTTACAAAGGGCGATTCCATTTTCTACCCTTTTAAATGTTTTTAATCTTTTGTTTTTTCTTTCATTTTGCACCGTCGTTCACATTGTATACAAATAAAATGGAAAAATTGTAAATAGTTGTAAATAATGCATCCCCTTTTGATTTATGACCAGTGTTTAGATTTTTTTTTATTTTTATACCTTTGTTTGGCCATGGGGGAATGCATCATACATAGAGGTAAGATGTGTTTATGAGAGGGTGTTTACATTTTGGAGAGATAATGTTGCATTTCCTGAAGCAAGGAGCCTGAGCCATTTAAGGGGTGTTGGGTAAATGTAAACCTTATTCAATTATCTTACCAAAGGCTCTGTGTTCCCTCCTCAAACACCCCTACCTGCACAGATAATATTGTAGGTCTTATTTTGGCCAATACAGAGACAAGCAGATTGAAAAAAGGCGTCTACAAGGGGATATGATTACCTTATTTAAATACATCCAGGGTCAATATAAGGCTTTGTCAAGTGAACTTGTTGTACCCTGAGATTCTCAACTGACAAGAGGACATCCCTTGAGGTTAGAGGAAAAAATATTTCACCTAAAAGAAAGAAAAGGGTTCTTCACAGTTAGGGTGGTTAAACTGTGGAATTCTCTACCAAAGGAGGTGGTGACAGCGAATTCGATAGATAACTTTAAAAAGGGGTTAGATATATTTTTGAATAAAAAAGGCATTCAAGGTTATCCTAGATAACTAGCAAAGGAATATTGATCCAGGGAGAAATTCGATCGCCAGTCTCTGGGGTCAGGAAGGAATTTTGCTTTTTTTTCTTACAAGACAATTGTGAAAGTTTCAATGTTTTTTTTCTGTTTGCCTTCCTCTGGATCAATTAACAATTATCAACATATAGTCCACATATTAAATGAATCATAAGAGATCTAAAAAGGTTGAACTTGATGGACTAAAAGTCTTTATTCAACCTCAAATACTATGTAACTATGAAATCCTAATTAGCACATCAAAGCAATTAATTAAAATACATGTGCCACTCATTTGCATATAAAGGCAGCAATATGAAACAACATGGAATTTCCAGGACTGAGTCCCTTCAGAAAAGACTAAAACAGATAACACAACATATAGCTACTTTTTTCACGCATTTTAAGAGTAACACAAAATGAAATGTGATTTTGGGGTGACAGAAATGGCCTATTGATATAACCAGTAATCACACAAATGGGACTGCTGCTCTTTCTCCATATTTTGCATCATAAAAGGGACATGGTTTTATATAATTAGCAAATATTCATTAAGTGTTTCACCAGTTAAAAAGTGGAAAAACTTAAAGGGCCAGTGTATGCACTTTTCAACATAAACCTATGTTATTGTTCACCATTATAAAAATATATGTGCAAACAGCAATAAAGCAAATATTTAGCCAAAAAATATAGTTTAAAAACAGTTTACTTCACTTTCAGCATTATTAAATTTGGGCTACATGTTACGCCGTAGCTCATAATGTAGAAAGTAAGGCTTTCTGCTATTAAATTAGCCCCGTAAAGCAAGCCGCTGCTGATCTGTGGTTTTGCGGCCAAAAAAGCCTATGGGATGAGCAACGCTGAACTACGCGACCGTAAATCCTTTGATCTGTCAAGCCCGTAACTATTACTATTCCAATCAAGCTATTAAATTGCAACAAAGCCACTCGAGAGCAAGCACATAACACACAAATGGAGCCCAAAGCCCAATGAGTGCTGGAGAGGACTCGCAAGGGGGGTAAAGTACAATACGTAGCACTTCAACTGCAAATAAAAACACACTTCTATACTTAAATTAAAAGGGAAAGTGATGTTAGGTCTTAGAATTAATAGCACAACATTCTCAAGCCCGCAAATCGACCCAGAAAAATACTTTATTTCATGTATAATGTTTGTGTTATATCTATCCCGGCAATGAGTGTGTTAATACATATACTGTAACTCGCATGTGATAGAATATCATATTTACGGCTTTATGAATATTTCATTATAGCTGGAATGTGGGTATGATCGTAATTGAAGCCAGTAAGAGTTAGAAATCCCACCTCCATTTTTTTATGACGATCTCGGTTTCCATTGGCTCCATCGAAAGCCATAACTACGGGTTTGACTAATTGATTCCGTTCAAGCCCGCAAATCCGCCGGGCAATAAATAGTTTACGGGTTTGCGTCTCCAGCTTGTAGCTCGTGGCCCATTCTAATTTAATTGCACAGTAACTCTGCCAAATTTCAAGCCTGCAGCCGTTGCGAGCTTCACGTTGGAGTTACTGTAATTGTGCTAAACACTACTGAAAGGAAGTGAATAATTTCAACTGCGATAACACTATGTGTGTGTATTAGAAACCTATAGAAATGTGCGTGTGTGTATGTGTATATATATATGTATATATATATGTATATATGTATGTATATATATATGCATATATATATGTATATGTGTGTATATATATATGTATGTGTATATATATATATATATATATATATATATATATATATATATATATATATATATATTTTAATGCTGAGGGACTGGGTATTATGTAACACTTGACTTGAAAATATCTTACCTAACTCCTGTAGGGCTCAGGTGTTATATAGGATAGGAATAGTAAATTGTTTATATGGGTTGTGGGCTTCTTGAGAAAGTCACAACCATCTGTGCCAGAGCGTACATGAAGCTTTGTAGCTAAGTGCACCCTTTCTGTATTATTTGCTAGAATATAAACCCCATGAAAAAAGACTTCTCACTCAGCTGGACACAAGCATTAAGAGTGCCGAGGATGCTGGAGATCAATGTAGCCTATTGTGATCAAAGTGTTTTCAGTCTGCTTGTGCAGTTACATTACAATATAAAAATAACATAACTGCTTTTATACCATATAAAGAAAACTGGGAAAAATGTTCTTACTTTTGCTTTCAAAGCGCATGTTGAATACAAATCTTAGAAGAATATTTTCTGAAAGAGGTATGCAAGGTTTCTGGATTTTACTAGTTATCTAATATACCTACAGGGAGTGCAGAATTATTAGGCAAATGAGTATTTTGACCACATCATCCTCTTTATGCATGTTGTCTTACTCCAAGCTGTATAGGCTCAAAAGCCTACTACCAATTAAGCATATTAGGTGATGTGCATCTCTGTAATGAGAAGGGGTGTGGTCTAATGACATCAACACCCTATATCAGGTGTGCATAATTATTAGGCAACTTCCTTTCCTTTGGCAAAATGGGTCAAAAGAAGGACTTGACAGGCTCAGAAAAGTCAAAAATAGTGAGATATCTTGCAGAGGGATGCAGCACTCTTAAAATTGCAAAGCTTCTGAAGCGTGATCATCGAACAATCAAGCGTTTCATTCAAAATAGTCAACAGGGTCGCAAGAAGCGTGTGGAAAAACCAAGGCGCAAAATAACTGCCCATGAACTGAGAAAAGTCAAGCGTGCAGCTGCCACGATGACACTTGCCACCAGTTTGGCCATATTTCAGAGCTGCAACATCACTGGAGTGCCCAAAAGCACAAGGTGTGCAATACTCAGAGACATGGCCAAGGTAAGAAAGGCTGAAAGACGACCACCACTGAACAAGACACACAAGCTGAAACGTCAAGACTGGGCCAAGAAATATCTCAAGACTGATTTTTCTAAGGTTTTATGGACTGATGAAATGAGAGTGAGTCTTGATGGGCCAGATGGATGGGCCCGTGGCTGGATTGGTAAAGGGCAGAGAGCTCCAGTCCGACTCAGACGCCAGCAAGGTGGAGGTGGAGTACTGGTTTGGGCTGGTATCATCAAAGATGAGTTTGTGGGGCCTTTTCGGGTTGAGGATGGAGTCAAGATCAACTCCCAGTCCTACTGCCAGTTCCTGGAAGACACCTTCTTCAAGCAGTGGTACAGGAAGAAGTCTGCATCCTTCAAGAAAAACATGATTTTCATGCAGGACAATGCTCCATCACACGCGTCCAAGTACTCCACAGCGTGGCTGGCAAGAAAGGGTATAAAAGAAGAAAATCTAATGACATGGCCTCCTTGTTCACCTGATCGGAACCCCATTGAGAACCTGTGGTCCATCATCAAATGTGAGATTTACAAGGAGGGAAAACAGTACACCTCTCTGAACAGTGTCTGGGAGGCTGTGGTTGCTGCTGCACGCAATGTTGATGGTGAACAGATCAAAACACTGACAGAATCCATGGATGGCAGGCTTTTGAGTGTCCTTGCAAAGAAAGGTGGCTATATTGGTCACTGATTTGTTTTTGTTTTGTTTTTGAATGTCAGAAATGTATATTTGTGAATGTTGAGATGTTATATTGGTTTCACTGGTAAAAATAAATAATTGAAATGGGTATATATTTGTTTTTGTTAAGTTGCATAATAATTATGCACAGTAATAGTCACCTGCACACACAGATATCCCCCTAAAATAGCTAAAACTAAAAACAAACTAAAAACTACTTCCAAAAATATTCAGCTTTGATATTAATGAGTTTTTTGGGTTCATTGAGAACATGGTTGTTGTTCAATAATAAAATTAATCCTCAAAAATACAACTTGCCTAATAATTCTGCACTCCCTGTATGTATCTATTTACTTTTATGTACTTTATTAAGAAGCGCTTATATTAAGAAGCGCTTATAAGCTCTGCCTCAAATAAAAAAATAGTCCCTGTATGGATTTGCCCAGAGCACCATATGTTGGCATAGACTCTGTAGGACTGTGTGTGCAATGTAATGTCCCAGCCCATCAGGGACCACATCTCTGCAGCATGTTGCACAATGTTGCCGAGAGATGGTTAGTATATGACACTGCCCAGCAAGTACAGCAGAGTCTGTGGCTTGGTGAGCTACAGAGGGCAGATCCAAGCAGGTAATATTTGTTTGATTTTAGATTTTAGACATTTCTTAATCAAATTAAATACATAAGAGTATATACCTAGTAAAATCCAGAAAGCTCCAAATCCCTTTAAAGGGACCTATAACAATTTTTTTGTTTAAGCATTTACATAAAATATATATATGATGGGTTTTTTTGCATGGGAAATTAACATAGAAAAGTTTAAACAGACTGAGTTTGCAATAATAATATTAATAATTTATTCAGACAGAACTTCTATATTTACCTACTATGCATTGAGAAATTCTAAACACGGAAGATGTTAGTTATGCTCTGTATAATCAGATATAAGTTTAAGTACATTTGGAAAATGGTTTTTCTTTAAAAATGCTGCTACATTAATGGAATTAGAGGTAATTAAAACATTTTTTTTAGCATTGTTCAGTCGTTTCCGACTGACCTCATGGACCGTAACACACCAGAACATCTTTATATCCATGGTCATGCTGATCCACTTGGTATTCATGGCAGATACTGGAGTGGGTTGCCAGTTCCTTCTCCAGTGGGCCACAGCATACAGCTCCTGGTATTCCTAGGTGGTCTCTCATCCCTGTACTAACCAGGCCCAACACTGCTCAGCTTCAGGGTGCTGTGACCTCTTGGTTCCCTGACTTGGAATTGAACCCAGGTCGACAGCTGTGGAAGCAACAGATCCTAACCACTGTTAGGGGTTGTTAAATGTTTGAACCCCACACTGAACATGAAGCTGCACCAGTGGAGGCACTGGAACCTGCTGTGTATGGTTGGAGATACCATTGTTGCAAGGTAGGTTTCTTTACTCAGACTAAATAATATGGGCAAATATAGTAGATTTGTAGTAGAGCATTTTGTGTGCAATAGTATACGTTCTTGTTTTTTTGTTGGTTCCAGCAGTCCTTTTGTTGGTTCCAGCAGTGCTTTCCCTGCACAGATGTATTTGTGAAGGGTTAACTCTCTTTTTGCTTATGTTCTCTGCACAGAGCTGTGGGTCTGTCTGGGGGGATGTCAGAGTCTAATGTAAAAATACTTCATTTAAATTTTTTTTCTATGAAAAAAGAACGTATTTCAACATGGTTTTATGAGAAGTTTACAGTGGTGTGGTCCAAACAGTAATGAATGAACTGGCCTTTTTACTGAAGGATTACTGCTTATGATACAATTTTTATAGGCAAGGAGAGCTGAAGAAGTGCACATAGAAAAATGTATATAAGATGTATATATTTCAAACTGTATACCCTTGCTCCTTTATACAGTGTCTATATTAGGACATTGTCAGAGGACCGAGTAAGTTAACATAATCAGAGCATGTTGACTATGACCGTGATTCAATTGAGAAATTGTAAGTTATAGTAGCCCGTAATGGAGGACATACTGTAAGTTATGTTGCTATTCAAATGGCGTTTTTTTTGCGAGCCGCAAATGGCCTACTTGTTACGGGCTTGAAATCCTTGCGGTTGTTAAAACCAGAACTTACAGCCCATCTAAGCCTTTGATCTTTCACGTCTGCAAGAGTTACGAGCGCTAAAATCGCAAATCGCTATTCAATTGCTAAAATCCTTCAAGCCCGCAAATGTTTTCACACACGTTAACAGCAAATGTAGAAGAAAATCCTACGGGTACCAGATAGGACCAGCAAGGGGGTTAAAGACATGATGTCTGTAGCACTGTAAATGCAAATAAAAAATCAACGATCTCGGGAATCAATTAGTTAATACATATCAGGGCACCCACATGCACTAGAACAGTATCGGCATTCATTTTTATTATTATTTTCGCATATCAGACCTCTAAACACTAAATGATTGGCATGTAACCTCCATGTTTTACAGACGTAATTATGCCTGTCTCATTTTCTATTGGCTGTTTCTAAATGGGTAGTTACTACCTTCCTTTAATTGATCATGTTCCCCCTGAAATGCTACTGACTGATGATGACGTTTTAGCCTGATAAATGACAATATATTTTGTGACAATATGGGTCACAAAATATGTGGTAACTCTGACTTGTGACAAGTAAGAAGTCACAAAACATTTTCATTGGTCATAGTACTTCCAGGTAGGGGCTTAGAAATAATGCAATTGACGTGTAACTTTGAGAGCTCACTCAATGAACAGTCAAAATCCACTGTCATAAATGTGCAAAAATCGATGAATTTTGGCTAATGACATTGTCATTGCTCAGAGTTATTTGCAACTTGATGGACTGAAAGTCTTTTTTCAACCTTAAATACTATGTAACTATGTAACTATGTAACGATGTAATGTAAGTGATAGTGGAGGAGCTAATTCTAAATGCATATTGGTGGGAGTATGCTATAAACCCCCAAATATAGCTGAAAGTGAGGAAATACAATTATTGTTACAGATTGGAAATGCAGCTAAGCATGGGCAAGTTCTAATAATGGGAGACTTTAATTACCCTGATATAAACTGGATAAACGAGACCAGCAGCTCAGCTAAGGGGAGCAGGTTCTTGAGTACACTCAGGGATCATTATCTAGCCCAGGTAATACAAGAACCTACTAGAAATGGGGCCATCTTGGATTTAGTCATCACAAGTAATATTGATATAATATCAAATGTAAAAATAGGGGAACCCTTGGGGAACAGTGATCACAACACAGTCTCATTTGAGATTGAATACAAAAAACAGAGTTGTAAGGGGCCAACAAAAACTCTAAATTTTAAAAGGGCTAACTTTAATGGGCTACGGGCAGCAATACAACATATAGACTGGGACAAAGAACTTACAGGGAAGAATACTGAAAATAAATGGACAACATTCAAATCCTTACTAAATAAACATACTCATCAGCATGTACCATGTGGAAATAAAATAAATAGGAGTAAATCACATCCCATGTGGCTTAACAATGACTTAAAGATCATGATGAGGAAAAAGAAGTATGCATTTAAATTATACAAGAAGGAGGGAACAGAGGCATCTTTATGTGACTATAAGGAAATCAACAAGGCTTGCAAAAGGGCTATTAGACTGGCTAAAATAGAAAATGAGAAGTCAGTTGCAATGGAAAGTAAGACTAACCCTAAAATATTTTATAAATATATTAATGGGAAGAAGGCCAGGAAGGAATTGATAGGACCATTACAATGTGACACAGGCCATCTGATAATTAGTGACCAGGAAAAGGCAGATGAGCTAAATAGGTTCTTTTCTTCGGTTTACACAAGGGAGGTACCAGTGGTTGGGACACTGCAACATAATGGGGCTACACTACCTTCACTAAATAATTGGTTAACGCAGGAAGAAATACAAAAGAGGTTGGAGAAAATAAATGTTAATAAAGCCCCAGGTCCTGATGGAATACATCCAAGGGTACTGAGGGAGCTGGGTTCTGCAATAGCCAAACCATTATATCTAATCTTTAAAGACTCGCTCACTACAGGGTCTCTACCAGATGACTGGAGAAAAGCAGAGGTGATACCTATATTTAAGAAGGGATCTAGAGCAAATCCGGGGAATTATAGACCAGTGTGCCTCACTTCTGTAGTTGGGAAGCTTTTAGAAGGGTTAATAAGGGACAGAATACAAGAATATGTCTATTTGAACAGGATCATAGGTAGCAGTCAACATGGATTTATGAAGGAAAGGTCGTGTCAGACCAATCTAATTAGTTTTTATGAGGAGGTTAGTAGGAACTTGGATCAGGGCAACTCAGTGGATGTAGTCTTTTTAGATTTTTCAAAGGCATTTGATACAGTGCCACATGGAAGACTAGTGAGCAAACTAAGGGATACAGGAATTGCAGTAAATATCTGCTCATGGATCGAGAGCTGGCTAAAAGACAGGAAGCAAAGGGTTGTTGTAAATGGAACATACTCCGATTGGTCTAATGTGATAAGTGGGGTTCCTCAGGGCTCAGTATTGGGTCCTCTCCTTTTTAACATATTTATTAATGACATTGAAGTAGGACTCGAATGTAGTGTCTCCATTTTTGCTGATGACACTAAGTTGTGCAAGGTAATAAAATCAGATAATGATGTACTTTCCCTACAAAAGGATTTGCATAAATTAGAGAAATGGGCGGCTAAATGGCAGATGAGATTTAATACAAATAAATGTAAGGTTATGCATTTGGGAAGGAAAAATAGCCAAGCAATCTATAATCTTAATGGAGCAAATCTAGGGGTATCAGATATTGAAAGGGATTTGGGAGTACTAGTGGACAACCACCTAGGTAACAGCGCTCAAAGCCAAGCAGCGGCTGCAAAGGCAAATAAAATATTAGCATGTATTAGGAAGGGTATAGAAGCCAGGGAAGAAGATATAATTCTGCCACTATACAAATCTCTAGTACGCCCTCATTTGGAATATGGAGTACAATTTTGGGCACCACCTCACAAAAAAGACATCTTAGAGCTGGAAAAAGTACAGAGAAGGGCTACAAAACTAATAAGGGGAATGGAGGGGCTAAGTTATGAAGAAAGACTAGCAAAATTAAACTTATTTTCGCTAGAAAAAAGGCGTCTAAGAGGAGATATGATTACGTTATTTAAATACATCCAGGGTCCATATAAGGCTTTGTCAAGTGAGCTTTTTGTAGCAAGAGATTTTCAACTGACAAGAGGACATCCGTTGAGGTTAGAGGAAAAAAGATTTCACCTTAAACAAAGAAAAGGGTTCTTCACAGTTAGGGTGGTTAAACTGTGGAATTCTCTACCAAAGGAGGTGGTGACAGCGAATTCGATAGACAACTTCAAAAAGGGGTTAGATATATTTCTGAATAAAGAGGGCATTCAAGGCTATCCTAGATAACTAGCGAAGGAATATTGATCCAGGGAGAAATTTGATCGCCAGTTTCTGGGGTCAGGAAGGAATTTTGCTTTTTTTCCCCCTTATGAGACAATTGGCAAAGTTTCAATGGGGTTTTTTTTTATGTTTGCCTTCCTCTGGATCAATTAACAATAATTAACAATTAACAATAATAATAAATAGTCCAAATTAAAAAGATCAATAGAGATCTAAAAAGGTTGAACTTGATGGACTAACTCTTTATTCATTCTCCAATACTATACTATTAATAATTATTTAATCAATAATTTAATTAATAACTAATCCGCATATTGCAGATCAGAGGAGATCTTAACAGGTTGAACTTGATGGACCGAAAGTCTTTTTTCAACCTTAATTACTATGTAACTATGTAACTATGTAACTATAAGATTTGAGAGCTGACTCAATTAAAGGGCCATTTACCACATGGTAAGTGCTCTTCATGGTGTGAAAGAGCACAAGATTACAGTAATCTGCTACAATGTAAAGTAGTAAGTGTACAGCCTGTATAACAGTGTACATTTGCTGTCACCTCAACATAACTCAACACACAGCCATTAATGCAACAAAAGTGAGTACACCCCTAAGTGGAAATGTCCAAATTGGGCCCAAAGTGTCAATACTTTGTGTGGCAACAATTATTTCCCAGCACTGCCTTAACCCTCATGGGCATGGAGTACACCAGAGCTTCATAGGTTGCCACTGGAATCCTCTTCCACTCCTCCATGATGACATCATGGAGCTGGTGGATGTTAGAGACCTTGCACTCTCCCACCTTCCGTTTGAGGATGCCCCATAGATGCTCAATAGCGTTTAGGTCTGAAGACATGCTTGGCCAGTCCATCACCTTTACATTCAGCTTCTTTAGAAAAGCAGTGGTCGTCTTGGAGGTGTGTTTGCGGTCTTTAATCATGTTGGAATACGTCCCCTCGGCCCAGTCTCCGAAGGGAGAGGATCATGCTCTGTTTCAGTATGTCACAGTACATGTTGGTATTCATGGTTCCCTCAATGAACTGTAGCTCCCCAGTGTCGGCAGCACTCATGCAGACCCAGACCATGGCACTCCCACCACCACGTTTGACTGTAGGCAAGACACCTTTGTCTTTGTACTCCTCACCTGGTTGCCACCACATGCTTTACACCATCTGAACCAAATAAGTTTATCTTGGTCTCATCGGACCACAGGACATGGTTCCAGTAATTTATGTGCTTAGTCTGCTTGTCTTCAGCAAACTGTTTGTGGGCTTTCTTGTGCATCATCTTTAGAAGAGGCTTCCTTCTGGAACTACAGCTATACAGACCAATTTAATGTAGTGTGAGGTGTATGGTCTGAGCACTGACAGGCTGACCCCCCACCCCTTCAACCTCTGCAGCATTGCTGGCAGCACTCATACGTCTATTTCCCAAAGAAAACCTCAACTTCTTTGGTTGACCATGGCGAGGTCTGTTCTGAGTGGACCCTGTCCTGTGAAACCGCTATATGGTCTTACCCACGGTGCTGCAGCTCAGTTTCAGGGTCCTGGCAATCTTCTTATAGCCTAGGCCATCTTTAAGTAGAGCAACAATTATTTTTTTCCGATCCTCAGAGAGTTCTTTGCCATGAGGTGCCATGTTGAACTTCCAGTGACCAGTATGAGAGAGTGTGAGAGCGACAACACCAAATTTAACACACCTGCTCCCTATTCACACCTGAGACCTTGTAACACTAATGAGTCACATGACACCGGGGAGGGAAAATGGCTAATTGGGCCCTATTTGGACATTTCCACTTAGGGGTTTACTCAGTTTTGTTGCCAACGGTTTAGCCATTAATGGCTGTGCGTTGAGTTATTTCGAGGGGACAGCAAATATACACTGTTGTACCGGCTGTGTACTTACTACTTTACATTGTAGCAGTAACAAAAACATGAGGGGTGTACTCACTTTTGTGAGATACTGTATATGTTACAATTTACATAACAAAGTCTATCCTGCCTAGACTTTATGACCTGAATATGTACAGCTTGGAGAACAGAAGGGAGATAAACTTTGAAAAACTTTTCAAGCATTTAAAAGAGCACATTTTAAACATTACAAAAGTTGTATTTTGCATGAAAAAATATTAAAGGTATATAGAAGTTTCATGGATTATGAATGCATTTGATAGAGGAGAATCAGAAGTGTACGCAAAAATTGTTTTGAATGAAAAAAAACTAAATAAACACCAGTAAACTAAAGTTTACAAATTTATTTTGTTTTCTTGCAGTTGGCTTTGAGAAGCAATGCCCCTGTGGCAAAGCTAAATTAGCATAACGTTCATACAGCCTTATTAAATTGTGATTCGGCCAATTGAATAGGGCTCCATATAAGCACATAGCATATTTGTTCACAGAAGTTTTTAGTTAGTGATCTTCTATCCAAAAGCAAGGTCTTCACTAACTAAAATCTTCTGTAAAAAAAATATGCTCTGTACTTATATAGAGCCCAATTCAATTGGCCAAATCACAATCTAATAAGGCTGATAATTTGTTGTTGCAGTATTGTAATTCAGTCTCTGCAGCACAGCATCATTTGATTTATAGTCTGTTTTCCCTCTCTCCTCCCTTGAATCATGCAAATGCTCTGGATCTCAGATTCAACAAAGTATTAGT
This sequence comes from Discoglossus pictus, assembly GCA_027410445.1. NCBI lineage: Eukaryota > Metazoa > Chordata > Amphibia > Anura > Alytidae > Discoglossus > Discoglossus pictus. The sequence goes on from CM050164.1 coordinate 432,026,494, forward strand.
TTAAGGGTGTGCAGACTTATGCAACCACATTATTTTCCTTTTTTATTTTTCTTCCCTCCACCTAAAAGATTTCAGTTTGTTTTTCAATTGAGTTGTACAGTTTATAGGTCACATTAAAGGTGGAAAAAGTTCTGAAATTATTTATCTTTGTCTAATTTTTTTACAGCACAGAAACCTAACATTTTAATAGGGGTGTATAGACTTTTTATATCCACTGTATATATATACACAGTGGTACATTGGTTATCATCCATGGCTGCACATTGGCTCTTACAGATACAGGATGCAGATTCCCACTTACAGGCACATGCTGCAGATTGGCACTTATATATACAGGATGCAGATTGGCATCTACAGGCACATGCTGCAGATTGACTCTTACGCAGGCTGTACTCTCGTAGGAGGCCACAAGAGGGTCGCGGATGGCCGAGGAATGTCATTCCAGGTTTAGCTAGAGACAATACTGGGTTCCCCCAGAGCAAGGCCCGGTGCCTTGCACAGGCTACACTGGTGGTAGCTCCGCCTCTGTGAAGAATATAAAGACCAAAAGAAAAAAAAACTGAGGCTTTTTGTTTTGTTTTTACAGGAAACAAGACTGTCATCTACACATGATGCATATATCTGTAGGAAAGAATGGATTTGGGCCCATCCTTCTGGTCTTTTGGACTAGATATGTGTGATGGGTTGTTTAAATTTAAATTTAAAAATATTTATATCATATTCAGTAAAATTGTTGATATAATTCCAGAGAAGTGTCTTTTGTTAGTGCAAGTATTAAAGATATTAATTATAGATTGATTCATATGTATGCCCTCCAATCTAACCGAAAAAACCCATTAATGTTCTCTTGTAAGGCCATATCTTCACATTGCAAGAATTGTAGTATTTAGAAGTGACTTCAATTGTGTTTTATGTTCAATTCGGAGCCAGACAAATGGATCATGTTCAGTATAATTCACATCCCTTGAATACTATGTGCACCGAAGCTGATTTAGATGTTTTTAAATATCAAAACAGGACAGATTTTCTGCTTGAACACAGGTAAGAAAATGAGAGGTTCCTGTTGAATACTAATAAGCTCACCTGTGCTCACACACTGCTAAATAAAAAAACAAACCTAACCTGTTTGGGGTACCTTGAGGACCGGTTTGGAAACCACTGATGTAAGGAAAGGAAGCAGAAGAGGGTAATGACAGAACTACACACCTTTATACTGCTGTAACTTTATCCTTCCTGAATTTCTACAAGAAAACACCTTTATCCTACTGCAATTATACCTTTTCTGAATTTCTTCAAGGTATATTTCTTCAATCAACATGAATTTTTTGTTTTATTATTTAAGTAATTTACTTAAATTGTGTGTAATCTATGTGTTTGAACTTATTCCCACGCTACAATTAAAACTAAACCTCCTCGTCTTAGCAAACTGTTTCCTCTCAATGTTGACACCCCCTGGAATTCCCAGGAAATATTAGCATAAGTAATACATTGTATCGTTTTGGCCTGAGGATTGTGCAGGCAGGCAGGCTCAGTCAGCACTTTTTTCAGACACTTTCTTTAGCCAATCAGCAGCTTTTATATCGGGTACATTTTTTTAATGAAGTATCCGATATGCGCAGTGCCATTGCTAAGGGTGTCTACATCACCCCCAGCACATTTTTATATTTAAAAAACTATATTTCTGGTGCCTGGGGGATATTTCACAGTCCTTACAGATATTAAGAGATATATCGTATTTATCGACGTATAACACGCACCAGCGTATAACACGCACCTCATTTTAAGAAGTAAATTTCAGGAAAAAAAACTTTAATTTCAAATAAAGAACTTGAAGCAAAATAAGGGTAGCTCAGAACTTTTTGCGCGGTTAATCATTACCAGACATTAATGTGAAGTGATTTAAGCATTTGGTCTTACCCTGTCTCTGAGTGTTTCAATTTCGTATACATTATATTATTGATAATTAATTTTTGTCATATATATGTGGATTTAGTTGAATACATTGTCATTTCATCACACTGATTTTGTGTCATTATATTGTTGAATCATAGCTAATAAGACTTTGTTGTTTGGACAGCTTTCAGTGTTTTTTATTTTTTAATCGTCTATTTTTCAATTTTACTTTTTGTTTTATTTCTGTAATTGATAATAAAAGTTAAGTTTTATATTCATGGATAGTCTGTATAATATCATTGATGTTTATAGGAGGTTCCCAGGTAAATAATATCTAAAAAGCCTTAAAGGGTGTCTTTTCTCTAGCTTTTTTATATGTTCATTTACACCTACTAATTAGATGCTAATCTGCTAATGCTGAGTGCTTAACATTTTTGATGACTTATTGTACATTGGTTGCTCTTATTAGAGGAATTATAGCTATACCAATTAGTTTATATATATATATATATATATATATATATATATATATATATATATATATATATATATATATATATATTAAAGAGAGGACATTCTCTTGGGTTAATAATTTTGTCTGTTTGATCTACATTATCAAATGCCCTCTTTCTGATGCAAAATACAATATTTACATGTCCTTTTAATAAGGTTCAGGAGGCATGTATCTTCCAGAAAGAGAGGGATGCAAGAACAATAGTCACGATTTGAAGTTTCAGGATTGAAAATGTAGGTGAATGTGTAAAAAGTACTATTTTACAGAAAGGTTAGTAGATACATGTAACAACCTTCTAGTGGAAGTGGTAAAGTCAGTGCAGTTAAGGAATTTAAGCATGTCTGGGATAAGCATAAGATTATCCTGAGATGTAAAGGGGAAGATCCCCTAAGTACTAGTTGCTCTTATATGAAGGAGTTCATTTATAGAACTTCAAATATACAGTAGACTCTCTGTACTCAACTACCTCAAAACTCATCAATTTTGGTATTTGACACATATTAATGAGTAAAAAAGGCTTTGGCACTCAACACTTCCTTGGTACTCATCTTGCTTACTAATGCAAATTTACTCCTTGGGCGTTAGGTGCTCATCGTTTTCACCACTCGTCTTGCCTTCTGGAACCAATTAATTACGGGTCCACTGTATATGTAAAAGTTTTAGCACCTGCCTTTTATTGCTACAAAATCTTTATATATTAGTTGCTGTGAGCTGCTGAAGAACACAGAAACAAGAATATATCTTTCACAGCTTAGAACCATCTGCAGTCTGATTGGCTCTTGAGCTGGTTGTTGAATATTTAAGCCAATCAGCTCAGCATTCTATTTGTAAAGGGCAAAAACTGGACTTAAAATGATAGCTTCCACTCACCTGAAACATGGAAGAGTAAATTAAAAAAACTGAAAAATGTTTATAGCTAGTTAACCTTGTCTGCAAGAGCTATGGCCCTTTTTAAATTTGCAGGAGTTACAGATCGATTAAATTAGAAAAGGCTGTAGCGTTTCCGGGCGTGAACATGATAAATCATTCAAATCTGTAGTTATGGGTTTAGACGGAGCCAATAGTAAAAGAGACCGTCTTCATTACGTCACTAAAACATGGAGGTTAAATTTCAATCACTTACGGTTTTGAAGTCCGAGTTACGATCGGACCTGCATTCCAGAAATAATGCAGTATGAAAAAATCAGTAAATATAAAATTCTAGTCAATGCAAGTTCTATTACATGTATTAACACATTGATTGATGGGATCAATATAACACGGAAATTAAACATAAAAAAATATATTTTTATTGCAGATTTGCGAGCTTGAGAATGTTGTTCTATTAATTGTAATACCTTTCATCGCTTTTCTTGTAATTTAAAATACAGTAGTGTGTTTATATTTGCTTTTACAGGCAGGCGTTTAACCCACTTGCGGGTCCTCTCTAGAACCCGTAGGATGTTTTGGCTGCATTTGCCGGGTGTGAAAACAATTGCAGGCTTTAGGACTTGTAGCAATTTAATAGCGATTTGCGATTGTAACATTAACGGGCTTGACAGATCAAAGGCTGAGAGCCATATTAAATTCCAGCCTCGTAGATCCAACGTGTAGCACGCATGCGCTGCGTGCTTCAAATTTGGGCGTTTTACGTTGCAATTAAATTAGAATGGGCAGCGAGCTATGAGAGAGAGATGCTATTTCGGAAACCAGTTCTCGGCCGTCGGACTTGCGTTCTCGAACGCAAACAATTAAGCAATCGCAAAGTTAAAGGTTCAGATGGAGCCAATGGAAAAAGAGATCGTTCGCATTGCGTCACTGAAAAAGGGGAGGCTATTTTTCGAAGTTCTCCGTTCTTCAATTACAGTTTGTGATCGGACCCACATTCCAGGAATAATGCAAGATTAATAAAGCAGTAAATATGATATTCTATCACATGCGAGTTACAGTATATGTGGTAACACATTGATTGCAGAGATCAATATAACACAAAATGTAAACATAAAATAAAGTATTTTCCCTAATATATGTACAGTAGAGTGTTATTATTTGCATTACAAGTGCTACGTATTGTACTTTACCCCCCTTGCGGGTGCTCTCGAGCACACGTTGGCCTTTGGGCTCCATTTGCGTGTTACGTGCTTGCTCGTGAGTGACCATTTTACAATTTAATAGCTGAATTGAACAAGTAGCAATTGAACAAGTAGTAGGATTACGTGCGCAAAGTTCAATGTTGCTCACACCGTAGCCTATTCTTGGCAGTCCTGCGTGTTAACACGCAAGTCCGCTGGGAGCAACCTTACAGGGCTAATTTTAATAGCCGTAGCACGTAAATCTCTTGTTTTAATGCGTAGCCCCAATTTAATAGGGCTAATGTTAGCTGGGTCGAAGTTCTGATTTTGGCACCTGCTGTTGTTTTTAGCCTATAACTTGTAGATTGTTTCTGTCTAGCTAAAAGAGGCCAATTTAATAGCCATAACTTTTGCAGGCTCCTTTACAGGTTTCAGGAACTACAATTTAATGAATTTTTATGTAATATGTAAATTGCTGATATTATTAAATACGCACTTAGGGCCTCATTCTATTAACGGCCGTAAAATGGCAGCAAAGCTGCGATTCCTTGCGGCCATCTTCCTGTGTAGAGCCCTGTGTATAGCTACTGCTACCTTGCTATTCAAATGGACGGCGCCGCAAGGATATACCCCTTACGGCCATGTAACGGAACCCATCACTGTTTTACCCTGTTTTATGGTTATTTAATTCTTGGTTAAAATATGATCCTACTGTTATACTGTATGTATGTCGGTTTATGCTCTGCAGAATATTAGCCCAGACTATTGCAGACCTTGGCATAATAGACAATCCTATTTACAGAGACTCCTCATAAGATAAGGAAGTCTATTGTTTAAAGTGTTTTCATTCTCAGACATAAGAACAAAGAAGGATGATCTAATCCATGTCTGATTGTATCAAAGTTGCCAGGTAGCCTCAGGGAGGTGTGACCCACCTATTGTCCCTCTATGTGTATTGTGTGGCCAACTATGGGGGATGTGTATTGCCTGTGGGAAGAGATGTGTATAAATATTTCTGCACATAACAAAATAAAGTCAGTATTCATTTGACTCCCAAATTGTGTGACGTCCAATATTGGAGGTCGGGAATGGTGAAACTGTAGTGCCTCTTGGGTATTTTACTGTATACCAGCAGAGATATTGGATTCGTGTTCCAACTCCGTTACATTGGCTGGCAGTGGTGGGATGGCGTCCTAGTGAGAGGAAAAGCAGCCCGGAGACACTGGTAACGTTTGGAGTTACAAATTGAGGGCAACGCTAGTATCCGTACAGCGCCCCTGGCTACAGCAGGATGGAACCGGCTAGTTTTCGGACAGCGTTCCATGATGAGGAGGAGGAGGCGGCCGCGGACTACAGGGATGCAGACAGAAAGGAACTCTGGTATGATGCCCTGGAAGATGCCCAATGGCAGCGAGGTGAGAGTCTTCCCAGTGATGAGCAGCGGCTACAGATGCGTGTGGCGATGCGGATGTATCTATTGGGAGAGCAGCTCCTGGAGGAGTGGGTGACAAGAATAGAGACCCTGGTATGGCGAGAGATCTGGCTAGACAACGCATACCGTGCCCTCTGGTGGCATACCGTTCGACTTACCCCCTGGACGTCTGAACACGACTTACCGGAGGGGAATGATTATGATGGCCCGGGTTTATTATGGGATGCCTTGGAGGACGACATTGATCTTGGCAGCACGGAGGGTCTAGGTTTTGGGACATCTACGACTACCGGATGGGCATGTATGTCTGGGGTGACGAAGGCGAGGTGAGCAAAGACATGACCCACCTGGTAACGAGAGAGTGGGAGCTGGAGCAGGTCTACCAACACCTGCTCAGCTTCGTGCAGCCCTAACCTACTCGACAAGCAGAACCAGACCTCATTGACTGGTCCTGGGATGACCTCCAGATGGCAGGTAGAGATGGGACCGAGCTCTCTCTACCGGCCCTACAGGGAGCAGAAGGTGCCGTCCTTCCTCCCCAGCGACAGTGTGTATCCCAGGGAGCAGAAGGTGTCGTCCTTCCCCCCCAGCGGCAGTGTGAATCCCAGGGGGCAAAAGGTGTCGTCCTTCCCCCCCAGCAGCAGTGTGAACCCCAGGGGGCAGAAGGTGTCGTCCTTCCCCCCCAGCGGCAGTGTGAACCCCAGGGGGCAGAAGGTGTCGTCCTTCCCCCCCAGCGACAGTGTGAACCCCAGGGGGCAGAAGGTGTCGTCCTTCCCCCCCAGCGGCAGTGTGAACCCCAGGGGGCAGAAGGTGTCGTCCTTCCCCCCCCAGTGGCAGTGTGAACCACAGGGGGCAGAAGGTGTCGTCCTTCCCCGCCGGCGGCAGTGTGAACCCCAGGGGGCAGAAGGTGTCGTCCTTCCCCCCCAGTGGCAGTGTGAACCACAGGGGGCAGAAGGTGTCGTCCTTCCCCCCCGGCGGCAGTGTGAACCCCAGGGGGCAGAAGGTGTCGTCCTTCCCCCCAGTGGCAGTGGGAACCCCAGGGGGCAGAAGGTGTCGTCCTTCCCCCCCAGCGGCAGTGTGAACCACAGGGGGCAGAAGGTGTCGTCCTTCCGCCCCAGCGACAGTTTACCCTGACAAGGGGAGACACCAATCTCCCAGACGGCGCAGATGGGACCGTGGTCTCTGCGCCCACAGCCTGTCCAGATCCCCAACTACCCTCACTGGGACAACCGGAGGAGGGGGTAAGTACAAATTCCCCTCCCCAGCTAACTTCTAATGTGGCCCCAGGGTTAACAGAGGAAATGTTAACCCCCACTGACCCCCACGTTTCCCTGGCTACTGAGCCGGAATATGTCCCAAGTACCCCAGCAGAAGAGCTGACAGAGGGGCAGAGTGCAGTCGGCCTCTGCCCTCCCTTTGTCCCTTGTACAGAGCAGGATGTCCTGCAGGTTATACCAGCAGAAGAGCTGGCATCAGGGCAGAGTGCCGCTGGCCTCTGCCCCTCAAGTCCCCTCAGCGTGTTGCCCCATCACCACAGCGAAATATCCAGGTGCAGTAACTGTTTGTTGTGGGTGGGCTGCTCTTGCACTTTGTTGTTGTGGGGGGGCTGCTCTAGCACTGGTTTATTGTGGGTTGGTGGATCGTCTAACGGAGGCACTGACCGGCAGAAGGTCAGGTGCCTGGTTAGACTTCCCCCAAAGGGGAGATGTGTGACAAAGTGCCCTTAGCCACTTTGTCTTGGAGAGGACTGTTCGCCAGCCTCCTGCCCTGCGACTATGGCCCTGGGACAGATTGCCCTTTAAACACAGTATTCGGCCATACCAGAGTGTATGTCACTCATTCTGGCCCTTTACATACAGGGGGGTCATTCGGTACTAGCCCTGTGTGAACCATGATACCACAGATAGCTATGCCATGGAGCCCATTCATATAATGAAAGACTATGGGAAAGACTTTAGCTACATGGCAATTGAACTGTGTAAATAGGATCTGAGCACTATTCAGTAGTTTTGTGCGCTCAGATCCCAGCTATCTGGGGATATGTGAAATGTGATTAAATGTGAATTGCAGTAATGCTGATGGGTTGTCAAACTAGAGAGTTGACCAACAAATACTTTTGTCCGGACATCCCCAGGCCGATCCGTTGGGATCAGACCGTGTATGCCGGCTTATGGTCACGGGGGAGGTGTGTAACGGAACCCATCACTGTTTTACCCTGATTTATGGTTATTTAATTCTTGGTTAAAATATGATCCTACTGTTATACTGTATGTATGTTGGTTTATGCTCTGCAGAATATTAGCCCAGACTATTGCAGACCTTGGCATAATAGACAATCCTATTTACAGAGACTCCTCATAAGATAAGGAAGTCTATTGTATAAAGTGTTTTCATTCTCAGACATAAGAACAAAGAAGGATGATCTAATCCATGTCTGATTGTATCAAAGTTGCCAGGTAGCCTCAGGGAGGTGTGACCCACCTATTGTCCCTCTATGTGTATTGTGTGGCCAACTATGGGGGATGTGTATTGCCTGTGGGAAGAGATGTGTATAAATATTTCTGCACATAACAAAATAAAGTCAGTATTCATTTGACTCCCAAATTGTGTGTCGTCCAATATGGGAGGTCGGGAATGGTGAAACTGTAGTGCCTCTTGGGTATTTTACTGTATACCAGCAGAGATATTGGATTCGTGTTCCAACTCCATTACAGGCCGGCCGCACATCATGCAAATGGCCGCAAGCGTTTTTCTCACGCCCGTAAATCTTGTTTTCCGGCCGCAAAGTCAGAAAACTGTAAATGCAAATATAAATTCAAGATGGCACTGTAAAGCTCCGTAAATGCTAGGCATCATAATGGGGGACATGAGGATTAATAGCAACACCCTCTCAAGCTTGCACATCGCCCAAATCCGATATATCATTTACGGTTTATTTTCCGTCCCGTAGTCCCGCGGGCTCGGCCGCAAATAAAGCATTGTAGAAGCCAATATATATTCAATCCAGCACTGCAAAGCACTGTAAATGATGGGGAACATAATGGGGGGGGGGGCATGAGGATTAATAGCAAAACATTCTCAAGCTTGCACATTGCCAAATTGTACTTTGATTTTAAAATCCGTCCAAGTCCCACGGCCTTCAATGATCAAGCCCGTAGCTCCTTATTCAAGCCGGTGCGGGCTTGGAGGGCGCATGTCCTCCAAGCCCATAGCTCGTTATTCAAACCCGTGCGGGCTTGCATGATAGATAAAACACGAAGATTGAACAGATTGAGCGGATTTGAGAGTAGGGGAATGTTGAGCTATTAATTCTAAAACCAAACATCACTTTCACTTTTAATAAAAGTACAGGATGGCTTTTCTATGCTACGACTTGTAAGTAAGCCCTTCACGACCCGTAGGTCTATTTTACCCATTTACAGACTTGACCGAGGCTAATCCCGCAGCCTTTGCGGGTCTGAGGTGCTCCAAGCCCTTGGGACATTGTCCATGGACATTTGACATGAATTAAATTTGACATGAATTAAACTAAAAATGATTTTGAGATTTGAGTGTAGGGGAATGTTGTGCTATGAATGCTAACACCTCCAATCACTTTATCGTCTCATCAAAGTGCAGGATGGCTTTATTATGTGCTTAATTGGGTGGTAGCGGGACCTTTTTGGTGCAAGTAAGCTGCGGCTCAGTTTTAGATAATTACGGCCATGACGAGAGGGTTTACATGGCAATTGAATAGCAACCGTGGCTTTCTTGTGGCCGAAACTCTTGCGGCCGTGTAAGATCAAAGGCTTTCCTGCTGCGCGTGCGGCCGCAAAGGATAACAGGGTGCCGGCCGCAAGCCTCCCGGAGCCCTCGGCTGCAAGGGAATAGAATAGGCAAATAGCCTGCGGCCGGTCCTTGCGGCCCCGCATCTCCTACGGCCGTTAATCGAATGAGGCCCTTAGTATGCATTTATATTGAATATTGAGATACAATGTTGCAAATTATTTTGTATGCATCTTATATAAGTCTTTTGTTTTGTTGTTGTTGTTAAGTCCTTCAGTCGTGTCTGACTTTCAGTGTCCATATGGACACAGTGCGCCAGTCACATCTGTCTGTGCTTCCAGTTGTGCTTATCCATGTGGTTTTGTTGGAAAATATACTGAGTGGTTGGCCAGTTCCTGCTCCACTGCACCCCAATTTCTCTGACTTCTCTGCTATGACCTGACCATCTTGGGTGACCCTACATGGTATAGCTCACAGATTCATCGAGGTACACAAGGCCCTTGGTTCTTACCTGCCATCAAATCTATGTTTCTATGACAATTGTCGTTCTCATTGTACATAAATGGTGCTATACAAATAAAGATACATACAAAACAATTTGCTACATTGTATCTCATTACTTCCTGAATATTCAAAGAACACCAACTGTTGGCATTATCTCAAAACTCTGCTCCCAAAGTCTCATTTGAATTTACTGTACATTCTTGAATAAATAAATTGCCACAATGAAATCTCCGCACTTTACAAAGTGTTTCTGTCCTCTGGGAGACAGGGTGGAGAATTGATTACATCTAATATGTTAAACAATGCAGCGTTGGCTCGGGGAGTGTTATTGTTTCTGTCTCTAATTGCTATTTCCAAATTGAAAAACTTAGATTTTGCAAACATTGATTACAAAGCAGGGACTGGAAAGTTTGTGAAGTAATTATAAATGCACTCAAAACTTTTCCATTAAATGAAAAAAGACTGATCTCTCATTTGACATGAAAGGTCTCCATACTTGTTTTCTGCATTGAATCCTGTCTCTTGCCAGAACAATGGGACGAGGAGGCTTTATGTGTATGTACAAAACACTCCTGGCTATCCAGGGTTATTGAAAAAGGGAACAATACAGCTATTTTATTGTAGCTTTGCTTTGCTTCAGTTTGTTTTTTAAATCACATATTTTTCATATACCACTATACAGCTTCAATGTCACTCCAGATTTTGTATAGTCTTTTACATTGATAAAAACATTCTAAAACAGTTTACATAGTTAAAGAAATGATAAACATTAGTGAATTATTGTTGCAATATTAAATGAACATATTTTAGGAAATATTTCAGATATTTGTGAAGTATGTATGAATAAGAAGATTAGTAGCTGTGGAAGCCATGAGCATAATTCTATTTTATTATATTAAAGCTTTAAGAACGATTAACTTCATTGTAGTTGCTCTTCGTGGTGTGAAAGAGCACAGGATTATATGTTAAAAGTTTTAAGACTCCGTTTACATACAAAGTATATACAAGTGTATACAAACAGTTAGCCGAGGAGCACACGGAGATGGTGTTTGTCTATAGGGAAGACAGTGATTGATAGCAGTTTTTTCCTGGACTCAGGACTCCACTGACCAGTTAACCCATTACTGACCTGTTTAGGCGAGGCCAGTATTCAAAGCCTGCACAAATAGATTTGTTCCTGGTTGGCTACACTCATGCAAAAACATGTGGGCAGTCTAATTAAAAAAATATTTGATTTCTCAGTGAAAAATGCACACATTTAAAAAATTCAAAAAGTATTTCATCATGCTTTTAGGAGATTTTTACTGGGATGTGGACCAAATTGTACTGACTAAATGGCTCCTTAAGTTTGTTAAGGATCTTTGTATAGAAAGATAGAAAGGTCCCATGTAGCCTGACTTGACCACATTAATTTTGGATAAACACACAACAGAGTATGAGTCATTGTTTTAATATAATTAGCAGTTCATAGATTGCAAATCTAAACAGTTATAAAAGTGTTCATTTTCATTTCTCAATTATTAAATGTAGCAGAAATGATTTATGATTTTCAGGTTTAAAAATACTTGTGATTATTTATATATATATATATATATATATATATATATATATATATATATATATATAATAGCCATGGGGTATTAAAAAAGTAATTATGTGGCTAAGTGGATAAATATAACTTTGAGATAATTATGTGAAGGTTATGATACTGTTCCAATTATACACAAAAGACTGAAACAATGCCAGTGCCTAAAATGTATTGATTATATTTTGCAATGTAAAATATAACTGTGCAAGTGGTAATTGTTTGTTTGTTTTTTATTCTTACATATTTTTAATGAATTCAGAGTGAAGAATATTAAACATAAAGTTGGCCAGAAATAATTCCTTGTCCCTAGTCAGGAATCCCCCAGCAATTAGGAACGACCCTGACAAATACAGAGTACAAATAGGTCCACAACATCTAAAATGCTCTCTTTTTGCTGATGACCTATTATGTACCCTGACTAAAACACTTACTTTTATTCCTCTTTATCTGTACAATATATCCACCTTTGAACACTTCTCAGGTTTAAAAATGAATATCGACAAGACCGAAGCTCTAAATTTAACCATTCCACCAAAAGTAGTTAAACTTGGCAATTTCTCCTGGCTTAAAATAAGCATTAGATACCTAGGACTTTACACCAGAAATACCTAAATCAGGCAAACTACCCTTCTATTTATAAATAATTGAGAGAAGATCTACAGAAATGGTCAAGATTTCAAATCTCGTGGAAAGGATGCGTTAACTCTATAAAAATAATTATTCTCCATTGCTGCTTATATCTTTTCTGCACATTACCCATTGCCATAAAGTTTAAGAATCTTCATAAATTCCAGACACTCGTATTTAAGGGGACTCTTCTGCCCTAATTTCAAACTTTACTACAAAGCTACTCAATTAGCTTTTGTTCAACAAGCCCACTCGTTAAACCATTAACCAATTTGGTTATCAATGGAAAATTCTCTTATGTTCCCTTAGTCCTAGTTCAAACCCATCCAGCAGAATCGTGCAGTCCTTTTACACCTCTGATAGCAGAAGATGGACCAAACACCAGTACCACACCCAGGAACTTGCTTCAACAGACCAGGATATGAGGAACACCTTGGGATTAGGATTAATGCACAGAATGACACTTACACCTTGTTTATGTAAATCCAGACACAACTGCCATACCTTTATTAATTGTCACATTTTATACAATGTTCTGGCCCACAGGCTGGCCAATCACAGTAAGCCCCATCCTTAGGTACATAGAAGAGGGACCACTGAACAATAGGCTTCCCCCCTGCTTACTTGAAAACCCTGTACATCTGATGAGCTCAGGCCCTTAAACTTATCCTGGTGATTATATTAACTATAACCATTTGCTGTTAACACCCAGACTGTCTGTTTTATCTGCCCAATACCCTTTGTGTTTGTTTATTTAGGTGGGGCTGAGTCATCACCAGATAACCACACTGTAACATAATCAAAATACATACAATTTATATGTCATTTTAACCATAAGTAATACAAAAAAAATAACTATAACAGTAAACAGGGTAACTTCTTGCCAGTCACTGGGCCAGGCCATAGTGTATAACAGTTCAGTCAGGCCCTGGGCATGACAAACTGAATTTAAGTTACCATACTAGAACTGGGCGAAAGATCGATATGAAATAAAATATCATCTCTCTCTCCTTTAACTCCTGTCCCGTAATTCTCCCCAAGCCTACAGGATAGAATCTTTACTTGGTGGATAACTAACAAACTTATGAAATTATCTGCTTGGATTTCAGATGAGGAAACATTAACATTACATAATTACAATATATAATTCCTTTAACACCCCCTGATCTCCTGGAAAAAAGACCTCAATCAAACGTAAGACCAAGATACTTAGTTTGAGTCTTGGATCTCTGTATACAAAAAATCACTTAATTATAGCATAAAGAAGCATCCGTTAAAGTCCTGCAATGAGTGTATATCACCCCAGCCAAATTGCATTCCTGGAAAACCTCATTAAGCCTATTTTGTTTGTGGGAATGCCCGGAACTGGGATCATTTATTCATACATGTGGTCATGCCCTAAAGTGCAAACACTTTGGAAATCAGTAATGCAGTTAGTTAATGCTCTAGATCTTTCTCCAGAAATGGAAATATGTCTTTTAGACTTACCAGTACCTGGGCTCTCCAATGGTCATGTTAATTTATACAGCCACATTAACCTTGAAGCTCGTATGTGCAACGTGAGACCAGCAAGATTTTCAGTGCTATTAAATTAGAACATGCTGCAAGTTACAGGCTTGAGAGGCAAACCCGTAAATCATTTTTTGCATCACATTTTTTGCATTTTTTGTCCGGCAGTTGTGATCAATTAGTCTAAATCGTAGTTAAGAGTTGGGATGGAGCCAATGGAAACAGAGATTGTCAGAATTACGTCACTGAAAAATGGAGGTGGGATTTCAAAGTCCTACGGGGTTCAATTACGAGTTACTATCGTACCCACATTCCAGTTGGGGTGCAATAATCATAAAGCTGTAAATATGATATTCTACCACATGCGAGTTACAGTATATGTATTAACACATTGATTGCCGGAATTGATATAACACAAAAATTTAAAATTAAATAAAGTATTCTTTGGGTCCGATTTGTGAGCTTGAGAATGTTGTGCTATTAATTCTAAGGCTTAACATAGTTACATAGTTACATAGTATTTGAGGTTGAATAAAGACTGTTAGTCCATTAAGCTCAACATTTTTAGATCTCATCTGTTCCTTTTAATATGTGGACTATTTGATAATATTTGTTAATTGATCCAGAGGAAGGCAAACAGAAAAAAAAAAACACTGAAACTTGTCAATTGTCTCATAAGGGGGAAAAAAAATAATTCCTTCCTGACCCCAGAGACTGGCGATCGACTTTCTCCCTGGATCAATATTCCTTTGCTAGTTATCTAGGATAACCTTGAATGCCCTCTTTATTTAAAAATATATCTAACCCCTTTTTAAAGTTATCTATCAAGTTCGCTGTCACCACCTCCTTTGGTAGAGAATTCCACAGTTTAACCACTTTAACTGTGAAGAACCCTTTTCTTTTCTTTCTTTAAAGTGAAATCTTTTTTCCTCTAACCTCAAGGGATGTCCTCTTGTCAGTTGAAAATCTCTTGCTACAAAAATTTCACTTGACAAAGCCTTATGATCCTGGATGTATTTAAATAAAGTAATTATATCCCCTTGTAGATGCCTTTTTTCTAGGGAAAATAAGTTTAATTTGGTTCGTCTTTCTTCATAAAATGTCCTTTTTATGAAGTGGTGCATAAAATTGCACTCCATATTCCAAATGAGGGCAAACTAGGGATTTGTACAGTAAAAGAATTAGATCTGATTCCCTTGCTTCTATACCCTTAATACATGCTAATATTTTACTTACCTTTGCAGCTGCTGCTTGGCATTGAGCACTGCTACCTAGGTGGTTGTCCAGAAGTACTCCCAAATCCCTTTCTATATCAGATACCCCTAGATTTGCTCCATTAAGATTATAAATTGAATGGCTATTTTTCCTTCCCAAATGCATAACTTTACATTTATTTGTATCAAATCTCATATGCCATTTAGCTGCCCATTTCTCTAATTTATGCAAATCCCTTTGTAGGGAAAGTACATCATTATCTGATTTAATTACCTTGCACAACTTCGTATCATCAGCAAAAATTGACACACTACTTTCGAGTCCAACTTCGACGTCACAATAAATATGTTAAAAAGGAGAGGACCTAATACTGAGCCCTGAGGAACCCCACTTATCACATTAGTCCAATCGGAGTATGTTCCATTTACAACAACCCTTTGCTTCCTGTCTTTTAGCCAGCTCTCGATCCATGAGCAGATATTTACTGCAATTCCTGTATCTTAGTTTGCCCAATAGTCTCCCATGGGCACTGTATCAAAAGCCTTGCAAAGTCCAAAAAGACTAGATCCACTGAGTTGCACTGATCCAAGTTCCTACTAACCTCCTCATAGAAACAAATTAGATTGGTCTGACATGATCTTTCTTTCATAAATCTGTGTTGACTCCTACTTCAAATAGACATTCTTGTATATTGTCCCTTATTAGCCCTTCTAAAATCTTCCCAACTACAGATGTGAGGCTTACAGGTCTATAGTTCCCTGGATTTTCTCTTGCTCCCTTCTTAAATATAGGTATCTCCTCTGCTTTTCTCCAGTCATCTGGTAGAGAACCTGTGGTGAGTGAGTCTTGAAAAATTAGATATAATGGTTTGGCTATTACAGACTTCAGTTCCCTCAGTACCCTTGGATGTATTCCATCAGGACCTGGGGCTTTATTAACATTTATTTTCTCCAACCTCATTTAGATTTCTGAAGGTAGTGTAGCCCCATTTTGTTGCAGTGTCCCAACCACTGGTATCTACCTTGTGTATACCGAAGAAAATAACCTATTTAGCTCATCTGCCTTTTCCTGGTCACTAATTATCAGACGGCTTCTATCTCATTGTAATGTTCCTATAGCTTCCTTCCTCACCTTCTTCCCATTAAAATATTTTAAAAATAGTGTAGGGTTAGTCTTACTCTCCCTTGCAACTGCTTCTCATTTTCAATTTTAGCCAGTCTAATACTGCTTTTACAAGCCTTGCTTATTTCCTTATATTCACATAAAGCTGCCTCTGTTCCCTCCTTCTTGTATAATTGAAATGCATGCTTTTATTTTCCTTATCATGATATTTAAGTAATTGTCAAGCCACATGGGATGTGATTTACGCCTATTCATTTTATTTCCACATGGTACATGCCGATGTGTATGTATATTTAGTAAGGATTTGAATGTTGTCCATTTATTTTCAGTATTATTCCCTGTAAGTTCTTTTTCCCAGTCTATATGTTGTATTGCTGTCCTTAGCCCATTAAAGTTAGCCCTTTTAAAATTTAGAGTTTTTGTTTGCCCCTTACAACTCTGTTTTTTGTATTCAATCTCAAATGAGACTGTGTTGTGATCACTATTTCCCAAGGGTTCCCCTATTTTAACATTTGATATTATATCAATATTACAGTATATACTCAAGTATAAGCCGACGCGAGTATATGCCAAGGCACCTATTTTACCACAAAATACTGGGAAAACTTAGTGACTCAAGTATAAGCAGAGAGTGGGACATGTGCTGCCTCCTGTGTCCCTTTTGTGCCCTCTATGTCCCCCTTGTGTGCCCCTTTCTTGTGTCCCCCCTCTCTCTCCCCTGTTTCTCTCCCCCTCTCCCTTCTCTGTGTCTCTTCCCCTCCTATCTCTCCCTCCCCTGTGTCTCTTCCCACCCTCTATCTCCCCTGTGTCTCTTTCCCCCCTCTCCCTCGTGTCTCTTTCCCTCCCCCTCCCTTATCATCCTCCTCATTCTCCCTCCTCAACCCCCCTCATCCTCAACCTCAACCCCCCTCCTCATCACTTTACCTCTCTCTAATTACTTCTCCCTCTCCCTTTCCTCTCTCTTACCTTCAATCAGCAGCTGCTCCTCCACTCCTCAGCGTCTTCCGGCTGTGTCGGAACCTGGCCAATGCTAATGACGTGACGCGCATGTGACGTCACATCATTAGCATATGCCGGGTCCCGAAACAGCTGCTGATGGAAAGTAAGAGAGGGGAAAGGGGGAGGTAATTAGAGAGGGGTAAAGTGATGAGGAAGGATGATAAGGAGGGATGATGAGGAGGGGGGTTGATGATGAGGGGGGTTGAGTTTGAGGAGGGAGGTTGAGGAGGGAGGATGAGGAGGATGATAAGGGAGGGAAAGAGACACGAGGGAGAAAGAGACACAGGGGTGGAGATACACAGGGGGGAAGAGACACAGGGTGACTCGAGTATAAACCGAGGGGGCCTTTTTCAGCCTTAACAAAAAAAGGCTGAAAAACTTGGCTTATACTCGAGTATATACAGTACTTGTGACGACTAAATCTAAGATAGCCTAATTTCTGGCAGGTTCTTGTATAACCTGGGCCAGATAATGATCCTTGAGTGTACTCAAGATTCTGCTCCCCTTAGATGAACTGCAGGTCTCATTTATCCAGTTTATTTCAGGGTAATTAAAATCTCCCATTATTAGACCTTGCCCATGCTTAGCTGCATTTCCAATATGTAACAATAATTGTATTTCCTCACTTTCAACTATATTTGGGGGTTTATAGCATACTCCTACTAATATTCTTTTTGAATTTGCTGCTCCGCTATTTAACTCTACAAACAAACATTCAACTTTATCACTAGGTCCACATTAAATATCTTCTCTTACTATAGGCTTAAATTCAGGTTTAACATACAGACAAATCCCTCTTCCTCTTCTACCATTACCCCTATCTTTCCTAGAAAAATTAGAACGATCAAAATAAACCGTCCAGTCTTGAGATTAATCCCACAAAGTTTCAGTAATGCCTATTAAGTCCCCTTTTTCTTGTACCACTAATAATTCTAACTTGCCCATTTTCCCAGGCGAACTTGCATTAGCAAGGATACACTTTATATTGCTATGGCTCTGCCCTTGTGAAGTTTTTGCCACTATATTTGAGTCACCTAGTAATACCTATCTACTGACTATTGTAACCCTCCCCCTTCTCCTCCCCCATGGGTAGATAATTCATCCTTTCCCCTTTCTACCCCAATACTTCTATCTAGTCCTTCCCCCCACCTACTAGTTTAAAAACTCCCCCAGCTGTTCTACCATCCTACCCCCTAGCACAGCAGCTCCATCGTCATTAAGGTGCAATCCATCACTGCTATAGAGATTGGACCCAAGTGAGAACATCACTTTCCTTTTAAATGTACATACAGTAGTGTGTGTATATGTGCATTTACAGTGCCATGGATTGGACTTTACCCCCCATGCAGGTCCTCTCTAGCACTCGTTAGCTTCCTGGCTCCATTTGCGAGTTATGAGTTTGAACGCCAGTGATTCTGACTCAATTTAATAGCTCAATTGGAAAAGTATCTGTTACGGGCTTGAGAGAACAAAGAATATGCGGCTGCAATGTTCCATATTCCACAACCCGTAGGCTTTTTTCTGCCTTTTTCGCACCTAACCCGCAAGTCGTCTGCGGGTAGCGTTAAGAGGCCAATTTAATAGCCTTAAGTCTTGCGAGCTACGATTTTACACGTAGTGGGAATTTATTGAGGCTGTATGTTAGCAACTAAAAGCCATATAACAAAACAATGGAAATCCGAATCACTAAACATATCTGCTGTCAAAAATAAATTAAATTCTATACTTATAAATGATTGTAATTCTTTCTAGAGGATTCTATGATCATTTTTATAAGATTTAGGAACTGGGGTTAGCTATATTGTCCAGAGGAAAAAATAAGTTGGGGAACAGGTAATTTGAGCGGGGACAGTGCTTCTATTAACCCTATTGAAACAACCCTTGTGTAGGTCAGGGAAACTTGCGGTTCTGTTGCTGGTTTCGGCCCCTGCAATGACGGAGAGACTTGGGATAGATATTTATCTCGCTAAGGTGAGTCTAGAGGGATGAGAGGAGAGACAAAGCTGCAGAAAAAAGAAATACTATTTTTTTATGTTTATTCCCTTGTTTGATGTTTCAATTAAAACTTTATTTCTTCTTTTTTTCTTTCTCTGTTTTTCTTCTTTGCTCTTTAGCTCTCTTTTCTTATGCACTTAATATCACTTTATTATTCACCCTGATTGAAGTTAATTTATACACCATCACTTAAAACACATTAACAGAAAGAACATAAAAAGAAAAAAATTAAAGAGAAAATGTATATGAGTAACATGTACTTGAACATTATTGGTTTGATCATATCTTTTTTAAATATTTAAAATCTGTTATGGCTTATAGTAATCTAAAATACCAAACTTTAAAAATGTAACTAGAGTGGTCATTTAATCAGGTACATGATAATTGACTGGTAGTATATAATATGTATTTTAAAAATTGAATGCTGTAAGAAAAAAAAATATCTTGCTAAGAGCAAATGAGGAAATGCAGTATAAACCTCATTTTGGCTAAAGTAATAATAGAAGAAACTACAACCAATAATTAGATCACTGGTTTGCGTCTTAGAAACTTATTTAAATATAAATAATAAGTATGTGCTTGTTTTATGAAAACAGGAAACTTCAATTATAATTATTTTTTTTAATGGTTATCGCATCCTGAGTGCCTTTACAAGAATAGTTCAAATTGATGTCAGGTTGAGGATGTAGCTCAACTGTCTCCGGTTTATAAAAAAAATCATCAATGTTTATCACATAATGAAAAAGCAAAAAGTTAAAATTAACATTTTTCATCCTGGGTCAACGGGAAAATAGTGACACAAAAACAATTTTTAAATCAATTGAGTGACTCAGTGGAAATTCCTCGGCAGATGATTATGACACTTGTGAAGTGTGTTACAGGAAACATACTGTAGTCTGATATAGAGAAGAAAATAACCGGTCCGAAGTCAAAAAGGATTTCCTTACATACTTGCACATTCTGCTATCTAAATAAATGGTGTATCCCAAAATAACTCAAAGCAGTAACATCTATTTATTAACCTCTTCAAAGGACTAGTCACTGCAAACTTGTATAAGCTTGTACTGTTATGGATTGGTATCCGTACAAAATGCATAACTGTATTCGTGCACCTACTTATATATCTTATCTTTGCAGTATTGTCGTATAACCAAAGTTTTATTAATAATGCTGAATCATTGTGAACTCTAAGATGGAGGATTCACTCCTTCCGCATACAAGATGTCGGCGGCACTACTTCCGGCCTAGCAAGAATGACGACAACTACCACACCTTGGACACTAGAAGGAGAGCGCCATCTTTCCTTTGTCTCAACTTCTGAACCAATGGGAAGATAGACTCATCCCTTGTGGGATGAGACCTGAAGACTCCCTAAACTCCTGACCCAATACCTGTCCAAGATCCCGTAAAAGCAGACACCTTAGAACCAATGAAGTGCTTAATTAAACCTGATGTTTTGCTTAGTTGTAACTTTTATCTAATTATTAAAAACTATATAAATGACGACTGACGTAATAAAGTTAGGCGAGAGAAAGCTTTATACCAGAACTCTGTGTTGGTGCATTATTTCTCTAAGGTGTGCACACTATATGTATATTGGTAATTTGGCCAGGGACAGATATCTCTGAGGAATAATTTTGTTCTACCAAAACAGTACCATACACAGCAAATTCATATCTTGTTGCACGATAGATAACAGAATTATATGTAAATATGTTAAATTTACTTTTACTATTGCTCCTTCCACTCAGGCTACCAATCGTATTTGTTTATACATGTATAGAATATAAAATCAAATAATAATGTATAAAATTATCAGTAATCTTGTCTGTAAAGTCTAGTGAAGTTACTGATTACCTAGATTTAATTTTAGTTGTATAGCCACTAATCATTCAAAAATACTCCCCACTTGCAACTGGTGCCCCTCAGTGATCCGTTCTGACACTCCTTCTCTTACTTTGCACATCATCCCTAGAAAATAATTCACCCCTGATTTATCCTCTTGCACCTCCTCTTGCCTCAATGCCATGCATTCCTCAGCTAGACTGTGGATGCATCCATTATACTTTTGTGGGAGTTGTGTGTGTGTGAGAGGGGCATTTACATTTCTGACGACCAATGCTTACATCTACTGATGCAAGTAGTCTGCTTCTAGGCCTGTGAGAGGGAAGGGGTGTAGTGTCAATTTCATTCAGATCTATCTAATGAAGCATTCTCAGACCCTGTTTCTTCCTCCCCAACCTTCCCTCCAAAGATATCTAAGAAAACACGCCTTCATGATCTAGCTCTCAGGAAGTGATGTAACTGACAAAATATGATCCTATATTTATGGACAGTCTTCTGAAATTCTGTTATTCTTTAAAATAGTTTTTATATCCATAACTTACACAGCTGTTATTGTTGTTAGTTTTCTATATACTTCGCAATAAGTGCCTTTTGAGTGCCTAGGCATGTGCCTTATTGCCTAGGCCTCAATACATCACTGGTAGTAAATAAAATAAAAAACTCCTGCCGGACTTGTAAAACTTTATAATAGAAAAAAACTTTACATTTTTACAATTTAAATTGTCTGCAAAATAAATTGTGTTCGTATTCAGACAATGCCCACATCACTAGAATGTATTGCTGACCCCTTTTGGTGTAGGTCACCCAAAATAGATATTGTGTCATGAATTGCTTGTTAAACAGCCTTACATTGTAGTTTCCATGGGAACTTAACTAAATCTTTCCTATAATAAAATCCCTGAGGTCTGCAACAAACATGAAACATATCTCAAACTGTCAAATCCATATTTTTGCTGACAGAAAGTACAACCCGTTTTACTCAGTGGAGCCTTGTTATAAGTGGGCAACTGATACGAGAGGACTAAATGAGATCTGCATTATACCTCTGTCATTTCTGTTCTCCATTTAGTGTCTGAGATGAGGGATGCTGGTGGTTTTATTATTACCTTTGAAGTATATAAACTTAGTAAGCACTTCAGTATCATTTGCTTTGTCTTGAGCCTTGTGTATAGAACACACAACTATGAGCAAATAGTTCCCACAACGATACACTGAACTGACTAGCAAAATGTGAAAAAACTTACCTGTATTTATGGTTTTTATTTTTCATATGTATATTATGGATAATTTAAAACTTTTGGATAAAATTGATATCATGCTAATGACCTTCTTCTTTCCTCCTCTTTTATCACCTCCTCTCACTCCCTCCTTCAGGACTTTTCTTGTGCTGCCCCTATTCTTTGGAACTCCTTGCCTCGCTCCACTAGACTATCTTCCTGCCTCAAATCTTTCAAAACCTCATTGAAAATGCATCTGTTCAAAGAAGCCTATCATATTTAGCCTCTATAGGCATAATGCATCTATCACTCTCCTGTACCTCACCCATACCCTTTAGAATGTAAGTTTGCGAGTTTTCAATCATGTTAGATGCTTTAGGGAATGCTCTATGTATGATTGATTGATTGAAAGCTCAACAACAGGGTCTTCCATTCCTTTGCATTGTGTTCAAATTGTCTTTGACTTCTAACCCCTGTATAGCGCTAAGGAAAATGTTGTCACGTTACAAATAAAGGATAATAATAATAATAATGCAGTAATCCCCAGTATATACTGTTGATATAAGTCTGTGCACAGAATGTCAACATTATCCAATTTCTGGTATAATTCTTAACTATTCTATTGAATTTTGCTTTAATGGCAATAGGATTAGACCCATGAGAGGTACAGTATAAACAAAAAACAATGTTAGAGGACGAACTAACCTTAATAGATTAGTTCTATGGACATGGTAACCCGCTCTGAGAGCAACCACTTTTATCTCACTTGTGCCCTTCACGGGTAGAAATATCCTGTAGTATATCAGTCTGGTCCCTCTCACTAAAGTGACCCAGCCCCGAAATACCAGGCAATTCTACCAGGCTGGGTCACTCTAATGAGTGGGACCAGACTGATATACTATAGGATATTTCTCCCTGTGAAGGGCACAAGCGAGCTAAAAGAGGCTGCTCTCAGAGTGGGTTATCATGTCCATAGAACTAACCTATTAAGGTTAGTTCGTTCTCTGATTGAGCACCTCTAACTTTATTTTTTGTCCCTGGGAGGTATAGGAAGATGCTTGGATTCATCTATGTTCAGTGCTGTTGAAAGACTACCACTTTGACACTTGACAACATTTTAAAGAATAGAGCAACTTTAAGTAAAATACAGGCCAACTAGCTATCCAAGATGGAAGCTCAGTAACTCAAGCAGAATTGTATCTAAAAATGCTTTTATGTTTATGGCTTACAGAGCTGTGAACGTTAGTACTTTGTTATATAGGTCATAACAATGGGACATTTTTCCCAAACTATACTGGTCCTTTCAGTCTGATGGTTTCCTAAAAAGAAGGCAAAATAAATGTCTAATTTTGGAAGAAAGAGACTATGGAAAAGAGTACCGTATCTATTTCTGAACGTTTGATCACTCAAAAGCTAGGAATTATCCATAGCCAGATAACATTGGACCTTAGGCTAATATATATATTATTTTTTGAAGAACTAAGTAGTAGGCAAATATATAATTAATAATCTCAAATTTAAAAAAAAACGTACAATTACCTGTGTCAGGCACAGTGTTTAATGAAGTCTAAAGGTAAGTACCTATCTCAAATAACTAAGATAATGAAGAGCTGGAGTATGAGATAATCAGACACAAAAAAAGAAAGAAGCAAAAATAATCTCTTTTAAATAACCAGCTCCTATATCCAATTAAATAGTATCTGTAATGTAACTTGTTAACACAATCTCAGTAATAAGGCATAAGATAAGCATTGTTTAAGACTTAACTTTTATTACACAATATTTAAAACTACAGAAAAAAAAGTAACAATGGTGAATTAAAAAATAAAATAAAGACAAGAGAATGTCAGCACATTGTTAGATGTAGATTGACAGCAAGAAGATCATGTATTCTTTTTATTAAAAGTCCCCAAATTACACCACATAATGGCTTACATCAGCCAGCCAAAGGTATAACAATTCCAGTTCTATTGTAAATATCTTCATCAGTAGAAAGGGGAGCATTCGGCCCGCCCATCTCTTCGAAATGCTCCAGCCTCCAGGGACCCTTAAACAGTCTTTTGAGAAACTCTGTTCAATTCACAGTTATACTGCTGCCTTCTCCCTGGGGTTACTTTATGCAGACTCTTGTAAGGAAAATATAATCCTTTACTCACAGCCTCTGGAACATCGCTTCCTCTATGAGCAATCTCTGGAAAAACAGTCTTCAAACTGCAAACAGCTTTCTCTGCGAGCAATCTCTGGAAAAGCAGCCTTCAAACTACAAATAGCTTTCTCTACAAGCAATCTCTGGAAAAGCAGTCTTCTAACTGCAAACAGCTTCATAGAACAGACTTCAGTCTCTCAATCCAAATCACACATCAGATTATAGATCCAAACAGGAACAGTCAGCAAGTTTCTCTCTGTAGCTTGATCTTTACTTCTAACAGCAGCTCACCAACAGGAGCAGATTTTACACACTGCTCACACTGCTTAGGCCCAAGCTTAAGTGAGGACTCCACCCATCTCTCTGCTGTTGTCTTAAAGGCAATCCACAGCTGGGCTTCAATTAGCCTCTGATCACTGCCCGGAGTTAACTCTTTCTTTCTCCAGAGAAATCTTCCAGCCTTCTAAATTAAACCCACCTCTAGGGGCACTCTTTGCTTCACTTTGTTACAATATACATATATATATATATATACAGATTCATGTGATTATCAGAGCATGTACAATGTAGTATTCAGACTTCCCTGAGTCTGTTTGGAACCCTCCTATCATCAGATATGTATCCTCCTCTCACCACGAGTGGTGTCGGACGTCATTAACGTGCGCTTTTCACATTGTTGCTTCCACTGAGGCCATGCTTGTAATGAGAAGAACAGGCTTTAATAATGGTAATTGGCATCACATGATCTCTTAACCCAATCGTATTATTTTCCTTATAGGTATTACAGCACTAATTAATGCTTGTTATTACAAGCAGTAATTGTTTCACATTATCTTGTACATTTTCAAATAGAGTTTTATTCTATGATAGAATAGCATATCTTTAACTCCCGCATTGTCTTGTCCATTTTTCCTCTTTCAGCAGCGTAGTCTGTGTTAAAGCGGCAGTCATTTAACAATGGAGTCAGTGATGCAATGGCGGCACAAATCTTTAATTGCTGTATTATCTAGTAAGTCTTTCATCCTTTAACAACAGACTCATTCTCCTGGACCAATTTTTCCTTCCCTGGGTCCTGTTGTCTGTTCTGTACCCCCAAACATGGTGGTCACTCAAATATCATATAGGATTGAGTTCTGACCTGATCTCCTGCACAAAAGGAGGTCCTCTCCCGCGATTTATTCATTTTAACATATCCCTCCCTGAGCCCAAATTGTCAGAAGTCCTATTAGTTTCTTCATTCGTCAATTAAGTGTCTAGGTAAGTGGAAGATGGGATTAC